>JACEFZ010008528.1:0-75000 GCA_014155875.1 Cepaea nemoralis
TTCTTTTGGGGGGGTTTCCCAACCCTCCAATTGAATTTTTCCATCAGTTCAAAGATTGCTATTCGGGGGGGGGGGGGGGGGGGGGGGGGGGGTAACAGAAAGTGATGCTATTCATCTGTACTGACGCTCAGCCAGCGATAGCACCATGATATGTTTATGAGAACAGCGTCTAGCACAGTGGTTCTCAACCTTTTTTTGGCCCGTGTCGCCCTTCACCATATTTTTAGGACGTCATTTCCACCTCACCATAATTTTTAGAACGTCATCCCCCCCCCCCCCCCCCCACCTTTTCGTATTTCCTCCCTAAAATTTCCTCCTGCCCCTACACAGTATACGTAATAATTGAAGCTAATTTAATAGCACATACTAAAACAAGTCTAGTCGTCCACATAAAACGTGATTTGTGGGTCTACTTATTTTATAAAATGAATTTTACCATGGGGGGGGGAATTCACCAAAGGTTGAGAACCACTGATCTAGCAGAATGGAAGATGCCATGGTGCTGCAGAAAAGCAACGCTACTCTCTGCTTGTCGTGGACAGCTGCTGCCTGTTCCAGAAAACTCATGACGACACAGACACAGACACACACACACTCACACTCACACACACACACACACACACACACACACACACACACACACACACACACACACACACACACACACACACACACAGAAACGGTTGCCAAAGCCTAAGAAACACTGCACTGACACGCACTGTACCCGAACACAGGAGATCACCGTCAGTGCTAAATACAGCTGGTGACCATAAATATAGCTGGTGACGTTTGTTTGGGGTGAATTAAGGCAAAAGTTCCTAAAATGGTACTGATTGTAGGTTTAATCTGGAACGATTCAAATGAAACATTCAATATGTCCTTCCTTTGTCCTCTTTTTATTTATTTACTTTTTGGTCTTATTATGTCCTCCTTTAGGTGCCCACGTATCTGGCAACACAAGATATGACTGAGCAACTGTAATGACAGCAGACGGTAATACCTGCTTTCTCTAAGCGGCGCCGAACGTTACGCAGCGCTTACCATGATTATTTGATTGATTGATTTAGGAACCGACATCACAGTATTCGGGGCATTCCTATAAGCGCTCTGTCCCCATCCTCAGCAGCCAGCGAAGAGTTCCAACACTAATAGTTCCAGTAGCAATCTGATTATATGTCCTTCTCGCCTTTCCTCTGAGCGTCGAGCGTCGGCCAAATCTCCTCGTCACACCTCGCTGCCTCATTCTTACCAGACTATGATGATCCATTTGCTCCTCCGAGGTGTACACGTGCTCCCACAAGGCCCCAACCACGTCTGCCTTGTCATGCATCAATACCCCACCAAGTTTTGCCGAGCCAGCCAATCTGTCCGTCTGTTCATTCCCCAGCACACCGGCATGCCCCGGAGAAAAGGTCCAGGTGATGCTCGCTACCCGTGACCTCCGAAGCGAAGCAAGCCACTCTGCACGAAGCCTGCCTGTCCTCACCATCCCCAGCATGCTTTCTGAGTCAGTTACAATCTAATGTGTGTATGTATCGTGTGGCGCTTACCAAACCCGACACACCGCATTGTGCCAACGGCTTCGGGCGCAATTGGGAGGGTACAAGCCTTATGCTGGTGCGAGTGAATGCAACCTAAAGACAAAATTTCATAGCAGGGCAGACCAGGCCCTAAGCCATGATTGGCAGCTGGTCTAGGATCGAAGCTCCGACAGGCGGACAGTTAGAGCACTGTTTTGCTGATCCCGCAGCTTCTGTAGCTTGTCTTGCTCCAGATGTATTGCTGTTATTTTCCTCTGGAGTGAAATAGACAGACCGACAGAGGGATCATGCTGCATGGGCAACACATTGTCTCTATATTTTAACCCAGGCTTTGTACTATGGAGAGGTATAACTCCATCCTCGATCTTAACCGGTCTAAGAATCAAAGCGAAAGGAAGCAGTTACGGGTTATAAGTCCTTGTCAATTGGCGTAGACATGGGGCACCACGGGATGCCTCTGACGGTGGGATACCCTACACGTGTCACTGATCAGCTACCGCCCGCTTCAAGCTGGGCAGCGCCCGGCCAACTGGGTGCTTATCCGCCACTGCCTGCCTGCTTCAATGGGTGCTTGGGGCAAGGTCAAAATCTGATTCGCAGGCGGTAAAACCAATGCACCAGGTATTACTAAAAAGAAAATAGAAACCTCAAACTACGGCTTGCAACCTGGTACATAAGAACCATGTGTCCAGTATTTTCCACTGACCTGACGAATAATGACGATGTGAGAAAAACGGCTGTGATTGATGCCGAACTCAATCGTCTTAACATTGATATTGTTGGCATGCAGGTGGAAGAGTCACTCGGGGAAAATAATTACACCTTTTCTTGGAAGGGTAGAGAGCAGGCAGAAAAGAGGCAACACGGTGTGGGCTTTGCTGTGAAGAATTCGATACTGGGAATGATTGAATTCCAGCTGGATTAAATGAAAGACTATTATACCTGCGCTTGGCAACCTCATGTGGTTTTTCCATCATTATCACTGCATATGCACAGACACTCACTTCCCCTGATAATATGAAGTATAAGTTCTGTGAGGAGTTAGACTCTACGATCAAAGCAGTTCCAAATTCCGATTACATTTATATGCCTGGTGATTTCAATGCTCAAGTAGTAGTAGCATTAAGAATAGTAGCAGTAGTAGTAATAGTAGTAGTAGTAGTAGTAGTAGTAGTAGTAGTAGTAGTAGTAGTAGTAGTAGTAGGAACAGTTGTAGTAGTAGTATTAGTAGTCGTAGTAGTAGTAGTAGTAGTAGTAGTAGTAGTAGTAGTAGTAGTAGTAGTAGTTGTTGTTGTTGTTGTTGTTATTGTTGTAGTATTAGGAGCAATTGTAGTAGTAGTAGTTGTTGTAGTAGTGATAGAGGTAGTAGAATGGCAGTAGTTGTAGGAATAGTAGTAGTAGTAGGGATAGTAGTATTTGTTGTAGTAGTAGTAGTAGTAGTAGTAGTAGTATTAGTAGTAGTAGTAGTAGTAGTAGTAGTAGTAGTAGTAGTAGTAGTAGTAGTAGTAGTAGTAGTAGTAGTAGTAGTAGTAGTAGTAGTAGTAGTAGTAGTAGTAGTAGTAGTAGTTGTTGTTGTTGTTGTAGTAGTAGTAGGAATAGTAGAAGATGTAGTATTAGTAGTGGCAGTAATAGTAAGTTAGTTAGTTAGTTAGTCGACAGATCATCCTCATTGCACATCGAACCATTCAGTCCATAAGTGCTCGGATCCCCTTCTCAGTGTGTAGCGGCTAACGACACCAGTTCTGTGCTGGTTTATCAATCTTCTTTGGCTTCCTGCGTAGTGTTCTTGTTTGGCAACACCTCTTTAATTTGCTGTTTTCGCAGTCTCACCATGGTTGTAGATTCGCAGTCAACACTTGGTTCTCGCAAAAGTCTTACATCTCGTAGTGCATTCAGAATGTCAGCCAGGTCCATGGCGCGTCCGCCCTCCACATTAGCCATACCTGCGAGCTTGTCATCCAGCTCATTCCCTTGTACTCCCGCATGCCCTGGCAAGAAGATGAAACTAATCTTTGCTAGCCGAGACCGCTCCAGAGACAGCAACCATTCTCTTCGGATCCACCCCGTCTCTATCCTCTTGAGCATGCTCATTGAGTCGCTAAGGTCACATGCCCTAGTGAAAGTATGTGTCTCGAGCCATGTTATTGCTTTACTTACTGCCATGACTTCTATAGTCAGGCTACTTGTGGTCTCAACAAACGCACCAGAGTCCTCCTTCACAATTCTCCCTCCGGCCCGCGCCGTAAAGGCCCATGAGCTTCTCACATGTCGGACGACCGACCCATCTGTGTAAATTACAGCATCACCGTCTAACGAATTCTCGAAAATCAACGCTTGTACTTCCGCCTCCAATGCAGACGGATTTCCTTGTCTGCATTTTCTGTCTAGTTAGATGCAAACTGAAAAGGACGTACAGAAATCTGTTGGCACTTGTACCCACTCCTCGTCAGGTTCTAAGATCCTCAATTGAACACACCTGTTTAAGAATGTCTTCGGCTTGACCCATCCACTACCTTCTTCTTTTCAATCTGCTGCCCATCACCTTCCTACTTTCACTATACAGTGGATGTTGTGTGTTTGCGTTAACTCTGAGGTAGGCGCGTGCTCTGCAAACTTGTAGTCTGTCTTCAATGGTTGGAAAATCAAGAAAGTAGCGCATCGCCCTGCATGCTGTATCTCTTGTACATCCAAGAATAATGCGCATAGCTTCGTTTTGTATCCTTTCTATCTGCTTACGGTTGAGAGTCAGGATCGCCATCGCATACTCAAAAACAGACATGACCAGCCCTTCGTATAGGAGGCATAGATGGCGCTGCTCACAGTGTGCTGCCGCCACCACCCGCATCGCAGCCAAACCCCGCTTGGCCTTTGTTATCGCCTGGTCTATGTGCTCATTATAAACAAGGCTTCGATCAAAACGTATCCCCAGGTAATTCATTGCCTGCGTTCTTTCCACAGTCTCTGATCACAGATTAACAGTTGGTGTTGGCGTGTTGACAATATGATTATTCAAAGAGAATAATGTCTCTGTTTCCTTTGTTGGGTTGACCATTGCCCCAGCTTCAGCACATCAAGTACTTATGCGTTTGAGTTCGGTTTGCAGTTCCACAACCTGATCTCTATCCTTACCCTGTCGATATACTAAAACATCGTCGGCATATGACAATGTCCTACCAGGTCCAGTGATCTGCTCACTGGTGATTCTCACAGTGTAGGCGTTGAACAGCACCGGAGACAATGGTGATTCCTGGATAGGCCAGATATATTGTTATTGGTTCCGACGTCCAAATGCCACATCTAAAATCTACTTTCCGTTGAAAGAGGGCTGCAGCGATCCAACTAAGGAGAAACGGACTTATCTTGAGTTCAAGAAGCTGAAGCATAAGAAAATCCAATGGTACTCTGTTGTACGCGTCCTCCAGATCAATCGCTGCAGCAAAGGTTTCAATGCCTGAGTGGAAACCTTCATAAACATCATGGGCAAAAACTGCTGCAATTGTTCCAGGTTCCTCTTTTGAGACGGTACCCTCCCAGGGTGGATTGGAAAACATCTTGCTTCTCTAGCTGGCTTGATATTTTTGTGGCAATTAACTTCTCCAGCAGCTTGCCTATTGTATTCTGCATGGTTATAACTCGATATCCCCGAATTTGTGTGTGGTCTTTGCCAGGCTTCGGCAAGGGAATCAGGTAGCTGTGTAACCCCTCCTCCTTGATGCTAGCACTCCCTATACTGTTGTTGTACATGTCTGCTAGTTTCTCTGGCTCGTTGTCGGTACACCTATTGATGTCGTCATATCTTATGCCATCTGGCCCTGGAGCGCTGTTTTTTGATCGTCGAAGCACAGCCTTGATTTCTTTCACTGTGACGGTGTCTTCATTCGAAATGTTCTGGGTCTTACACCTGTCTGAGATGACGTCCTTGGCAAGCAGTAATAGTAATAGTAGTATTGGTGTTAGTAGTAGTATTTGTAGTAGTATTGGTAGTATAATAGTTTTTGTAATAGTAGAACAAACGGTATTGGTCGTTGTAGCCGTCTCCGTTGCAAAAAGGTTACAGACGCAGTTCGTGATCTGGTATTCCCCCGTTAGAAACACAGCTGCACAATTTGGCATCAGACCGCTTTGCGTTGGTTTGTATGAAATGGTACAGATGCCAGCCGTTCAGAAAGCAATGGCAAACTACTGAACGTGAATTTGCCAAGAGATCACATTCGCAAACAATGCTGATGTTGCCTGCAAAGTCATGTAAAGGCAATGTAACAAACTTTTATAACCTTAGTGATAGTAATATTAGTAGTAGTAGTAGTAGTAGTAGTAGTATTAGTAGTAGTAGCAGTAGTAGTAGTAGTAGTAGTAGTAGTAGTAGTAGTAGTAGTAGTAGTAGTAGTAGTAGTAGTAGTAGTAGTAGTAGTAGTAGTAGTAGAAGTAGTAGTAGTAGTAGTAGTGTCACAAAATAAAACCTTGCGTTTAACCAGTTGATTATTATAGTATTATTCTGATTTAACGGACTGTCTGCCAGCGACAACTATTTTACTAACAGAAAAAACAAATCGGATGTTAAACCCCAGGACGGTAAATAATGAACTTTGAAGGCTGACATATACATTTATGTTGTAATACACGACACACATTTTCTTCGCATACACGTCTCATATACGTTACACTTTTCTTTGAATAAATTAATCTTTATTAATTTTTAGAAGCAAGAGTTGTTGAGTATGTTGCGTTGGGGAAGTATAAGAAGGGGACATAGTACGACAGTGAGAGAGTAATAGGAATAGGTGTCCACGGGCTGATGGAGTGTGTTGGACGGAAGCTGGTGGATTCTCCAGGATATTGCTAGGGAAAAAATATTATAATGTGGGTGTTGACTCTCTTCACTCCAGGGACGACACTTTAAAGGAGGACACGACAAGTAGTAGTAGTAGTAGTAGTAGTAGTAGTAGTAGTAGTAGTAGTAGTAGTAGTAGTAGTAGTAGTAGTAGTAGTAGTAACAGCAGTAGTAGTAGTAGTAATAGCAGCAGTAATAGTAGTAGTAAAAGTAGTAGTAGTAGCAGTAATAATAGTAGTGGTAGTAGTGGTAATTGTATTAGTAGTACTACTAGTAGTAATGGTAGCAGTAGTTGTAATTATAGTAGTGGTAATAGTAGTAGTAGTAGTAGTAGTAGTAGTAGTAGTATAGTATTAGTAGTAGTAGTAGTAGTAGTAGTAGTAGTAGTAGTAGTAGTAGTAGTAGTAGTAGTAGTAGTAGTAGTAGTGGTTGTAGTAGTATTAGTAGTAGCAGTAGTAGTTGTAATAGTAGTAGTAGTAGTAGTAGTATTAGTAGTTCTATTAGTAGTAGTAATAGTAGTAGTAGTATTAGTAGTAGTAGTAGTAGTAGTAGTAGTAGTAGTAGTAGTAGTAGTAGTAGTAGTAGTAGTAGTAGTAGTAGCAGTAGCAGTAGCAGTAGCAGTAGTAATAGTAGTAATAGTAGTAGTAGTAGTAGTAGTAGTAGTAGTGGTAAAAAGCAGTAGTAGTAGCAGTAGTAGTAGAAATAGTAGTAGTAGTACTAGTAGTAGTAGTAGTAGTAGTAGTAGTAGTAGTAGTAGTAGTGGTAAAAAGCAGTAGTAGTAGCAGTAGTAGTAGTAATAGTACTAGTAGTAGTAGTAGTAGTAGTAGTAGTAGTAGTAATAGTAGTAGTAGTAGTAGTAGTAGTAGTAGTAGTAGTAGTAGTAGTAGTAGTAGTAGTAGTAGTAGTAGTAGTGGTGTGGTGGTTAGCATGATCGAATGGGTTAGAAAGCTTGTTCTTAAACATTCGATGAGCTTATCCCAACTTCTACATAGGACAGCGGGACTAAAATGTTGACCTATCGTCCTTGACTTGGGGACGTAAATTAAAAGTACCTCTGAAGTCGGACTTAGTTCGCTTGATGGCGAGGGACACTGTTAATATGGAAATCACATCTACACCGAAAATGTAGTCCAGCACTACTAGAAGTAGTTTGTATGCACCACCCTTGAGTTCAAAGCCAGCGAGCGCAAACACGTATCATAGTAGTAGTAGTATTAGTAGTAGTAGTAGTAGTAGTAGTAGTAGTAGTAGTAGTAGTAGTAGTAGTAGTAGTAGTAGTAGTAGTGATAGTAATAGTAGTAGTAGTAGTAGCAGTAGCAGTAGTAGTAGTAGTAGTAGTAGTAGTAGTAGCTGTAGCAGCAGCAGCAGCAGCAGTAGTAGTAGTAGTAGTAGTAGTAGTAGTAGTAGTAGTAGTAGTAGTAGTAGTAGTAGTAGTAGTAGTAGTAGTAGTAGTTGTTGTTGTTGTTGTTGTTTTTGTTGTTGTGGTAATGGTAGTAGTTGTAGTATTAGCATAATATGTACTAGTAGTAGTAATGGTAGTAGTAATGGTAGTAGTCGTAAAAGTATTAGCAGAAGTAATATTAGTAGGGGTAGCAATAGTAGTAACAATAGTAATACTAGTAGTAGTAGTTGTTGTAGTAACAGTAGTAGGAGTAGTAGTTGTTGTTGTAATAGTCATAGTAGTAGTCGCAGCAACAGAAACATCTACAGCAACAGAATAATAATAATAATAATAATAAGTAATAATAATAAGAATAATAATAAGAATAAGATAAGAATAATAATAAGAAGAAGAAGAAGAAGAAGAAGAAGAAGAAGAAGAAGAAGAAGAAGAAGAAGAAGAAGAAGAAGAAGAAGAAGAAGAAGAAGAAGAAGACAACATGTTGCACAAAAGGCTGCAAATCGTTCAATCTAGGAATATTCCTTACAGGTCTAATGCATAATTGATGAAAGTGCAAGATAGCAATAAGCCATTCACGTGCATGTTAGTTTTGTCTTTGATACAGTTTATGCATGGCGCGCCGTTTGACCTCTCATGTGCCACAGGTTGTGGGATTATTCATACATTGTGATCACGATTCCTCATGACACGTTTTAGCATAAATATTTAACCTTAAGAGGGTGAAGAGATGGTGTTAGTGATAGTGGTAGTTGTTGCACTTTTAATTATTGTAGCAGTTATAGTAGTAATTGTTGTTGAAGTAGTTCTTGCAGCAGTTGAAGTAGTAGTAGTAGTAGTAGTAGTCGTAGTAGTAGTAGTAGTAGTAGTAGTAGTAGTAGTAGTAGTAGTAGTAGTAGTAGTAGTAGTAGTAGTAGTAGTAGTAGTAGTAGTAGTAGTAGTAGTAATTGTTTTTGTTGCAATTATAATTGTAGTAGCTGTTGTAGTAGCTGTAGTAGTAGTTTTTGTTGTAGTTGTAGTTGTATATGTTTTTGTTGCAGTTCTAGGTATTGTTGTAGTAGTAGTTCTTATTGTAGTTTTAGTAGTAGTCGCTGTTGTAGTAGTACCTGTCAACATCCTACGTTGCATACAGGCACTCTCGCTACTTCATCCACACCTCAAAGAAAACCTCAGTTGCGTGGATGGAATGTATACAATTTTAATTCAGGCGAACCTGAGACATTTATACAATCATGACCAGGCGGTGACTGCCTGTCTAAATATACAGTGGTCGCCTTTCTTCACAATACTCATACACAATCAGATACAAACTCAACTCTCGCTATCTTTAACATGCGCCCTCGTAAACTACATATTGGCTCTCGGAAAATCACACACGTCCTGTCTGGAAGCTGTCCTGTCGCCGTCTGACTAAGTTCAGTCGGTTGGCTAGCCTGGTCGTCCTAAATCCCGTGCGGTCAGCAAAATCCCGTGCTGTCCTTTTCGTCACGCAGTACAGTAGTCTTGTTCATGCTAACCTTGGGTTGTACTACTGCTTAGTTTGTTACGGGTGTTATCCCGTGTACTAGCGTCCCTCCCTATCCTCGGGGTTGGTCCCGCTGTTGTCCTAGGTATGACACGTCCGTGTCCCCACCTATGTCCTGTCTTATGACTGTTCTAAGTTATAGCTTGGGTTCTGTCTCTACTCTATCTACTCCTTTGTAGAGGTCCTTATCTACGTCCTATCTGTCCTTACCCCTCTTCTGTCCGTTGTCCTATCTATGTCCTACCCAACACTTTGACAGTACCGGTAGTTATTATTTTGTTTGTATTAGTTGTTTTTGTGATAGTTGTTGTTGTAGTAGTTGTAGAAGTAGTAGTTACTATTGCACGATTTATTGCCTGACGTATTTCGCTTCAGAGCTATATATCACTTGAAGTGAATAAATGAATGATACTTTGGCTGAAATACTTGCAACACAGTCACTGATATTGTTCGAATGTGGAGCATTAGGTATCCTAACGGTAATAGCAAATTTAAAATGAAAGCTTTCGGTGCGTATTTTTGGCTGGAACAGACTAATTGCTAATGACTCCACAGATTTGAGCAATCGTTTATTGTTCATTGAACACAATATACGAAAAGGTTTCTTCTCTCTGTTAACTGTATGATTGCTATTAATCCAGTGTTCTGATGTAACCGAGCACACTTGTTTTATGACATGTCGACCGAGGAAGGATTCCCGGAGACTGATTAACTCTTTTTTTAATGACATATCGACTGAGCAAGGATTTCCGGAGACTGATTAACGCTGGTTTATTTCAACACACACTGGTACAATCCCGATAACTTGAGTTGCTAATTGTCGTTCTGTTCTACCTTTGAAGGTTGCTTGGCATTCACACTAAACGATAAATAGTTTGATTTGGTGTCCTGAAGACAATAGGTCGTTCTTAGATTCATAAGTTCATAAGTGCTCGGATCCAATCCTTAGTAAACCCTGCAACGTGTAGCAGCCAACGACACCAGTTCTGTGTGGATTTATTAATCTTCTTGGGCATAGTGTTCTTGTTTGGCCATCCCTCGTTTAACTTGCTGTTCTCTCAGCCTTACCATGGTTGTAGATCCGCAATCACAATAGTTCCCTCTAATGTGGTTGATCATTTACACATTGCAACATCGGTGTGCGACATATGGCATATGAAAGAAACGCATTTCCCTCTAATGTGAAAGATCAGTTACACATTGCAATAACGGAGCGGGACATCTGGTTTATGGCAGAGACACATTTCCCTGTAATGTGGTAGATCAGTTACACATTGCGTCAAAGGAGCCGGGCTTATGACAGAAACATTTCGACGGATTGAAATGGGGACAAGTTGTGCATGACAAGCCACTAAATGATGATGATAATTATCCTCTTCCTACAACTCGTTCTGCGATTTAGAACACTCTTTTTCTCGTTTCAATTGATATCTTTTTATTGGTCGGTATGTTTTTCATCTTGCAAAAGGCTACCTTCGCAATGGCAATTCTTGTTCTTATCTCTTCAAGGCATCTCCCATCAGATGTTATGACTGCCGAGGTAACTGTATCGATTCACTTGCTTAAGAATATGCCCATTTACTCGTATATCACATTGTGGTATTTCCTTCTTCGCAGTGATGACCATAATCTGTGTCTTCTTAATATTCATTTCTAACCCTAGTTGTTCACTGTGTACAACAACCGCATATACTAAATTTTGCAGGTCATGTTCATTGACTGTAATCAAGTCTGTATCTTCTGCATATCTAATGTTATTGATGTATCGTCCCCCAATGTTGATTCCTTCCATATCTTCTATATTTCTGAAAATATTTTCACTGTACAGGGAAAAAAGATCTGGAGACATTACACATCCCTGTCTCACACCTCTTTTAATAGGCTGATATTGACCTACATTGTTATCAATTCTGATGGCAGCTTGTTGTTTCCAATATATGTTTTTTACAAGTCTAAGGTCTTTTCCATCAATTTGTAGATCTTCAAGCATCCTTATCATGTCGACATGTCTCACTTTATCGAAAGCCTTTGCTGTAGTCAATAAAGCAAAGATATAGATCTTTGTTTACTTCTATAGAACGTTCAATTACTGTTCTCAGTATATACACAGCATTTACTGTGCCCTTGCCTTCTACAAACCACAATTGTTCTTCTCCTATTTCGGGTTGTATTTTCCTTCCTGACTCTTTGCATGATAATTCTCAGCAGAATCTTCGTGATGTGGCTCATTATACTAATTGTTCGATGTTGATTGCATTCCAAGGCTCCTGATTTCTTCGGGATTGCAATAAATATAGAATTACATAATTCAGGAGATGTATTCAGTATCGTATATTTCATTCAGCATTCTGGTGACTTGGTCTATTCCAGTATTCTTCTAAGGCATTGATAATTTCTATTGTGATGTTATCTGTACCCGGGGTTTTGCCAGTTTTCATATGGTTAAGAGTATTCTGAACTTCCATCTTCTAAATTGATGGTCCTTCATTATTATTCCGATTATCATATTGTTCTTCTCTTGCATCATCATACAGGTCTTTCACATAATCTGACCACACATGTAAATTCTGATCTTTTTCTATTATGATTTTATCATCTTTGGTTTTTAGGCAACCCGTTGATGTGTGTGTTTTTTTGTTAGTGATGTTATTAATTCTTTTGTGCATTAATTTGGTATTCCGGGTGTTGTGTTGGTTTTCAAATTCCTTGCAATTTTCCTCAAGCCATGTTCCTTTTGCCTCTTTGCATAGCTTCCTAATTTTCCTTGTGAATCTCTTCATATATTTCCTTGGTATTTTTGTTATTTCTTCTTACTTCCATGAGTTCTAAGATGTCTTCCGTCATCCATTTCTTGCGTCCTATTATCTTTATTTTTGGGATGGTTGTTTCTGCAGCTTGGTTGACTGATTTCTTTAATATTTCCCATTGGTCACTGACGTCTTGAAATAATATTTCCATATCGGACAATGCATCGAATCTGTTCTTTATCTCTACGTTGAATTTATCTTTTATGTCCTCACTCTTCAGTGCTTGTAGATAAAATTGTGTGTTTCTTGGTGGTGAATATTTGACTTTCTTTAATTTTATATGTAAATTCCTTAGGATTAATCTATGGTCGCTGTTGATGAGAATGTAATCAATCTGATTTCTGATCTTATGATCAGGACTCCTCTATGTCCATAATCTCCTTGGGTGCTGTTGATACCAGGTGTTTCCAATAATCAAATCATAGCTCTTTTGCCCATTGTACAAGTTTGAAACCTATTTCATTCTGTTCCCCTAGTCCATATTTGCCTACTATGCATCCGTCTTGTTGATTTCCAACTTTGGCATTAAAGTCACCCATTATGATGTTTACTTCAGAATTCTTACATTTCTTGAAGGCTTTCTCTAAATCATTATAAAATTCATCAATGCTTCATCACTACTGCCTGCTGTTGATGCATTAACTTGTATGATGTTGACATCAAAAGGTCTTTTACTCAACTTCACCAGAAACACTCTGTCTGATATAGTCCAATATCCTTTGATCGATGTTGCTCTCTCTGTATCTATTATAATTGCTACTCCTCGTTGTTGTTTCTCTCCACCAGAATAGATTATTCTATATTCTTCAGATGATATAATGCCCATTCCTGTCCATCTGGTCTCACATATACCTAACAGGTTAATATTTAATCTTCTCATTTCATTCTTAACGTCATCAAATTGTCCATCCCCACTCATAGGTCTTACATTCCAAGTTCCTACTTTCAATGTTGATATTCTTTTGCACTCAGTTGCCTGATGACGGTCTGCAGTCACCTGGTGAACATGACTACGCCTACCGTGCGAGGCTGCTCCTATGGAGCACCCATTTACGCCGTTTCTCTGATTATCGATAAGACTGCAGTACATGATATTCTTGGCATCTGTTAAGAAGGTAGTTTGCCATTGCTTTCCTTCCTAACAATGAAGCTTTACCATACATTAATAAACGGGTACACACTGAGAGTGTTTGCAACTTTTGTTCTTAACCGACAAGGACAGTAGCAACTGCAGCAGGATATGGCAAGATACAATGAAATCAGTTAGGCATGTCTCTGTGTGTGTGTGTGTGTGTGTGTGTGTGTGTGTGTGTGTGTGTGTGTGAGGCAGATGGATAGAGAGAGAGTGAGAGAGAGAGTGAGAGAGATAGAGAGCAAACACAGACGCAGCATACATTACCTTACAATGATTGCACAATCGCCCGTTAGCATAGATAATTTATACTTTTCTGTATTTGCCTGTTTATTTACTAATTTCATTGTTTCTTTACATATGTTCCCGGTGTTTCTGAAGAAGATCACTAATATTGAAACGTCGCATTCGTAGTTTTGTGATTTAGCTTGTTAATATTATTATTATTATTGTTGTTGTTGTTGTTGTTGTTGTTGTTGTTGTTGTTGTTGTTGTTGTTGTCTTGTCTCGATTCATTTCCCCACTGTCATCTCTGTTCACTGCGTTAGGTTTAAGAGCATGCAACTTTCCCATTGTAACACACGCCTGTGAGACCTGGACACTTACTAAACAAAATGAAAAGCGAATATGTGCCTTTGAATATAAATGTTATAGACGGGTTCTAGGAATATCTTGGATTTAAAAAAAAACAAAAAAAAAAAAAAAAAAACAAATACGACACGAATTGAATATTGAAGAAATATTGGCTACTAAAGGCGATAAAACAAAGAAAATTGAACTGTTTTGGTCTCTTGAAAAGTCATGACAGTTTGGAGAGAACAATAATGAGGGGTATATGCCTTGGAAGAGAGGAAGAGGCAAACTAAAGAAAAGATGAGTGCAGGATGTAGAAGATGATCTCCAGATGGGTGTATCGGACGCGGGACATCTTGTTATGACTGAGAAATTTTCCGGAAGGTTGTTATGTGAGCGAGGTTCTGTAAAAGACATGCTACTGAATGAATGAATGAATGAATGAATGAATGAATGAATGAATGGGTTACGTTAGTTGTAAGGTATGTACACACTGTCAGTGTTTGTTATCTGTCACCCCCCCCCCCTCTCTCTCTCTCTCTCTCTCTCTCTCTCTCTCTCTCTCTCTCTGCGTGTGTGTGTGTGTGTTTATTAGTAGTGTTTGTGATTGTGTGTGGGTATATGTGTAAACAAGGGAGTGTGTATTTGTGTGTCTTTAAGTAGGCGAAGCGGTCAGGGACGCAGTTCATAATCCCGCATTTCTGCGTTCGAAACACAGCTGTGTTGGTATTTTATGAAATGGTATGGATGCCGGTCGTTCAGAAAGCAATGGCAAACTACTTAGCGTAAACGTGCCCAGGAATTACGGACAGCCAAAACATGCTGGGGTTGACTGCTACGGCCTGTAAAGGATATGCAGCAACTTTTGAAAAAAAAAGAATAAAATAAATGTTGACAGTTTGTGTAAAAGATGTATGTATGTATGCATGTGTATATGCATGTATGCATGTATGCATATGTGTGTGTGTGAGTGTGTGTGTGTGTGTGTGTGTGTGTGTGTGTGTGTGTGTGTGTGTGTGTGCGAAATAGAAAACTGATGTACAGAAGATAAGTGGTTGGAAGGGCTGAATGTGAAACGGACCTGAGTCCCCAATTTGTGATCCACACATGCCTAACTGTGACGAAATGACTGCAGATAGTCTGGTCTCTGAGTTATATCCCTTTGATCGGATGGCGAAGGGTTAGTCTCCCTGGAATTAATAACAATAATAGGGGGTTTCCCCACGAAAGAAGTGCCTGACGTCACTATTCTGGTTATTTCTAGAGACATCTAGAATCTCCCCCAGTAAGTGCGTACGCGGTCAAGATCACGCTAGACTCACAATTGCCTCATGGAACACGGGATGGTCGAACAATCCGTGACGCAAGACTTCTCCGTGGAGCATGGAATTCACTCGGGCAGTGAAGGCATTGTGACGACGCACTTAGCTTGGCGTGAGCAGTCGCCAGTCGGACCTCAGCGTAGAAAGATCGCAGAAATTTTCTGCTGAAATGTGATGTCAGTGTTCTCAGCCAGAGCGGGACATCAGCAGACAAGATTGTGATTTCGGAATCACAGGTCAGTTGAATACTTTGTCTATTGTTTAACTGTTGTCCTTATACTGCGCCTACCTTCCCGAGAGAATTATTCGCCGCCCGAGATCGTCTGCGCGAAGCGCATAAATCTAGCGCCGGCCGTCTGCAATTTTAATTAGCGATTATCGATCGGCTAGGTAATGTGTTGACAGACGGAGCCAGCCTGCAGAACAGCTGGGAGTGTGTATTCACAATATGCCAGACGTGTGTTCTTTCTAGTACTGGCGTAACACCTTTGTTTGTAGATTGATAGAATTATAAACTGTTAGTTTACAAATGATTTGCATGGTTAGTGATATGTATGATATTATCACTGCTTTGTGCCAGGAAGATTCCGGTACTTTACCAAGTGTGTAGCAGTTATTTGTTTGGTTTAGTAATTACACATGCAAGGCAGGTTGTTTGTCATTCATTCCATAGAAATGCTAGATGCTGTTAATAATGATAAGTTAGGGCTTGTTATTATTATAGATGGATAATTTGCTTCGTTAGATTATGATTGTAACTTAGATGTTAGATCAGTGGTGGTGATTATTCTTGGAATCAAGGTGTGATTCATGGGAAAGATCGACATTACCGGTATTTGCGGTGTAAGATTACCAGTGTTATTCCTCGTAGGAAGAATGGTGTTACATTTATTGGATAACGGTTGATAGGAGGTATTTATAAGACCTATTGTCATTGCTTGTTTACCTGTCCGTCCGCTAGAGTGACAGTGCGTGTTCTATCTTGCGTATGTCTAATCAACCGACTGGGAAGTAGGCCGGTCCGCCCGACCCGTTAGGTTGCACGTCCGACCCCAAAGCGATCGTGCTTATTCGATGGTTGAACATACCCGACCGAGAGCGATGCGATGCTCAGTAATTCGAGCACGTTGCGTCTAGGTAGATCCAAGATAGGAACCGAACCGAGTCTGTCTCTATTATTCTACTCTTCCATAAACCTGACACTGTTCATGGAGTACTTGAGGTACTGCCGTGAAATAGGAGTAGTATGTTAGGGGAATGATCCCCCAAAAATGAGGAGCTGAGTTTTTGTAGAATAGAGGCTGGAGGCCTTGCTACATTGGATGACGTGACCTAAGTCGTCACGGGACAAGATGCACGGGACCCACAGTAGCTGTGGGAAAGTGTATTGGTGGATGGCCACCAAAGCTGTGCTCGACCGGCACAGAGATGACCGACCAGAATGGAAGGTCAGTTAATCAAAGGCAACTCAGGTTCTGGGACAGGGATCCCAGGACAGAGCGATGGCGGTGATATGAGTTTGTTATTTAAGTTTAACAATTCATGAGTTATCCTTAGTTAATACTATAGTAATGAATTATAAGGAGTATAATTTATTAGGGACATATAGTTATTAATGTGTGTAAATGACCAATCCATGGGTGAAAGGATTGGTTAATTGGTGAGTATGTGTGGAAGGAGGATGTGTCCGGCTGGGCACCTCCTAGATAAAGTAATCCCTACACTGAAAGGGAAGTAGGTGTATTTGTTGATTGATGATGGAAGATGAAACAGGAGTGGACTAGCACCAGGCGAGGGATGCTTTGACAGAGTCATACAGTCGACTCTGGTGCTAGGGGGCTAGTGGTAGCCCAGACGAGTTACTTGACTATGTACAGGTGTACTATTGCTTTCTCTTACATCATCATGCCTATACATTATAGTTAAGAGTGGATCTATGATGTGATGATCTCATACATATATCTTGATTGCATTATGTATGGCTAGAGGCCGGTGTAATGGTGGAGATGCAGTTAGTTCTTGTTGTAGTTGAGTACTCACACCAACCCCTCCGTGTTTCAGGATTTGTTATTGCTATACCTAAGGAGATTCCAGAGTTTAACCATGAGCTCTAAGGGACCGGCTCATTCCAGTGCCAATCAAGATGATGGTTAAGGCATTACTGGGAGCGGTCGTCGGAATCTGCGGAGATCAACGATTGAAAAGTCTGAGTACCGAATAAGTCGGTAGGTCTATGCTATGACCGCCGCAGAGAGTCCGACGAGTGTCAACAGATCCCGATAGGATCCAAGACAACAACGTCTGTTGATTCTAGCCAGTGAAGCACTGGTGGAATTCGAACTCAGTGAGAACCTTGATGATTGTAAGGTAGTAAATTTCAAAGTTGATGGAAGTGATCTCTAGTTACCAGTCACCATGGCCTGTTTAGTTATGCTTCCGGCCCGGCTGGGTCGTCATGGGACACCTTGTATATTATCATGCTTAAGTGGTGTGTACCTACAAAGGTTTACCTTAGTGAAGCCGAAACTTGGTCCAGTGACCGAAGACATTGATTTACTTATTGGTGTGAACACCGGAGTGACATGCTTGATAGGGTAGGGATCTACCCCCTTCCGAGGTGTTGAACATTGACAGTGTTGGTTAGGATGTGATTGATACCCTTCGACCAGGGTAGTTACTTGTGAATTTGTGAAGATCTATTATTCCAAGAGACATGGGAATAGGTGAAGTGTTGTAGTCACCTGATAGACTTTGCAAGTGACATTGTGTTTATGTGGAATAGGTGAAGGGTTGTATTCACCTGTTAGACTTTGCAAGTGCATTGTGTTTATGTGGAGCGAACGCTCATGTTATAGGTGACGTATCAGTATGTCAGTCACTTATGAGACAGAAGAGCATCCCGGCTCTTGAACTTTAGGGTACGGTGCTACACGCACTTGACTGCAGTTGGGAGACAGCTAGTAGTCTAGTGTCGGCCCAGGCTTCATCCGTAGAGTGTGACGGAGATATAGTACGACATCAAGGGATGATCCTTGATCACCAGTGCAGTGTCGGTCAGGCAGTGGTACTACGCTTGATCAGCCCGAGAGTTGGATCACTGTAAGAAGAGGGAACTTTGGAGAGGCATCAGACCTTGGAGTTTCTGTCCACTGGAGGTTCCTGGGTGAGTCGTAACCACGACAGGACTACCGCACGAACTATAGTCACAGTCTCTATGATGAAGAAGAATCATCTGTAGATCTGCTCATGTACATATTGTCTTATAGTCCGGCTTTCAGCCATCCTTCTCTGTGTTGCAGTTGACGTAGTTATGAATTAAATGTTGTTCTGTTAGCTATGACTTTGTGCAGTGGTATGACTTGTGTTTTGTCCGAGCCCCCTTGGGGAAGGAAACCCTAGGTAGGGGAGGGGAGGTTCAGCTGTCCCGGCTTGTGTGGGGCCTGGTAGATGTAAAGTGCTAGTGAGGTGGTTGGAACAAATGCTGGGGATATTTTCTATAGTAGCAAACCAGTCCAAGCCTCGGCGGTATTGTGACAACGACGTTATAGCAAAACGCCGTAAACCGAAGCGACGTATATCGGGGCCTTCCAGTATTCTATCCCCAACTACCAATATCTGCGTTTATATTATCTTTGTTACACCTCCTCCACGGATGAGCCCAACCCTTGGCAAAATATTTTCAGAAACCTGTTTTAAAAAAAATAATAACAATCTTAACTTGACATGAATCTTAAATTGGTTACATAAAATTATATGTTTCCGCATTCAGTTACTGAAACACATATACTTGCATAAGGGAAGTCAGAATAGTTAAATACAAAATATTAAGGACAACATAAGGGGGCTGCGGGGTCTTGAGGTATGGTGTCCGCCTCGAGTGCTGGAGGTCCCAGGTTCAAGCCCCGGTAAGGACCGGGATTTTTTCACGTGGACTTCTAGTAATAAAAGTTTCCTCTGGTCACTCTGGGTAGTGAGATCGGACGCCCGTGTGTATTGTTGCGCACGTAAAAAATCTCTTGGCAGTTGGAAATCGAAAAAGAGTAGCCTAACGGCGCTGCCCGGGCAAAATTTCGAGTTAAAAATCTACCTAAAGTATGTCAGGATCTTCGCCGGTGCTACAGAGTTCGTGCACTGAGCTGAGTTTCTTCAAACTCAGGTTTGAGTTAGGAGGATAACGGAGCACTTATGGGTTACACCCGTGTGCCGTGATGTTAATGGACAGAAAAATAAAAGAATACCATGGATGGACATTATAATGAATAAGTACCATGAATGGACAGAAAAATGAATTAATACTGTGGATGGACAGAAAAATGAATGCATACTGTGGATGAACACAAAAATGAATGAGTACCGTGGGTGGACAGAAAATTTAATGAGTACTGTGGATGGACAGAAAAATGAATGAATACTGTGAATGGACAGAAAAATGAATGAATACCATGGGTAAGCAGAAAAATGAATGAATACCGTAGATGGACAGAACAATTTAGTACAATGGATGGATAAAAAAATAAATATGTACCATTGATGGACATAAAATTGAATGAACACTACAACAAGAAGCTGATGAAAACTGTAAATTGATTAGAAACATGAGACTGGCATGGTTAAGATTATGTGGGCATGATGTGAAGATACATACATTTGAAAAAATAATGACAACTGGCAGACTTGATAGGAAAAGAACAAAGGAAAGACAAGGAAATGGATATCAGGTTGGCTTGATCAGGATAAATAACACTTTTTCTCACTGTCGTTGACAGCATTTTATTGGTGCATATGTTTTCCATCATGTAAAAAGATTATTTTTTTCCATGGTGATTCTGTTTCTAATCTCTACAATGCATTTTCCATCAGATGTATTGACTGTTCCAAGGTAGTTTTACCAATTAACCAATTTAAGAATGTTCCCATTTACCACAATACGTTTGCAACAGTAAGCCTAATGATGGCTTTTTGCTGGCAGGCAAGCAACACTTTTGAGAACACTGAAGTCAACAATTATGACACTGGTTGGTTGGGCTTTTGAGTGAAAATTTCAATAAATACAAGGATATGACGGTAAGTCAGTCACAAAGCCATATAAAGCAGCTGAGAAATCGACTTCCGGTCGCCGACATGGCGGTTAGGCATTGAACCGTTAAGGCCTGTTGTGTGCTTATGCTTGTAGCTACAGTTTGCAATCGCATTTTCCTCATGTTGGACATGTAGTACATGGTTCCGTCGCCCTGCTACTGAGTGAGTGCGTGGGCGACACTGAGCTGTGAAATTCGCGAGGAATGCTTTTACATCTGTCCTGTACTGTGACTTGCATGTTCGGAACAATGGCTACCGGCTGTTGCTGAATTGACTGATTTGCCTTTTCGGTTCATGGGTGCATTTTTCAGGAGACTCCTGGGAGTCAATGAGGTCTTTCTGGGACTGCCGAGTCCATGGACGATGAACTGTGGTCTTCGTGGATGAAATTTTGTGTTGGCATTCTGGCGGCCGCATTATGCACAATGTCCCTGTGCGGGATGTTGGCTCACAGAGACTCCTTTTTATTGGGAGTCTCTGTAGCGAAGTGGTCAAGCCGTTTGACACGTGCTCCGAAGGTTGTGAGTTCGATTCCGGGGCGCGTCCTTCGGTCTCATCTCATCATGTTCCTCTTGTACCTTGCGGTGTCGAGGTGAAGTATAAACTTCGTGAGAGTGCCCGGTTATGGGCTTCGTATATCGACATTCCCATGGATTCTGTTATTCCCTCCGTCCAACGTTTACGTGGTCGGCCTCTTCCTCTGTTTCCATCTGGTCTGTACATCATTGCTTGTTGTGGCATGCTGTTGACTGGTAGCCTACTTGCATGGCCAAACCATTTGACTTGCTGCTTTCTAATAAAATCTAGAGCAGCTTTAACCCCTGCTTTAGTCCTGATTTCTTCATTTCTGATCTTATCTCTTCTTGATACGTTGAGTATTCTTCTCAGAAACCTCATTTCTGTTGTTGTGATTTTTCTTTTCTCTTTTTCTGTCATTGTCCAGGTTTGGCATTGGTAGCACAGAGTTGGTAGGAAGATTGCGTTGTAAAGTGCTTTCTTAGTAGTTATTGATACATGTTTGTTCTTTAGTATTGGTGCCATTTGTCCAATGAGTTGATTTGCCTTATTGCACCTATTTTCGATCTCGTCTTCTGATCTGCCATTTGATGATATTATACTTCCTAGGTACTTGAAGCTCTTTACTTGTTTCAAGGGATGTTCGTTTAGGTGAATTGTTGCTGTTTGTTCTTCTTTAGTTATAGTCATTACCTCTGTTTTGCTTGTGCTAATTTTCATGTTATGTTCCCTACACATTTCGTTTTGACTATTCATGTGGTCTTGTAATTCAGCTTCTGATTTTGCTATTAGTGCTTGGTCGTCCGCAAACAGGAGTTCTCTAATGGTTAGATTTGCAGATGGTTCTTCTTCTGTGTTCTCGTCATGCGGTATTCTTGCTGTCTCTGCTTGGCTGGTTTCTTTACATATGTTGTCTATATATGTTATGAACAAGAGAGGGGACAGGACACAACCTTGTCGTACTCCAGATCTTATGGTGAAGGGTTCTGAGTGTTCTCCAGTTGCTCTCACTATGCATTCAATGTTGTTGTATAAACTTCTGCATAGGTTTATTAGATGTGTACTCACTCCATATTGTTTAAGGATTTCCCACAGCTTGTTTCTATCTACCCTATCAAATGCCTTTTCTTGGTCGACAAAGGCTAAGTAGAGTGTTTCATTGAATTCAATTGATTTTTCTATAAGTTGTCTAAGAGCAAAAATGGCGTCTGTGCATCCTTTGTTTTTCCTAAATCCAAGCTGCGTTTCGCTTAGCTGGGGTTCTAAAGTAGGTCGTAATCTTTTTTCAAGAATTTTGCAAAATATTTTCCCAGTATGACTCAACAGTGAAATGCTTCTGTATTGTGTGCAATCTCTTTTGCTGCCTTTGTTTTTCCAAATTGGGATAATTATGGCGTTTCCCCAGTCTCGTGGTGTCTGTTGTTCTACCCAAACATGGTTCCGTTTATACTTCTTGGTTTTTCTACGAACGTCCTTCGGTTTACGAGTTAAATGTTTCGGAGACTCCTGTGGGTCGTCGCTAAAAGCTACGGAGTTCGTGCTTTGTGCGACGCTTTCCGTGCTGCGGAAAGAGACCGAGCCATATGGGATAAAACCCGGTGCAATGAAGTCGACACTGTCGACTTTTAAGCGACTCCTTTTTATTCCACTTTTCACATTGGACAGTGGGGAGCATTTTGTGTGATATTCACATGCACAGGAATGGAGCATAATGGGGGAGAACCATTGCCGTGAAGTTGGAATCTCGACTTACTAACTAACTAAATAACTAACTAACTAACTAACTAACTAACTAACTAACTAACTAACTAACTAACTAACTAACTAACTAACTAAACTAAACTAAACTTTTTTTCCCGCATATCCTTTACAGGACATCGCTGTCAACATCATCTTTCAGCTCATTGTTGATTTCTTGGCAAGATTACGCTCAGCAGTTTGCCATTGCTTTCTGAGCGACCGGCTCACATATCCCGTAAGTTACCGACCCGGAGAGACCCGCTACCCATTCTCGCGCAACGTCACGTTACTTACAAGAGTATACGAGATTACGGAGAAAGTCGTGTAACCTCTAGACCAGGGAGCCCGGCTAAACTAACTAAACTATATATGGGACAATGAAGACTCAAATGACAATTTCTGAGTGTGTCATTCGACGGCAGCATTAGCCAGTATTATGATTAGCATAAGTACATAATTGCTAGGAGTCGCATGCACAGAACAAGACGATAATGGAGCCCGTATTCACGTTGATATTTCAGTGTAGGTAGGCGCGAACGTACGTATGTACTTACGATAGTACGCAAGCACGCACGCACGCACGCACGCAAGCAAGCACATACGCATGAATGTATGTATGTAATTATATTTGCATTCATGCAAGCATAATAACAAAGATATATGCAAACATACATGGATGATGCATCATTATCAACTTCGTGTGCCTTGTCGATAAATGTGGGCAGTCATGGCTCATTATCTCACACAGTCAGTGATAATGTCCATGTTCTTGTCTCGATCATGCAATCTGTCCAAGTCATCCAGATAATTGTCTCTTTGCCTTCCCTTGTTCTTCTCCCATTAATTGTGACGGTTGTCGGTAAGTATGCCGTTTCCTTCTCCGCATAATATTCCAAAGAATGTTGACTATTTGCATCCTATTTCTCTAATCAATTGATCGTTTTCACTTGTTATGGGACTTTTATGATTTTCTCCAGACACCATAGTTCCACTGCTACTAGATAGTTATCATGTTGTCTTTGTATTGTAAATGTTTGATATGTACACAACACTATACTTTCTTTATAACACTTCAACACACTTTTCTCACATCAACTAAGTTATTTTCTATTGACGATTATGTTTTTCATTTCGCAAAATGTCACCGTTGCCATGGCAATTCTGCTTCAATAAGATGTTATTACAGTTTCGAGATATGTGTACATATTCACATCATCATCATCTTTATCATCATCATCATCATCATAATCATCATCATCGTCATCATCATCAACATCATCGTCGTCCTCGTCGTCGTCGTTGTCGTCGTCATCGGCATCATCATCGTCATCATCATCTCATCATCATCATCATCATCATCATCATCATCATCACCATCATCATCATCATCATCATCAACATCATCGTCGTCCTCGTCGTCGTCGTTGTCGTCGTCATCGGCATCATCATCATCATCATCATCATCATCATCATCATCATCATCATTTTGTGCCGTGCTATGTGGCTAGGCATTCATGTCTCCTCACTGATCTGTGTCCTTGGCTTTCTTAATGAGCTCTACTGATGACATTCCTCTATGCCACCGTCTCAATCTATCCAACATCATTTTCTCCTTGTCTGTCACTGCCTCTTTTCCCACTGACATTTCCAGTTGTCCCATTGTTCTTCAATGCCTTCTCTTCTTATCACATGATAAACTAATGCCGTTTATCTATTTCGTTTAAATGTTTTTGTATATAATGTTCTACTTTCAACCAGCTCTGTGGCGAAGGGGTCATGGGCGCAATTGGCAATCCCGCATACCCGTTGGAAACACAGCTGCGGATGGTTTGGCAGCAAACCACCTTGCGTTGGTTTCCAAAATATGGTAATTCCATTCGATCAGAAAGCAATGGCAAACTCTGAACGTAAACTTGCCAAGCAATCACAAACAGCTGAAAAACAATAGCTTTCTCTACGATGTCCTGTAAAACATATACAACTAACTATTATTCCCTGAGTAGCTTCTTCCAGGCAATAGTTGTTAGTTACTCTGAGAGTTGATAACGAACTACGTTAATAGTGTTGTGAGCACGGTCGCACGCGGGTTCAAAGCCTGGGCTACTCGCTTCCCAAAGTGAAGGAAAAATGGGCCACCTATTCCCCCTTGCTCTCAAGCCTACAGAATGTGATGGCGCATTTTCTCCATTCCATGATGTCAAACTTTCCAGCATCTTCTCTCTTGGCCTCATCCTGCCTCTCTTTCCCTCCAACCTTTCCGTTGTGACAACATTCTTCAGCTGACGTCCCCTTCTCACATGTCAGAAAAATGTGGACTTGTTTATTTTGTCGCGAGCACACATTTTCTCTTTCTGAGTTAACTTCATTCAAGCTATCTTTATTGCTCCACCTATCCGTTCACGCTGTTCTCATCTTGCTTATACAAAACCACATCTCCGCACCCTCTACATATAAGCATAATTCCTTACTTATCTGTTAAACATATTTTGAAAAAGGCAAAAGACACGGCACCATTGCCTGATGGGGTCAGGTATGGCCACATAAAGGCTTTGAGCGATGTAGACCTGAAGGAGATGACCGACTGCTTTAACCAGAACATTAGGACAGCATCAGTACCGCAGGATTGGGTACACAGTTATCTCATCCCTCTCCCAAAACCACTCAAGGATCATTCAAAGCTTAGCGGCTTTAGGATCATCACCCTTCAAAATACACTTGGGAAGGTTTTAGAGGAGATAGTCGCTGTCAAGCTGCAAGAGTTTTTGGAAAGGGGGAAGCTTCTTCCAAGAGGCTTGGGGAGCTACAGGCCAGGTAAAGATACCTGGTCAAATGCAGCCACTTTTGCCTTTGACGTTTATGAGGGGTTCCAGAGTAGACAAGAAACGATGGCGGCGGCGCATGATCTCGAGGATGCGTACAATAGAGTTCGATATTGATATTTTGATGACTGCATCTGATGGAAAAGGGGGTCAATCCCTGGTTGGTGAACTGGATAGCGGCCGCCCTACATTCTCGTCGGATTGCTCTCCGTCTGGGTGCATGGACCTCAGAGCCACATATTTTAACCCCGGGACTGCCACAGGGATCCGCAATCTCACCGGAGCTCTTTAACGTGTATACGAGCAAAATTGCAAACTTAGAAGCACCAGGGGTTGGAAGGATACTAACATTTGCAGATGATATTCTTGCATATAGGCAGGGGGGAGATAGGGAGAAAACAGCCCAGGAGCTACAGGCGACAGTGGACAAAGTGATTGACTGGTGCACTGAAATGGGTGCTGTCATCCACCCGGAAAAGGCAGCTGTTTTGTGGTGCTCTTTGGACAACAGGATTGTGAGAGCTGATGTTCCAAGCCTCACGATAGATGGTGGATGCGTCAACAGAGAGAACGGACTGAAGTATCTGGGAATCACATTTGACAAGGGCGTGTCCTTCAAGGGTCATGTGGAGACGGTTGTAACAAGAACTCAAAAGGGACTCAACGAACTTAAAACTATGACTGCAATGGACGTAGAGCAGAGAATGCTTTTCAGACTATACCAGCACTTGATCCTCTCAGCGATTGATTATGGACTAGGACTGCTCACTGTCTCAAAGAGTCAGCTGGTGAGGTTGGAGCGCATACAGAACGAGGCTATGCGGGTCATTCTGGGATGCACCAGTAAAACCCCAGTGGTGTGTATGCGGTACATCCTTGGTTTGCCGACTGCTGCTGGTAGGCTCAAGGTGATGCAGGCGAAGGCATATCTCAGAGTAGCTGCTGAAACAGATCACCCGTTGCATGAGGCGCTGGACGCAGTTAAGGGCAAGCGACTGATAAGAGGGAAATCATGGATGGCTCAGGCGGAGGATACGATCAGACAGGTGTGCCCCTTGGAGAACATTAGGCGAGGAGAGGAGTGGATCAGAGTGCCAGCGGAGCTGTTAGACTTGTGCAGAGTTATAATCATATTGAGCCGGGAGTGCAGGGAGTGGCCAGCAGTGGCCACGGAAGTGGAAATCCAGCAACTAATTCAGGATAATGCTCGCTCGGGTGATGTGATTATCTACACAGATGTTTCGGTGTCGAGAGGTAGTAGAAGTGCATGGGGGTTCTTGGCAAAGGCTAATGGTCTACGTTTGGTGCAGGAGAGCCTGGCATATGATACCACAACATCTAGCTTAAGAATGGAGGTGGAGGCAGTCAGTACAGCTTTCCGCTGGATGGAGAATACGATACACACACACATCGGATTGTAACTGACTCAGAAAGCATCCTGAGTAGGGTGAGGACAGACAAACTTCGTGCAGAGTGGCTTGCTTCGCTTCGGAAGTCACGGGTGGCAAGCATCGTCTGGATCTTTTCTCCGGGGCATGCTGGTGTGCTGGGGAATGAACAGGCAGACAGATTGGCTGGCTCTGCAAAACTTGGTGGAGTATTGATGCATGATAAGGCAGACGTGGTTGCGGCCTTGTGGGAGTACGTGTACACCTCGGAGGAGCAAATGGATCACCATGGTCTGGCAAGAATGCGACAGCGAGGAGTGACGAGGGGATCTGGCCGATGCTCAACGCTTAGAGTAAAGGCGAGACGCACATATAATACGATTGCTACTGGTACTATAGGGGTTTCGAACTCTTCGCTGGCTTCTGAGGATGGAGACGGAGCGCTTATGGGAATGCCCCAAATGTTGTGATGTCGGTTCCTAAATCAATCAATCAATCAATCCTTACTTATCTGTTAATTGTCCATGATTTGCAACCATACATCATGATTGGCTTAATATAACTCTTAAGAACTCTTGTCCTCACCTACGAGTGTCAAAGATAAGTCGTAACTTAGCCGTAGAAACAATACCTTTCATTCTTGTCCTTGGAGCACGCGCCGTCTCCCTGTTTATCGCATAGATTCAGCATAACATTGACGTCACCCTGGTCGATGACCTTGTTGGAGTCCACGTCGATGGTTTCAGCCAGCTCTGCCACTCGGTCTGGTGATGATCGACAACAGAAACATAGACTTGCGCTGTTGACAGGAAATGGCAGAGTAACAAACCAGAAACATAGAACTGCGCTGTTTACAGGGAGTGCGGATTAAGAAACCAGAAACATAGAACTGCGCTGTTTACAGGGCGTGCGGATTAAGAAACCAGAAACGTAGAACTGCGCTGTTTACAGGTAATGACGGAGTAATAAAACAGAAACATAGAACTGCGCTGTTTACATGGAAATACAGAGTAACAAACCAGAAAGATAGAACTACGCTGTTTACAGGGAATGGCAGAGTAACAAACCAGAAATATAGAACTGCGCTGTTTACAGGGAATGACAGAGTAACAAAACAAAAACATGAATGAACGCTATCGAGAGGGAATGACAACGTAAGAGAACATAAACATTGACAAGTATCTGGAAGTGAAGATGTGCCAAGAATACCATTGCGGTCTTTGAGTGAGGGAGAACGAACGAATGAACGAAACAACCTACCAACTAACCAACTGACCGACCAACCAATAAACCAACCACCCAACCAACGAACTAACTACCCAACCAGCAAGCCAACCAACCAATCAACTAGTCATCCAACCTACCATCCAGCCAGCCAGCCAGCCAGCCAACCAACCAACCAACCAACCAACCAACAATCAACCAACCTACCAATCAAACATTTAACCAACCAACCAGCCAACTAATCTACCAACCAACCAACCAACCATCCAACCTACCAGCCAACCAAATAACCAACCAACCAACCAGCCAGCCAACCAGCAAACCAACCGCAATTAATTAATCACGTGCCATCTCCACAACGAAGGTTAGCTGTAATAGATCTCCAACACTTTCTGTCTCTCGCCCTGACTGTACATTCTGTCAGATTGATGTTCCTCCATCTCTTGCTGTTATCTTCCCACTTGTTAGTTGTCTATCTCTTGCTTGCTTGCCTTCAATCTTGCCCTCCAATATGGTTTTTTAGAAGAGTATTATGTCTTTTAACGTGGCCGAAATATTTCACTTGTCTCTTTTTTTTAAATTTCTTTTATCAACTCTCTTGTCATTCCCAATTTTTATAGACCCTCTGTATTTGATTGTTTTTGTTTCCATGAAATACAACATATTCTTCTGTATATCCACATCTCCTGGGCCTCTGTTCCACGTTTTAATTACAAGTTCAATGTCCAGGCTTCCGCGTCATATAGTAGTGTTGAATATACGTAACATTTGACAATTCTCATTGTTAATGCGTTGCTAACCTCTCTAGATGTTAATACTGATTTCATGCTGCTGAAAGCATTTTTGGCCATTCCTAATCTCTTTTTTGATTTCCACTTCACTTCTGCCATAATCTGTTATTATATTCCAAGATAGGAGAACCTTGTTACTTATTCTAGTATCTCCCCCTTTACTGTGATGTTAATTGATGACCCTCCCTGTCCAGTGCCAGTTATCACAGTTTTCGTTTTCTGGATATTAATATCTAAGCCGCATTCTGCACTATGCCTGTTTACTTGTTCCACTAGGTATTTGTTTAATCCTTGCTCGCTTTCTGCTAGTAACACCGTATCGTCAGCATAACCTAAGATTGTTTATGATTCTTCCATCGATGTTAAGTCCAGAGAACCTACCAACTAACCAACCAACCAAAAAAACCAACCTCCAACCAGCCAACGTTATCTTTCAAAGGGTTAAACATTGGGCATGAATGCCCTTCTAACATTCTGCCTTCAAAGCTATTCCGTTTCAAACATATCTCATTCATACATACCTTACGAACCTAATAATAGAAAACAACGACAGTAACATTATATGCATTATAAACGTTTGGGAATGATAACAATCAGTCCTGCATACCTCACTAATATTAACTACTGGCTTATCAATTGTTATTCGCTTTGGGAGATATACCATGCCACATAAAGGGAAATCATTATTGCACAAATCACTAAGATTAACTATTAGCATATCACTTATTAATAGCTTTGGGAGACATACCGTGCCACATATAGGAGAATCATTAGCGGACTGGGAATTGTATTACTATTATTATTTTTAAAGGTTATGTGCACTGTACTAAGAGATCACAACCAACTCCTCACAGGAACACTGAGTAGAGATACTTCGAAATAGCTGCAGCACCGGGGGATTGGCACACAAGGGAATACAATCTGCGGGGATGTAGATCGTAAAAACATAACATAACATACCATAACATAACATAATATAGAACAGCACTATCTAAAAAGAAATAGCAACGTAACATAACATGACAGATACAAACTTCGCAAGATCAGATTTAGACACATTTCAAACCAAGACATCTAAAGATGTAAGAAAGCTTGCATATTTTCTCAAATCTTACCCCACAGCTGTGACACATTTGCCGTTATTAATTTATTCGGTAATTTATT
Source organism: Cepaea nemoralis (assembly GCA_014155875.1). Classification (NCBI taxonomy): domain Eukaryota; kingdom Metazoa; phylum Mollusca; class Gastropoda; order Stylommatophora; family Helicidae; genus Cepaea; species Cepaea nemoralis. The sequence continues at coordinate 29,852 of JACEFZ010008528.1, forward strand.
TTCAATTCACCACATCCAAACCGCGTAGTTATTTATAGCACTGACCTAGATCTGGTGCTGATCGTGGATTTTCAGAATAGGGATATCGGGATTCACTTCGTGGTCGGTCGACAAGTATGTTTGCAAGAAGATACACCTAAAACCGCTTGTCATTGTCTTCGCAAACTGTCCCCCAGATAAATCAAAGATGAGCACAAATGGATGGGACATGGACAGGAAAGGACGAGTAGCACAAGATATAGATATACACTCCGACGACAGTAAGGGCCCTGCTGGCCCAGAAATATTTATTGCATCCAACGATCGGTCTAGCAGTCCACCGCACACTCAACCGGAAGTGATTGACAACACATTCAATTTACATGATTCTTTATTTCAATAAATTTATAACGCAATAGCACTTACATAGGTTGCACAATATATCAAGACACCCCTACACCCACTATGGAATCACCCTGATGTCATGTGATTTACCGGGATCTCCCGGGATTCTTTTGTTTGCGGTGAATTAAAAATGAAGTAACATTTATTATACAATGAAATAATTGTCGGAAAATCTAGTAGTAATAATGTATTATATAAGGATAAAGTATAGACAAGTGTCTAGGTTTGAATTGTGTCTAAATCGTAACTGCTAAGTTTTAATCTGTCATGTTATGAAACCTGCCATTTTCTTTAGATTGTGTTGTTCTAAGCTTTCCTTGTTACCCGTGTTCCCCACCAGCATGCGAACCCCTTCCGACTTCTGATGTACTCATAACTTACTTCCCCTAGTAAAGGACAAGAAGTCAACATTTTAGAATAGTTCATGCAGTGCCGCTTGGACGATCATATCTGTCCACTGCCCTCTGTATCGTGTACTGCCAGTCATGTCTCATAATGATGTTCCTTCATGCCATGGTGTCTAAAACTACAGCATTTTCTCTTGGTTTCCCCTGTCTCTTCTCCAGTCCAACTTTCCCGCTGTGACAAAATACTCCTTCTTTCCGCTTCCCACGACATCATCAAAGAAAAAGGCTGTCTTTTACTTTCTATCCATCCACGATAATCTATTCATTCTTCTATCAAACTACATCTCCGCAGCTTTAACTTGAGGTATACAGACAAACTAGGAACAATGAGATAAGAAATACATCCATGAACTCAGTTTAACCTATCAAACTAGACACAGTCAAATAAGAAACACATCCATTAACTCAGGAGTCTAACCCGTCAATGTTGGCGCGAAAATGGGAATCCTGGTCTAGCTCTCCTGAAAAGTGAAAACTTTGTTGTCGTCACTGTCCAGCTCCCGTCCACAGACACAGTTTAACAACAAACAGAAGATAGATATGCGCTCTCAATTAGCCTGGCTAGAAGAAAGGTTGCCGTCACTGTCCAGCTCCCGTCCACAGACACAGTTTAACAACAAACAGAAGATAGATATGCGCTCTCAATTAGCCTGGCTAGAAGAAAGGTTGCCGTCACTGTCCAGCTCCCGTCCACAGACACAGTTTAACAACAAACAGAAGATAGATATGCGCTCTAAGTTAGCCTGGCTAGAAGAAAGGTTCGTTGCATATCCTGTACAGGTAGTCGCAATCATCCCCAACATTTTTATTTGGCATGCGATTTCCAAGCCCTTCTTAAGTTCGTTAGTTCGCTGTGGTTATCTGTAGGGCTGATACTCATACATTTGTGAACATCAACGCAAAGCCGTCGGCATCAAAATCGCTTCAGGCTGGACTTCAAACTCAGTATGTCGGGATTACGAAACTGTTTACTACCCCAAAACGACAGACGTAGATCTTGCGTGATTTGACACGTTCATTTCGGCATAATATGAGTGCAACAAATCTAACAATACCAGATGTGAAACGTTCATGTAGGCATACTATAATTGCACCAAATCTAACAATACGGACACATACTCTAAGGTTCTCTGTCGAGGGCTGAGGCTGATTGCCTCTAAGCCTTAAGCCCTCGGATGTGAGAGCCGGGCCGATCCACCTACCGAAAAATAGAGGTGAGATACTGAGCACGTTACATGCCCAATTCAGATACTTGTCCGAAGGCTCCCAGCTGGGGGTATGAGGGGTCCCCGGATGAGAGGGCCTGGCCGTTTCTCGCTCACTGCTACACGGAGATAAGGTGCTGAGCCGGCAGCACATGTAGCCTACTTCGTGAGCGAGTACTAAAAGGTAGAAGAAGTCCCCAGTCGAATGAAATGGTTACGAAAACTGTCTGTATCTAACTCATAGAGAGTCTAGACAACGGTGGAAAAACGTCTCAATAACACGAAATGGAACGCACGGCTAGCGACCATTGCGTGGCCCGAAGTCCGAAGCGAAAGCTTATCAAGTGGATGTCGCCCGCAGACTGACCGTTCCTGGTGTGTACTTTGAGCGACCAGTGGCAAGCGAAATGCCCAACACATGGAAGTGAGGAATTAAATCAGCCATGAGCAGGACGTGGCAAATCCTCGTTTGAGCCCAGTCTCAGAGCAATATGTGCCGGCTCTGCAATTATGGAAGCCTCCATGGATAGCGGGGGCATGCCCATGGTCTGCCCCTGCCTTCCCTTGAGGGTTTATCGTGATGTCGATGACCGTTCTACTTTTACAAGCTGAGATGGGGGTGACACTACAGCACTAACAGTCTAAAGTCCCACGAAACCCGGGTAAGGCTAACCCGTAAAAATGCCTGCTGAAGTCGGATGTGCTGACCTACGGGTGCAAATAAATCAGGCACAAAGCAAAAACCGTCCGAGTGAAATGTCTTTCGTGCTAGGAACTGTTCTGACTACCTAGTTTCCGAATGCCGCTCTTGTTCGGAACGCTCTAACTAGGTAGTTTCCGAATGTCCGTCGTGCTTGGAACAGCTCTGACGGGCACAACGACAAGCACATGTCCGAACCGAAAACTCGTTGAGTGGATACCGTCTGCAGACCTGTCTTGTTTGTGCGGGAACGGTCCGGGGCAAACGAAATGCCCAATATATTGAAATGAGGAATCAAAGCAGCCATGAGCAGGACGTGACGATTCTCTCGGTGAGCCCAGCACCAGAGCGCTATGTGTCGGCTCTGCAATTATGGAAGCCACCCAGGATGGCAGAAAATTCTATGGACTGTCCCTGCCTTCCTTTGAGGGATCACCGCCAAGTCTTCGACTGTTCCAACTTGACCAGCTGGGAGGTGGACGGTACCACAAAAGTGAGAGTATCCCAGGAATGCTAACCTGGTCAAAAATGCACGCAAAAGCCGGATGTGTTGACCTAAGGGTTTCGACCCAAGGATGCCTAACGCACACCGCAATCACTTCATGTTAAAAACACTCCGGATGAACGCAAAGAAGAAGAAGATACCATATTTGTGACGCTCATTTAGGCATAATATGATAGCGTCAAATCTACAAAATACCAGATTTGAGACTTTATAGGTATTATATGATTGCACAAAATCTAACAATACAAGAGTTAAAACATGTAACTAGAAACAAAACATGGATACACACAATCTAGTAATGAAATAAGTAAGACATTTGTCTAAAAACAAAACATAATAGCATTATATCGAAAAAAAAAGAAAAAGACATTTACCTAGAAACAAAACTTGGATACAGACATGGAACCACGACATCTAACAATCAATCAATCAATCATGTTCCATGCCTGAAAGCGTGGGCGGTCATGACTCGCCATTTCACTCGATCACCAGAGTCGTGGATCAGCTCAGTGTTCCTGTCACGACCATGCCATATAGCCAAGCCATCCATGTATTTGCTTCTCGGTCTTCCTCTTGGTCTGTTCCCTTCGATCTTGCCAGTTGTCACTAAGTTCTCCAATCCATGTCTTCTCATAACATGTCCAAAAAATTTTGACTGTCTCTTGTAGACACGATTTTCATGTGTCTCCTGTAGTATTTGGTCATTAGTTTTTCTGTCTGCCTATGGTATTCTTTGCATTTTCCTCAGAAACCAAATGTCTGCAGCCATCAGGTGTTTTTCAGCTTGACTGCTCATTGTCCTAGTTTCACATCCATACAAAAGAACAGGCTCTATGTAGCACCTCAACACTCTTTTTCTCGTTTTTCTTAACATCTTTTTATTGGTCAGTACGTTTTTCATGTAGCTAAAGGCTACTTTCGCCATGGCGATTCTTGTTCTAATCTCTTCGAGGCATCTCCCATCAGATGTTATGACTGTTCCGAGATAATTGTACCGATTCATTTGTTGAAGAATATTCCTATTTACTTGTATATTACATTGTGGTATTTCGTTGTTCCTAGTGACGACCATAATCTGTGACTTTTTACAATTTAATTCTAACCCCAGTGTTCACTGTGTGCAACAACCGCATCTACTTATTGTTGCAGTTCCTGCTCATTGTCTGCAATCAATACTGTATCATCTGCATATCTAATCTTATTGATGTTTCGTCCTCCAATGAGGATTCCATTTAAATCTTCTACATTTCTGAAAATAATTTCACTGTATAGGGAAAATAGGTCTGGAGACATTACACATCCCTGCCTAACACCTCTCTTAATAGGTTGATATTGTCTCACTTCATTATCAATCCTTAGGGCAGCTTGTTATTTCCAATATATGTTTTTTATGTCTAATGTCTTTCCCATCAATTTGTAGATCTGCAAGCATATCTACCATGCTGACATGTCTTACTCTATCGAAAGCCGTTGTGTAGTCAATAAAGCAATAATGTATGTATTTGTTTACTTCTATAGAACGTTCAATAACTGATTGCAGCATACGCAGTATTTACTGTACCCTTTCCTTCTACAAACCCACATTGTTCTTTATCTTTTTCAGGTTGTATTTAATTCCTCACTCTTTGCACGATAATTCGTAGCAAAATCTTCGGGATGCGACACATTATACTAATTGTTCTATGTTGATCACATTCTAAGGCTCCTGATTTCTTTTGGGATTGCAATAAATACAGAATTACATAATTCACAAGGTATATCTCCGGTATCATATATTGTGTTCAGCAGTCTAGTGACGTGATCTAGTCCAAATTCTTCTAAAGCTTTAAACATTTCTGTTGTGATGTCATCTGAACTGGTTTTTTTTTCAGCTTTCATATGTTTAAGAACATTTCGAATCTCCATCTTCAATACAAGAAGTAAAACATGTAACAAGAAACAAATTATGGAAACACGACATCTAACAATACATGAAATAAAACAGTTAACTAGAAACAAAATATGGAAACACGACATCTAACAATACAAGAAGTAAAACAGTTAACTAGAAACAAAATATGGAAACACTACATCTAACAATACAAGAAGTAAAACATTTACCTAGAAACAAATTATGGAAAAACGACATCTAACAATACATGAAGTAAAACATTTACCAAGAAACAAAATATGGAAACACGACATCTAACAATACAAGAAGTAAAACATTTACCTAGAAACAAATTAAGGAAACACGACATTTAACAATTCAAGAAGTGAAACATTTACCTAGAAACAAATTATGGAAACACAATATCTACCAATACAAGAGGTAAAACAGTTACGTAGAAACAAATTATGGAAACACGGCATGTAACAATACAAGAAGTAAAACAGTTACCTAGAAACAAAATATGGAAATACAACATCTAACAATACAAGAAGTAGAACAGTTACCTAATAACAAAATATGGAAACACATCGTCTAACAATCCATCTATCCATCATGTGCCATGCCGATAAGCATGGGCGGTCTAGTTTTGCCATCTCACTCGATCACCAGAGTCGTGGATCAGCTCCGTGATTCTGTCTCGACCATGCCACGTGGTCAAATCATCCAGGTATTTGCTTCTAGGTCTTCCCCTTGGTCTGTTCTCTTCGATCTTACCAGTTGTCACCAAGTTCTCCAATTCATTTCTTCTCATAACATGCCCAAAACAGAATACAATACAAGCAGTAAAACAATACAAGAAGTAAAACATTTACCTAGAAACAAATTATGGAAAAACAACATCTAACAATACAAGAAGTACAACAGTTACATAGAAACAAAATATGGAAAAATCATCGTCTGTTAACATTTACCTAGAAATAAATTATGGAAGCACGACATCTAACAATACAAGAAGTTAAACACTTCCATTCATCATGTGCCATGCCGATAAGCTTGGGCGGTCATGTTTCGCCAACTCACTGAATCACCAGAATCGTAGATCAGCTCCGTGTTTTTGTTTCTGCCATGCAACGTGACCAAGCCATCCAGGTATTTACTTCCAGGTATTTTACTTTACTTGATCTCTTCCCTTCAATCTTCCCAGTTGTCACCACGTTCTCCAGCTCATTTCTTCTCATAACATGCCCAAAACATTTTGTCTGTCTACGTCTAATGTCTCTAATCATTTGCGATCTTCATTTGTTTCTTGAAGGACTTGTTCGTTGGTATTTCTGTCTGTTGGGGTATGTTGGGGAGGAAGGTGCAGTACCCACTAAAGCTTACTCCTTTATAAAGTCATGCTAGAGTAATGGGACTAATTTCTTATGGAGTGGACAGGTCGCTGGAAGCCAAAGTGACCCAGGGTAGCTCAGGATATTTAGGGAGTTCCCAGTTATATTGATGGTTCCACTCGAAATTTCACCTTCCCAAAAGGAGAACTAGTGATTAGCTCACGAAACCCCACCTGTATCTATTTTCCCTAAGAAGGTGATACTGTTACAGGAAATATATTTATATTTAACAGTTCTCCCTTGTGAACAATTTGGAACCTGGGAACTTACAACAGACCAGGAATTTACTGACTGTTCGTGGTTACCTAGCCACTCTCCGTTCTAAATTCTTCAATGTTGTCTAATAATAATAATTAAACACACATGAAAAGTTTTGGCACATCACGAGATACTTGACAAGACAAAGAGGTAAATTAATATCAGTTTATTACTAGTAATCATGTGGATGAAGAAGCATGTGGTGCATCTTTACAACATAACCAACGCATCAGAGTACACAATATGCTGCATCATAATGATATTGCTAAATCACTTGTACACAACTGGTTTTACGAGTGAGTTAGTTCAAGAATAACACACTAAGCCCCTAAACAGATTTCCTCCTACCATTGTCTCATCATTCTTCTAAATACTTGACCGTGTTGATGATTTAATGACTTCATGTTCTTTGAATAAAAAGTCTCTAACACAATAGAATTGAGTTCAACTATATTAAAGTTCTCAGTCCTTTGTATGTTTTACTATGAATGAGTCAGATAGTGACTATGTTCATCTTAGGTTAGTGGTGTGGTTTGGTAATACTTGATAGAGTTGATAGGACGTCCAAGAAACAATTCTAGCACTTGGATATTTGCTGGAGGCAGAGGGTTAGCAGTTCCTCTAAACACGGAAGTCCATCTTTGAGTACATATGTCGACTCTGGGTTTCGCAAATGCCGGGAAAACTGACCAACTCCTTAGACACAATGCAGAGGTTCTACACTCCTAGACTGATCCTTGACATTGTTGTTCTGGATTCATCCATCTTCTATTCTCCAGTCTATCCTTCCATCTATTCTGCGATCCCCGTCTTTCCTCACCTTTTCAAATAAACATAATGCTCCTATTCATATATGGTCAAACTGAAGTTGTTAGTGCAGTTGACAAGGATGAAAAGATGGCTACAGGGAGAAGTTTTAGAAAGTAGAAGAATCAGGCAGTACCTAGAAGTTGAGATCTAATACATTGTCTCTTCTTTGTATTGGTTCAATTTAAACTGTTGACTGACATCTGTTATCTGGAAAGCCAGATCTTCCGTTGCTCTGGTAGTCACAGTGATCTGTATGTACTGGTATCTCCATAGAGGACACAGACAACAGGATATGACAAAATTTAGAGGTCTGATGAAGGCATATGGGTAAAATCTACACATCAATGTTTTATCCTGAACAGCTGTCAAGGTCTCACATCCGAGGTTGCGACACCGTTGTCTGTACCAACGCCAGACACCATAACAACACGCAACCCTGAGTAATGTTAAACACGGTAGAGAGAACGTGGCGTCGTTACCGACGCCCGGATAGGTAGCCACGCACAGCAATTGAGTTCACCCCGTGAACCGTGCAGGGGACACCAGCTGACGTGAGCGTGTAAGCGTGTAAGACGCCAGAACTGGCAGACGGGCTTAGATCGTTGAACGGACAGGTCGCAAGGAAATGCGAGTTGAGTTTGAATCTGCCTTGAGAGCTAGCCTGTATGACAGTGGGAGACTGGTTCGAACGCTTGTATAGTTTAACTGTAAGTGAGATGTTTATTGCTTGCATGTTGTATTATGTATTGTAGTGATCTTGTCCATGTTGAAATGATTGCTATAGATTGTCAGTGCGCGATGTTTGTGCGATAATGAATGCAGCGCGTCAATAAAGCGTGTGAATAATACTTTCGGATATTCACTTCGTGTGATTTGATAGTTTGATATTACTTCACACTTGCCAGAAAACGAGCTACTTGTCTTGTGTTATGCAAGACTCTGACAAGTGCGAATGTGGAGGCTTTCGTCCGGGTTTTGAATCAAATGCGAACGTATAAATTTTTTTGTCCGAGTTTGAAGCGAATGTGAACATGCCGATAGAAGTGCGCAAGTCATAGATTAAGGTAAAGTAACGAATTAATAGAGTTGATTTAATTAAATTATAAGTGTGAAGATATTATTTGAAGCCAACCGAGGCGTCTTCAGACTTAGCACTAAATTCAACAAATTTTGTACCTAAAATCCAAAATGGCGGCCGTGCCCTTGAATGTCATTGAATAGAGGTAGTGTGAGCGTGAAAGTTGTTGATTGTGGTAGCGACTAACAATAATACTTGACAGCATACAAACCTTTACAGACTTCAGTGACATTACACACACCATACATTTACAAACGTTCTAATTTCGTTTAGTTTAAAAAGTACAGGGTTTTTGTGACAACTTTACCTGAGTCTGGTGAACTTCAAAAATTTTTTGTGCGTCAACCCGAAAGACGTTCCAGTGTGATTTCGAGCACCATTGAACAGCACAGTACCCAAGGATTACTTGAGTATAAAATTTTTTTCAGCTTTCTTTATACTTTCGTTAGTCTGGCTTTAGACATTAACTGTGCTATAAATATTTGTAACTTACTCAATTCTATTGGCCTAAGTTTCGCAGTGATACCAAACGGTATTGCAGAAGTTGTGACATCTGCCATAAGCTTGTGAAACAGAAGAAACACTCGCAAGCTGAACTGCAATTAACAGATTCAACAAGCAGACCTTTCAAAAATATCTCTGTCGACAGAATTGATCCTCTTGACCACATAACATCGAGAGGTACTAAATTTCGCCAGAAGCGAGTCCTTCTAAAACCATAACTTCCAAAGACATCAGGGAAGTCTGTTCCCATACTAGAACTAAGTTAGGGAGCCATAATACCAATTTCACTCACTCCTCATTAGTAATGTACCACTCCATGTTGACTGAAACTTTGTCGATACCCATTTTACCATATGAAATCATGTATGTTAGCTAAAGAAGCTCTCCAAAAATCAGGAGCTATTTACCGACAATATGCTAACAGAGGAAATAGAACTATTACACTGACGCCAGGACAGGACGTTCTTCTTCTTTTGCCAAGTGATAGACATCTCCTAACTGACTCATGGCAAGGACCGTTCAAAGTGCTACGACAAATTTCGACAGTAGATTACGAGATTGCAGTAAGGGACAAACATAACATTTTCCATATTAACATGCTCAAACCATATCACCACAGGCAAGACGAACAAGTAGAGACTGCAGCAAGCACCTCCATAGTGGACCAGACGGACGACAACGACACTGACGAGATACCGACACCAGGTCTTGACACGACGACCAACTTACAAGACATTAAGGTAAATCCTAAACTGACTCAGACACAAACTAACAGTTGCAGACAACTGATACAAGACTACAGGACGATCTTTTCGGACAGCCCAGGACAGACAGATTTAGTGCAACACCAAATCATCTTAACATCTGACGTTCCTATTAAGTGTAGACCATATTCCATCCCTATACACTATAAAGAAAAAACTTCATCAAGAAATCATTGATTTATAAACAAATCATATCATTCGACGTTCATAATCTCATTTCTGTTCACCAATAGTTTTGGTACGCAAAAAGGACAACACTATTAGACTTTGTGTGGACTATCGTAAACTCAACAGTATTACACAGTTGGATTTAGAACCAATGAGCAACTGTGAAGACATCTTGACTGAACTATCTGACTCACGTTATTTTACTAAACTTGACATGACAAAAGGCTACTGGCAGATAGCTGTACATCCTGATAGTATACATCTGAGTGCTTTTGCCACACCTTGGGGTTTATACGAATGGTGTAAACTACCTCTCGGATTAGTCAATGCACCAGCTACCTTCGTCAGAATGACAAGAATTCTTTTGACAGACATTGCTAACATCATTTGGTACATGGACGACATTTGCATACACACAAAGGACATGACAGAGCACATAACAGCACTACAGCAGACATTTGACAGAATTAAACATCATGGACTGACTGTAAAACCTTCCAAAGTGGATATAGCCTTTCAGGAAATTACATTTTGGGCTATAAGATCTCAAATGGCTTTATATCAACTGACGATAACATCATGTCCAGAATTTTGAAATTGTCGCTTCCGACAACTAAGAAACAGGTGCGAAGTGTGTTAGGTCTGTTAAACTATTATAGACAGTTTATTCCTCATTTTGCTGAATTGACCAAATGTTTCACTGATCTACTAACAAATAAACACCCCAATGTTATTGTAAACAGTGAATGTTTAAGGCCAGCATTTACGAAAATTCTTTCTTATTTTTCTAAATCACCTATTTTGAAATTGCCAAATTTGAATATTACTTTTAGATTAAGATGTGATGCGAGCTCCGTAGCCATTGGAGGTGTGCTTCTTCAAGAACACGACCAAATCTTGTACCCAGTATACTACGTCTCTCGAAAACTGAACACCAGCGAACGAAATTGCAGTACACCGAAACTCGAGGCTCTTGCCATTGTATTTTCGGTACGTAAACTTTCTAGATTTTTGTTAGGCAAACATTTCATTATTGAAACAGATAATACTCCGCTGACAATTGTTACCAGAGGAACGCCTAGTAACAGCAGGGTGGCAAGATGGCCCCTTCTTCTGCAGGACTATAGCTATGAGGTTAACCACATAAAAGGTTCACAAAACTGTCTTGCAGACCTTTTGTCGAGATGTCCATACAACGAACCTAATACCCAGTCGACACCAGAGCACAGTGCAGAGGGTGTATAAAACTGCAACGTAGATAGTGCTCAGTACCACAGCCAATTGTGACAATGTGTCAGTAACGCTGGGTACACCATTGTGATGGGGAAGATTGTATCTCCCAATGTATATAATTTATGTACATATTGTGATTCTTATTATTATCATGCGAATGAATGCGTATATAATTGTGAGATATGTGAAAGAATGAAATCAGTATTATGTAAACTAATGTGTTGTATAACTGTGAGATATGAGAAAGAATGTAATTATTATTGTAAATAAATATTATAACAACCAGACACTACGGAGAAGTGTCACGGGACAACACTAGAGGATCCAAGAAGTTACCAAGCCACTAAAACGTGAGGTAATCCTAAAGTATCCAGACCGAGGTGCCCAAGACGTTTTAACAAGGTACGAAAGATGACTGCGACAGTACAATCCGAGCAGAAGGCGAAAGAGATGATCCAACAGCTGATAGTAACAACTACTACTCCGTTTATAGAAGATCCATCCAGAACGGACCAGCTTTGTTTGAATGACATCACAACACATGTAATAGTACAGCTGTATACTTCCGAGTTTTTGCATATTATTAAAAGTATATAAATGTATGACGTTGTATTAAAATGTGATTTAAAATATTCCCATATAAGGAATTGTATATGTTGATTTGTATAGGGTGTAATCTCAGCATCATAACTTGATTGCTTCTTTACAAACGTGACTTTTTGTGCACATTTGTCAATAAGGATCAAATTATGACACTAAGAAATGAGTTTGCAATTGTAATTTATGTCTTGTAAACGACGATAAATTATTGTTCCTAAATTGTCTGTATAATAACCAGGGGACATTATTCTAAATTGTTGGTGATATGTAAATATGTATTGTAACCATTAACATGTGTGCTTGATAAATAACATGTCAATGTAACATCGTTTAGATATGGACAGTATATTGCCAAAACTGTTGACCTTCATTAGAAACTCTAATTAGAGGTCTGATGGAGGAGTCATCTCAGAGGGAGATGCTCACGGCTTGACCTGATTATTTTAGTATTTTTGTTCTTGGTTGTGAGGTAGGGGCCAGTTTAGCCGATACCTACCGGACTAGCTGGGTCGCAGCGAGGTAATGCCCATTAAATAGATTGTACTTGAATGTTGTACTTCATAGTGCAACATAAGTGGTGTATACATATTGTTGACTATTCACCTGTATATATTTATGATAATTGTTAATGTATAATGTTCGACTTTGACATGTTTAAGAACACCTAGAGATATATTATACATGTAAGGAAATCCTTTCATGGAAAAGGGGTGTGGAGAGTGTCAAGGTCTCACATCCGAGGTTGCGACGCGTTGTCTGTACCAACGCCAGACACCATAACAACACGCAACCCTGAGTAATGTTAAACACGGCAGAGAGAACGCGGCGTCGTTACCGACGCCCGGATAGGTAGCCACGCACAGCAATTGAGTTCACCCCGTGAACCGTGCAGGGGACACCAGCTGACGTGAGCGTGTAAGCGTGTAAGACGCCAGAACTGGCAGACGGGCTTAGATCGTTGAACGGACAGGTCGCAAGGGAATGCGAGTTGAGTTTGAATCTGCCTTGAGAGCTAGCCTGTATGACAGTGGGAGACTGGTTCGAACGCTTGTATAGTTTAACTGTAAGTGAGATGTTTATTGCTTGCATGTATTATTATGTATTGTAGTGATCTTGTTCATGTTGAAATGATTGCTATAGATTGTCAGTGCGCGATGTTTGTGCGATAATGAATGCAGCGCGTCAATAAAGCGTGTGAATAATACTTTCGGATATTCACTTCGTGTGATTTGATAGTTTGATATTACTTCACACTTGCCAGAAAACGAGCTACTTGTCTTGTGTTATGCAAGACTCTGACAAGCAATGATCCAGAATGGAAGTTATGATGGTATGATCATTTATGTTAACTCGTATTTCTTAACCAGGGTTGCATCAAATGTTTAGTTTGCCAGTTCACAGTTCCTGTTCAATTCTTTCTCACCTCCTCCATCATTTTCTTTCCTTTACTTACTATTCAAAACAGGGGTGTGGTAATCTGAATGATATTTCCCCCCTGCTAATCAGAAGTGACAATGCATGAAAGCATAACCTCCTTTACTTACTTGTCCAAACAAGGGTGCAATATTTTAATTGGCATTTCCCATGCTTGTTAGTAGTTACAGTGCATGAAACATAAGATGAATATCTTCATTCTTAAAATAGTACAAGTATTCTTATGTTCATGGAATGAATATGAATTTAGAGAGGAGGTAATCACTGAGAAACCACACTCCATCTCTCACCCATTGACAATAACATGTACACATAGTTATAGATACGAGATAACAAAGTACAACCCCTTTCTCTCATACTAATGCTATTATTCTTCTTCTTCATTTGCCTGAGTGCATGAACATTTTAATCCCCTTTTCAGCTCAAGGTGAGGACAAGGTTTTGTGTGCCTAATCTGGATTGTTAGCTTTACGTCAGTTCGACAAGAGTAACATACATTGGTACCTTGCTGTCTTGACAGACGATAGTTTGTGCTTTAAAAAGCATAATAACTTTTACTATGGCGGTAGCGAATGTGACTGATAAGGCCAATTCGCGTTGTAAATGCTCGTTCACAGTGGGTGCATATAAACACGTGGTCATTTCCACCATCATGCACCATCATACGTCTCACAGGCTCGGTGTGTGGATTATCTGCAATAATTTTCTCCTTTGTCTTTATTCCATTTCTGATGTTTGCCCTCCATGCAACACGTTCAGCGGCGACTTGCTCCCAATGTGCATTATCAATGCCTGTATCAATCATGTCCCGCTTACACACATCTTTGTATCGTAGTAGAGGCCGACCCTGAGATCTCTTACCCATTGGTAATTCACCAAAAATTATGTCCTTTGGTATTCTACCATCATCCATCATCCTAAGATGTCCTATCCATCTAAGTCTACGAAGACTGAGCACGGAATAAACCGTCACACAACCTGATCTTTTCAATACTTCAGTATTTGTGATTTTGTCTTGCCACTTAATACCAAGAATTCTTCGCAGACACCGCATATGAAAGCTGTTTAAGCGTTTCTCTTGGTGTGAGTAAGCTGTCCAGGTTTCACTGCCATAAAGAAGAGTACTAAGGACACAGGCTTGATAGACAAGGACTTTTGTTTTGGCAGTAAGCTTCCTGTTCTCCCAGACTCTTTTTCTTAACCTGTTCATTGTTGTTGCTGCCTTACCAATCCGGATTTTGATTTCCTGATCTAGGGATAATTTGCTATTTACCACTGATCCTAGATATGTAAAATGGTCTACCATCTCTAGTTCGGGGTTCGTCAATAAAGATTCATGGTACCCCATGTGCACCTTGTGACATAAGTTGTGTCTTTTTTTGCTAATTGTTAAACCAACTTCTGAACAAGCATTGGAGAATGCAGATAGTAGACATTGCAATTCTTCCTCAGAGTGGGCCGTAACTGCAGCATCATCTGCAAAATGCAACTCTCTGATCAGTACCCTCTTAATTTTGGTCTTAGCCTTCAATCTCTGAGCGTTGTAGAGGCCGCCATCTGAGCGTGAGTGAATGTATATACCCAACATCTTGATCACGAAAGGCATATTTCAGTAGAAGTGAAAAGTATATTCCTAAGAGGGTGGGAGCTAGTACACAACCTTGCTTAACTCCACTCTTGATTTCAAACTCTTCAGAAGTTGCACCATCAAACTTGATTATACCCTTCATGCCTGTGTGGAACGATTCCACAATGGACAGAAGAGTTGGTGGGCAGCCAATCTTCTTTAGTGCCTTGAACAGAGCCTCACTACTGACCAAATCAAATGCTTTGTGAGGTCGATGAAGGCAATAAACAGCGGTTGATTCTGTTCACTACATTTTCTTGCATTTGTCGCAATGAGAATATCATATCAATGGTAGACCGGTTCTGTCGAATGCCATACTGTGATTCGGGGTAGACTTGATCTCCTAGGACTTGAAGTCTGCGCAGAACAATTCTGGCAAATACTTTTCCAGCAATACACAGAAGTGAGATGCCCCTATAGTTGTTGCACTCGCTCCGATCGCCCTTGTTCTTGTATAGTGTTATGATGCTTGAATCTTTGAAATCCTGTGGGACTTGTCCTTCTCGCCAGCATAGCTCTATTAGATGGTGGATCTGTAGAATGAGTGTGTCTTGCCGACTCCTGATAACCTCTATTGGAATCCCATCCTTACCTGCAGCCTTGCCAGATGCAAGTTCATTTATAGCACCGTGTGGGCAAGGCATTCATGTCAAGGCATTCATATATCCAGACAGCAGTTTACTACGCTGGACCTGATTACAATGCTTACCAGTTTTGCACATAAATCTCCCTCAACGCCACGGACAAATAAAGACAGAAGAGGAAGACATTCGTTCTCTCCTTCTCTCATTCTCATCTGTTGAAGATGGCTGTAGATTAGAAGGAGCAGTGGTCAGCGCAGACACTACAGCTTGTCTTTTCTAAACCAGGCTCCTGCATGAACCAAGAGGTTATACGGTTTTATATTAAGATCAGCATGAAGGTGTCCAGACTTGCCTCATCCTACAGCTTAAGATTTAATGCACATCAATGCACTTCTCTAAAAGCCTGAAGACAAAGAGGAAGTTAGATGTCTTAGAATAGCGATGGCAGTTTCCGCCGGTTGCAGTAGCAACAGGGACAAGAATACGCGGCTATCTTAAAGTTGAAAATACAGATGCTAAAGTGGCGGAATGTGATACATACACATATTTCACAGAGACAAAGCTTTACCTTTACTTGTGCATCTTATGACAATCAAATATTATCCAAAGAAGCTTTCTTACCATGAATAGTGAGGGATAACAAGTTACAATACTCCGTAATGAATACACGTCTTGTCTCCTACGAAATATGACTTGAAGTGCCGTTTTAGGCTTAGGATCTTCCCATCAGCCTCTTTGCGAAGCTACAAAGGCCTCTCCTTTCCAATCAAAGTAGAAGTTTCGAACGCCTGACCTAAATGTCATAAGGTTGGCATTTCTTATTATAGTGTTGACGCAACATTCCAATGAAAAACAGCGTAAGGCATTACTAAGAATCTCTTTATTGAGTAGAGGTGCAACTGTGGTATTAAATGAGGTGCACAAAATGCCACATAGCCCCTCTCCAGATTGATCTCTGTGGAGAACAAACGTATCATTCATCCACAGTTGACACGGTTCCTTCTTGTGATCCCTCTTGTTCGTGTTCCCTTTCATCCGAAGTTGATGGTTCGTCAGGAATTGGATGTCGACTCAAAACATCTGCGCCTACGTTCATTTATCTAGGAACGTATTTGATTTGAAATGAGTATGGTTGCAACAGCAGCGACCATCGCATGAGTCTTGCTTTCAAGTTCCGTGACGATGCCAGAAACATCAAGGGTTTGTGATCACATTGCACTGTGAAATGTTTTCCATACAAGTATGTCTGGAAATTTTCCACTGCCCAGATTAATGCAAACATCACCGAGTAGTTTAGCCCAGCAGCATTCAGTTTCCTGCTTGCATAGGCTACAGGGAATAGCTCTGAGTGTTCATCTCCTTTCCTCTAGAGTAAAGCCGCGCCTACCCCTATGTTACTCGCGTCTGTGCGTAGCACGAACGAACGGTCGAGGTCTTGCAGATGTAGGATTGGTTTGGCAGTTAAAGCCTGGTTGAGAGCTGTAAAAGCTTTCTCACAATCAGCAGACCAAATGACTTTCTCTGGATTCCTCTTTTTGGTAAAATCCGTTAAAGGTGCTGACAGAGTGTTAAAGTTTTTGATGTATCTTTGATAGAATCCACACAAGGATACGAATGATCGAACATAATTTTTGGTCCTTTGGCGAGGTGCTCTCTGAAGTCTCTCCACATTTCCTTCATGAGGTGTTATGAAGCCTTGAGATACCTGATGACCTAGGAAGTCCAACTGTTGGAATCCTATTCAACACTTCTTGGGTCTTGCTGTCAAACCTATTTCCTTAAGTAGCTTGAACAAGAGATGCAATGTCGTGACATGCTCCTCAAATGTCTCAGTAGCAACTAAAATATCATCCATGAAGTGACAGATAGCCGGATGACGTAATGAGTTAAGTAATCATCTCATCATGCGTGTAAAAACACTAGGAGCGTTACTTAATCCAAATGGAAGAACATAGAACTCGTAATGTCCCTCAGGAGTACTGAAAGCTAACCAAGATCTGAATTCCGGTTTTACAGGAATCTGATAATATTCCTTGCTGAGATCAATCCTGGTGAAGTATCGGGCTGTGTTGAGCCATGTGAAGAGTTGATTCTGGTCAGATAGAGGTTATGTCTGGAATTCAGTAATCGCATTGAGCTGTCGATAATCGATGCACAATATATGTTCTCCACTAGGTTTTCTCAACAACATCACACTTGCACTATATGGAGATTCAGACGGTGAGATAATTCCTGAAGAGAGCATCTGCTGAATTTCTTCCTTTAAAGTATTGTGCTTGGCACAGGAGTATCTTCTTTTAGTTTCATATCAAATTCCACTAAATCAGTATGACCTGGCTTGTCAGTGAGTACCTCTGCATACATCGCCATAAGATCTCGAATCTTGTTCAGTTGATCTGGAGATAGGTTTGGGTTAATATCCACATCCTGAAATGTCTCTTTGGCTTGCAGTGAACATTCTATTCCCATTGTAGTTCCCTGTTCTACTTCAGTAGCAACAGCCATAGCCATCATATGTGCAGTTTCGGAGTTTGCGGACCTTTCATTATATTTCTTCAAAAGGTTTATGTGAAAACTTTCACCTTGCCTGTGACAGAAATTTTGTAGTGAGTACGAGAGATCTTCTCCGTCACTTTAAATGGTCCCTTCCATCCAATTTGCAACTTGTTCTGACTTGTAGGAAGTAGTAACAGCACTTTTTCACCTACTTGCAGCTCTCGATCTTTCGCTTTTTTGTTGAAATTGCTAGCCATTCTCCGCCTAACTTGACGTAGATTCACATTCGCTTGTCTCCAACCATGTTGTAGACGTTTCTTCAGCTTAGCAACAGAAACAGATGCAGTGACAACTGTGTCATCTGTGTGATCATCAGTCCATGTTCGTAGTAAAGCCTCTAATGGTCCCTTGACTGGCCTCCCAAACAACAGTGTTGCTGGTGCAATCCCAGTTGAGTGATGGGGAACTTCCCGATATGCAAATAGGGCAGCCGGAAGATATAAGTCCCAAACCTCTGGTTTTTCATGAGCTAATTTTCTCAGAATATTGATGAGGGTACCGTCCCACCGTCTACTCTCCCATTTGTCTGTGGAAAATATGGAGATGAATAGATATGGCGTGAATGAAATAGTCGAAATACTTCTTCCATGAGTTTACCACGAAACTGTGTTCCATTGTCGGATAGGATCCTCTGTGGAAATCCAATCCGAGTGAAAATCACAAGTAATGCATCAGCTACATGTCTGGAATCACTTGAAGGCAGTGGAACACTTTCCGCACACATTGAGCAAGAGCCCAATCAAAGTAGATGTTTCGAACGCCTGACCTAAATGTCATAAGGTTTGCATTTCTAATTATTGTGTTAACGCAACATTCCAATGAAAAACAGCGTAAGGCATTATTAAGAATCTCTGTATTGAGTAGAGATGCAACTGTGGGATGAAATGAGGTGCGCAAAATGCGCAATCTGTCCATGGTATTCTTTGCATTTTCCCCAGAAACCACATTATTACAGCCATCAGATGTTTTTCAGCTTGTCGGCTCATTGTTCACACTTCATATCCATTCAAAAGTACAGGTTCTATGTAGCACTTTAAAACTCTTTTTCTCGTATAAAATAGTATCATTTTATTAGTCAGTATGCTTTTCATTTTGCAAAAGACTACCTTCGTAATGGCAATTCTTGTTCTAATCTTTCCAAGGCATCTCCCATCTGATGTTATGACTGTTCCGTGATAACGCTACCGATTCACTTGTTTAACAATATGCCCATTTACTTGTATATTACATTGTGATATCGCCTTCATCTCAGTGACGACAATAATCTGTGGCTTCTTACAATTCAATACTAACCCTAGTTGTTCACTGTGTGCAACAACCGCATCTACTAAATGTTGCAGGTTCTGTTCGTTGTCTGCAAGCAAGTATGTATCATCGTCATATCTAATGTAATTCATGTTACGTCCTCCAATGACGATTCTCTTCACATCTTCTACATTTCCGAAAATAATTTCACTGTACAGGGAAAACAAGATCTGGAGACATTGCACAATCCTGTCACACACCTATATTAATATTCTGATATAGACCTACTTCATTATCAAACTTTAAGGCAGCTTGTTGTTTCCAAAATATGTTTCTTACACGTCTAAGGTATTTACCATCAGTTTGTAAATCTGCAAATATCTTTATCATGTCGACATGTCTTACTTGATCGAAAGTCTTTGTGTTATCAATAAAGCAAAGATGTAGGTCTTTGTTTACTTCTATAGAACGTTTAATTAGTTTTCTCAGAATATACACATCAATAATTGTACCTTTTCCCTCTACAAACCCATATTGTTCATCTCCTATTTCTGGACGTATTTTCTTCCTAAATCTTTGCATGATAATTCTGAGCAACACCTTCGTGATGTGGCTCATTATACTAATTGGTCGATGTTGACCACATTCCAAGGCTCCTGATTTCTTCGGGATTGCAATAAATATAGAATTACATAATTAAGGAGGTATAATTCCAGTATCATATATTTTGTTGAGCAGCCTGGAGACTTGTTGTATTCCATATTCTTCTAAGGTCTCACGATATTCTTTTTGATAAGTGCGTGAGATGGTCGTTGTCTAGGTAACGATGCTCCTGGTGTGTCAATTGAGCTATCTAACTGTCTCACAATGCAACTCACCCCAGTAATACACATCCATCAGTCATTACGCAAGATTGAGTTGGCGCACATAATCCTTTAATACAGAAAGAACACGGACAAACTGAACACAACTGTATATCCAGAAACAATATAATCCATAGGATATAAATATCCTCCTCACAATTTAACCCGTACACATCACTGTCTTCTCACGGCTTCATATCAATCCACACGACAGGTAATCTAGCTACTATCCCCAGCTGGACCTCACACATCTGGGTCTAGTCTCCCCTAACTATAAACCCACTCTGGGTTCAGGCCTCCATTAACTATCCAACCCCCACTGGGTTTCAAGCCTGTATTCACCACTGGGAGAACAACACAACAAAGATCTGACCGCAGTCAGTCTAAACTCCCACGTATTAGCCCACCGATCAGCTCGGCGCTAAAACATCAACTGCCTGAAGTCCCTTGACTTCACACTAACTGAACCTCAGTCGGTCTCAGCTTCCACTCACCAGTCAAAGTTTTCCACTGTCTTTTTAACCCTGCTGTGTAGCCCCTCCCTGGGCTCCCAACAACATTACACCCCAGCCTAAAACTGTCTTTCTCCCCATCCATCCTAGGGGTCTGCACTCACACCCGCCCCATTATTTCTCATGGTTAGTTGTTTTTCTCGTAGTCTTGCTACAAAGGTCACTCACCTTACTGTCAATGACCCAGGCATATGTCATTATCCCCCCTTAAAAGAAAACATCGTTTTCAAATGTTGGGAGACATCAAATATGTGACCCAGACATATTGCCTGGGTAGCCCTAAGTATGGCTCCACCTTACTCTAGCTACCACACTAAATAATACATCAAATGCTCATAGTACACTCCCATATTCCCACACATCAATACAGCCAACTCTCTATCTTGTGTACCAATGCATGAGCTAATACATCACATAATAATAATACATAATAGGAAACATCATATCTGTGTATCTGCAGGTCTATTAACATCCTCAAAAAGACACAAGCTATTTGTGTACCGACCCTATATCAGGTGGTTCTTTTCTTGCCTCAAACCTCCACCTATGATTCCTGTCGATGCTTTGTCTACCCTTCATATACCCATGCCTCATGTTTCCTATATCTTTAACACATCTGTTTGCTAATCCTGGTTCAGTGATGGCGTTAACACTCTTTTGAACTGCGTTAACATTGCTATCTGCATATTGTACTGTTACACTGGAGTCTCTGTTTAGTCTGACGTCTTTATTAAATCCTGGCCAATATACCTGGCATCCTGCTCTATGCTGCTTCCGCCTTACTCCTATGTGCCCTGCACATGCCCTATCCTGAGCTGTTCTAGTATATCGTTCTCTATGTGTTAGCGGTAATACTACTTGCCCACATGCAGTTCCGCCATCTGAAAACCTGCGAGTGAGACCAGTGTTCTTCCTTTCGAAGCACCATCTACCCTTCTTTGATTGTCTATGTCTCACTTTCCTACACCCTTGGAAACATTTGTCTGTCGTATTATCTTGTCTCTGGGATTCCCTACAGCTATATTTGAGATCCATTCTCACCTGCTCAGCTGTACTATCCTTGCCCTGAGTTCCTGTGTCTACTTCAGGTGCCTCTTCTTGTTCAGCTATACTCTCTAATTTAGGTTTTCTTTTGGTACCTACCTCGCTACTACTTAAACTATGTTTCTGGTCCCAATAAACTACTTCTTCTTCTGTACAATCTTTAACTCCTGCTACATTTCCTATGATTAAATCCGCCACTGGTGCGTCCAGAACACACGCTGTCACTCTTCCTGTGATATATGGTGTTTTCACTGTTATCACGGCTAATGGGTAGAATTCTACTGTCCCATTAAATGTTATGGATCTAATCTTTTTCCCTGTATAATCCGAGGGATGCACTAAACTCTTTCTAACTCCGATGGACGTACATCCGGAATCCCTAATTGTTAACGCTGGCCTATCATTAACAAATCCATGGTGCATCTTCAGACTTCCTCCTTCATGCACTGCTGATCCTGCTTTAACTGTGTGACCACATATTAAGACTGGCTGACCGTCTTTTTCAAAAAGAGGTTTGCACCCACTACAATCTTCATTGTTCAGCGTCTCAATTACTTGCGCTGCATTTGAGTGCTCTGTTTCTCTCATCCTACATTGATGGTTGACATGCCCCTTCTTTCCACATTTGAAACAGATGATCTCCTTCCTTGCGTTATTTGTTGGCTCACTGGATGGTTGTGCATCATACTGCTCGGCCTTGTGTCTCCAGCTCCCACAATTCCAACATCCGGTATACCTATTTGGACATCTCTGGAAATTCCCCCTTTTGTATGGGTACCGTCCTACTCTACCAACATGGTTGCCACGGAAACCATTATCTTGAGACTCTTGTTGTTCATACGTTTGTGCTGAATCCACACTTTTCGCCCTTGGTCTGATAACTGGATTCTGGTCCTGTTTAGTGTACGCTGCACAGACTATTTCCTCACTCATTAGTCTACCAATAGAACTGTTAGGATGTGCAGTCATGTAATTTTGCCCTAACTGTGACATTGTGTCTATGTCCTTTGGCTTACGTTCCTCAAAGAAAGCTATTAAGTTTGTATTGCATGCAGATACTACCTTGTCTCTTAACATTAAATCCACTAATTTATTAAAATCTTTCCCTAATTCTGCAAGCTCCATCAATTTATTAAATGTGTTCTTTACTGTGTTAACAAAATCTGTGAAATCTTGATTTGTCTCTGGTCCTAAGTGTCTAAACTTTGTTCTATAGCCATGCTCAGTTAGTTGGAACTTTGTAAGCAACGTTGCCGCAAAATAGTGTAGTTGTTTCTTTCTTCCACAGGTAAATTAAACATGGTGTCTAAGGCCGTAACAGTAAGATAATCGCCCAGTCTAATCGCATACTCGCCTTCTGGGATGTTGTGACGAAACGCGTTTATCTGTCTTGGGTCGTCAAGATCCCGCACTATTTTGGCGCGTCATCGGGGAACTTTCCCAGCTAAAAATAGACTGAGGGAAGCCGATGGAGGACTTACTATCTAGAATCTTCTCGAAACACCGGAATTCGAGTAACCCGTGATGCTTGGTATTGCTCTAAATTCTCGTGCAGAGAGATCTAGAAACTCTAAGGGGGGAATGACGGTTTCCCGAGAAAGTGTCTTTTCTCAAGAAGCACTCGCTTCTAGTGCGCATTGAGTTGGCACGAAGCGGGAAATTGGCTAAACCCGTCATTCACTTACTTTTGCTCGACAAGAACAGACGCAGGCCTGATGTGAGCCATTTTTGTGTTGCGTCTCACCTCAACCGTGATTCGGCTGACTGTTATGGAAAGGAAGCTGAGAAGCCCTTGAACAGTTCGGAAGCTGACTGGAGATCTGGTTTCTCATCATTCAGGTAGATATTTGTTTAAATCATTAACCTTTGTACGTGTGTTCCACACGCCATTGTTCTAACCTCATTACCTATGCGGATGTCCTTGCATACTAATTAGCACACCGATCGATAACGCAGGTGACAGTTAATCGTGGGTTTGTTTACTGTGTGCTCGCGAATCAGCTGTTAGGAACGCCGTAATGTGATGTGGGCGATGTGGGTTCCAAATATATGTACCATATATTACCAATCGTTGCATCTATTAGGTTGCTGTGTTAGAATAAAACCTAGTTACTTGTGCCGGATGGAAACTTAGATTATGTCAGTCAGTTGCTGAAGCCAGAAGAACGGTTAGAAAACCAGGTAAGTTGGTAGGTGGAGATTCAGACAAAATTGTGCTTAGTTACTAAGTAAAGGAAGAACTTAGTTCTGTGCCACCAGGAATGATGTACCTATTGTGTAGTAACTTAATAGTGAATTCATTGTGTGGAACAGCGGATTTCTGTGGGAAGGTAAGTTGCTTTGGGGCTATATATATATATATATATATATATATATATATATATATATATATATATATATATATATATATATATATATATATATATATATATATATATATATATATATATATATATATATATATATATATAGGATGTGACATTGTGTGTATATATATTAGGTCATGGCATGTGATACTTCCTGGGGTAATTCCGAACGCCAAATAGCTCGACGCGTGATAACACGGCGTGCCGTCGCGATGTAAATATGCGTTCTGAATTCTTGTCTGAGCTATCCTGTTTCTTTCATACTGGCGCTAGTGCGAGTGAATGCTAAGGTGCTGGAAAAATGGAAGGATGCAAGGAGGCTGTATGAGACTGGGGAAATATAGGATATGAGGGATGTGAAAGCAAGTTATGAAAGTATGGGTTGGTAGGCCAAACCAACGATGAAGTTCGGTCCAGGCCAAGGCTAAACCACTTGGGAGGACAGAACTGGAACATTACCCTTGGAACATGTGGGGAACATGTATTCTCAAGAAGGCTTCTTGACTCTAAGGCAGAGTCTGATAAGAAGAGTTTGCTATGGCGTGGGCAGGTGGTCCCACCAGCAAACAGGCTTGTGTACATAGTGGATGTGATCATGTCCTATTCCTATATCCCGAGGGATGGGATATTGATCAAGATTATGTTTCTTAATGTACATTGATGATGTTAGGAACGAGTCCAGGGACTCTTTACCTAGTTGTTTAGTTCGATTAAATTAGAACTATAATAACAGCCTTGTATCACTACTGACGTTAGCGACTACTGGTAGGTGATTAGGGATAGGTGAGACCTACGATCAGACTCGTCATTCTGATTTCTTGCTCTGTTTGACGGGCTGTTCTGTGAGGCCAGTGGACATTTGGGAACCCATGCTTTACTACTCTCCATATAGAGATAATGCTTTGGTTATATGCATAACTAAGTAGCATGACTGAGGGTTGAGTAGTTATTGGTAGGATGCATGTGGACTAATGTTTGGGCCAGTATACTCTCACCGGTCGCTCTTCCTTTTCAGGAGTTTGCCTGTTGATGAACCAGTCAACTATAATTGTTGTTGGCAGGAAACCACTTCGTGTGACACAGCGAAGGGTTCAGTTCTTTACTTATCACGCCAGACTCAACCACACCAGGTACCCAATGTGATTCACCATGTGTGAAGTTTGCCTCAAGAAATACAACTGCCCTGAAGGTGCACGTGTGGGAAGTGATGGTTTGTGATGTTTGTCGAGAATAGAAGATACTCTGTTTCTGCTAGGAACATTTCAGCATTTTGAGTAATCATGCTCAACGAAAGGAAACCCCGGACCGTATATTATGACGGTGGTTCTGCCTAAACGCAGAAGTAACTGATCTTCAGACACTTGAATGGTTCTTTGGACAACTCTAGTGGCAGGTCTTGAGAAGAACGACACCAGCTATTGACTTGTGGCAAGTGTTACCCGGTGGAAGGGACTATAGATTATAGTCCAACCTGAATTGTTTCCGTGAAATAGATGTCTGATTCTATTAATGGACTGTCTCAGTATGAAGATATAAACTGTGGTCGAGTAGGACTCAGTAACATTTCAGAAACCATATCTGATTCTACAAGCAGTGTGACTGTAAGAGACCCTTGAATTGGTCATTGACATTTGTCCATCCATGTTCCTGTGATGTGATGAAGGGACCCTTGATGTGGTCACTGACATATCCGTTCTGCAGTGGGACTGTGCTATGAGTGACAGACCATTCGATTGGTCAGTGACTATTTAAGTTCATCGAAGTAACGACTACTTGGAGTCAAGTCCAGGAGGATTGTCTCCCAACCGGTTTTGTTCGAGAACTGTATTAACAGTGACTCCGTGGGAGTGATATAGATGCAGTTGGTCCAGTGAAGTGTGGTCCAGCAGTGACTCTATTGTTGTGGATCCACGCTCTGGAGACGGAGTGGTCTCCAAGGTTCTAGTCATCTCACTGGAAGGAAGCCGGGTGAGTGGCGGACCGACTGGACGGGACATCTGCATCCAATCTACTTCTCAACTCGATGAAGACACCTACATCTCTGATTCTGTCTCTACTCTATCTTCTATTTGTGTAAATAGATTCTTCTATCAGGATGTTCATTTCAGTTCTATATTCTCAAGGGTAGAATAAACTTTATGTAAGTTGACTTGCTCTTTGTATAATGATTGAGTGTGGTCTCGGACGATGCCTAAGTGTTCATTGTTCCACAGGTGTAGGTAGTTAGTGGGGGTCTAGAATCTAGAGGGGCTTGTAGACGTAATTAACTAATATGGGATCAACCAGAGAGTACAAATGTGTATCTGCTTGTCCAACCCCTGGGGCTAGAATACACGGGAGTGCCAGAGACACCTCGGGTGTGGTTCACTCTCACTACCCAAGGTGAACTCGTCACAGATGCCTAACACTTTCACTGATGCTTCGAATCTCGACAAATAAGATTCCAAGTTGTCTTGGTCCGTAAAGTATGGCAGTTTTAATCTCTGTGACGACTGCGAAGGTCTTCTGCTTTCCTCACTTTGACCCTTCGAAGATAGTTCTAGTTTTCTGAGTGCAATTTCTGCTTCCATCTTAATCTTCTCTTTCTCGATTTCCACCGCATTTGTTTGTTTTAACTTTTCAAGTTCCATTTGTGTCTCTCTCTCCGCCTGTAGACTCTTGTCTTCAGCTACCTTTTCTTCTTTTAGGCGTTTTGCCTCGCGTTCAATATGCTTCTCCTCTCTTTCCCAGTGTTGAACTTCTTTCAATTTTGCTTCTGCAAACTCCTGTAACTCTTTACCTTTCAGGCCTAACCTTTCACCTGCTTCAATATATTCCATTAAAGTAGGCATCTTGTACTTGTGGACACGTTGCTGTCTGTCAGCCAACTATAAATGTAAAGACTCTGCTGCTAGTCTTTGTGTACCTTCCCTAAGTACACCTTCTCTCAGACTGTACTAAATTCGTAGTACTAATAATATCACTCTGTACTCACCCAGTCACTCTATAAGCACTAGGTAGTGAGGGGAAATATCACCTATACTCCTCCGCATATATCTATAACAAATAGTTGTATAACATTTCTGGAAATATTGTTAAACATACATATAAATACATATACAAACGAATGGATGATCCACACTAAGTGTTTTCTATAAAACGTTAGACTCAAAAGCCAAGTACACGGAGACGATGATCACAAAGAAATAAACTACAGTAACAACCACACGCTTGTGTGAAACGACCACAGTGCGCGTAATAATATGTAACCTGACACCGACCACTAGATAGTAGAAATGACGAAAGATCACAATAATAACATATATCCAAACACAACAAATATCATATGTAAATATAACGAAAAGAAAGAAAGAAAAAAAATATATCAGCAAAATATACACAGATCTGACTTTAGACACCAAAAGGTACGGTATATTATCCAGGACCGACACTGCGCCACAGCAGAAGCAAACAAACCGACCTTTCGATTTAATTCCCAGAAAATATATGGTGTACCTAAGAAAAATAAATTTTTGCCCTGTCTCCCGACCTTCGTGAAACACACAAAAATCTCCTTCTCCTGGCAAATACTGGACCACATACAAGTAATTGCGTAACAACCGAAAACAATATTTATAAGATGATGAGCAGCAAACAAATTGTCCAACTGGCTGGCCGACAAATATGTGCCTATTAATCCGTCGCCAAAAGTTCGTTTTTAATAATTTTTCACAATCTGCTAAAGATGTCTACGACGCTAGTTTCCAAAGCGACTTATTGTTTTGTTGAGTGGTTACTGAATTCATGTGGTGATCACAAGTTCCAACTGTAGACAAAATTGAAGATGATAGTGAGTATCCAAAGTGTTCTGTTTACAACTGTATGAAACCATGCTCACGGAGCTGCCACGTCATCCTTCGTTGTCAAAATGTTTGCTGATTACAGAATAATGATTACAAAGGGATTTTAACAAAGACGAACATAAAGCCTGGTTTTCACACAAACACCTTGTTTTGTTCATTCACAATGAGTCATCTTGACCACAATAGGCCGTGGAAATTCCCTGAGTGCTTCACTCCATCCACCCCCCGACTCGCAATGTCACCTCAATTTCTCTTTATCACCTTCAGTGAAAAATCCTCAGTAAACACAGTTTCCACACAACCTTCTCAGCCCCAACCCGGCGGTGGTAGGGGTACCGTTACTATTCCCTTCGGTCACCTGTCCTCGTAAACAGCGCTGACCCGATTTGTCCGTGGAAACTCACAATTTCCACCGTCCTCCCCCGTCGTGTTAGCTGTGGTGAAATTCTTCACCTGTCGACTCGCGACCAACACAGTGCGTTGCCTCAGCACACACACACAAAATGTCTCACCACGCACAGGACTTGGCGACGAAATTGCTCACTGTCTTAAATCCTGTCCTTTCACACTCACACACACCTGTCAGGGTATCGTCCAGCTAGTATCTTGGCGCCGACTTTCCTGTGCCACTGTTTTCTTAACGCGCGCTGTTTCTGATGTTGTCCTTTTCATGAACTGTCTGCTAGCTTCAGCAATCCTGCCTGGTATCAAATTTACCTGTCGTGAACTTTACGTGAACTGTGTATTACCTCTCGGACACTTTTGGCATTGACCGTCAACTGAAAATGGTGTTTATTCCTTGTGCCAGAGTTGTCGTTGTAACTGGGCATCCGACTAATGTCTCTGATCTTAGTATCCTCTCTAATCGACGCGTTCACAGATAAACATAATGACAACAATGTCTATAATGCAATGGGTTTCTTGATCGGACGAGCCATCCAGATATCTCACGATGTTCTTTATGATAAGTGCGTGAGATGGTCGTTGTCTAGGTAACGATGCTCCTGGTGTGTCAATTGAGCTATCTAACTGCCTCACAATGCAACTCACCCCAGTAATACACATCCATCAGTCATTACGTAAGATTGAGTTGGCGCACATAATCCTTTAATACAGAAAGAACACGGACAAACGGAACACAACTGTATATCCAGAAACAATATAATCCATAGAATATAAATATCCTCCTCACAATTTAACCCGTACACATCACTGTCTTCTCACGGCCTGCTTCATATCAATCCACACGACAGGTAATCCAGCTACTATCCCCAGCTGGACCTCACACATCTGGGTCTAGTCTCCCCTAACTATAAACCCACTCTGGGATCAGGCCTCCATTAACTATCCAACCCCCACTGGGTTTCAAGCCTGTATTCACCACTGGGAGAACAACACAACAAAAGATCTGACCGCAGTCAGTCTAAACTCCCACGTATTAGCCCACCGATCAGCTCGGCGCTAAAACATCAACTGCCTGAAGTCCCTTGACTTCACACGAACCGAACCTCAGTCGGTCTCAGCTTCCACTCACCAGTCAAAGTTTTTCACTGTCTTTTTAACCCTGCTGTGTAGCCCCTCCCTGGGCTCCCAACAACATTACACCTCAGCCTAAAACTGTCTTTCTCCCCATCCATCCTAGGGGTCTGCACTCACACCCGCCCCATTATTTCTCAGGGTTGGTTGTTTTTCTCGTAGCCAGGTCACTCACCTTACTGTCAATGACTCAGGCATATGTCATAAGGTATTGGTCATTTATGTTGTGACTTTGTCTAGACCCGGTGGTCTTGCCTGTTTTCATATGGTTAAGAGCAATCTGAACATCCATCTTGAAAATCGGTGGTCCTATATTATTATTTCGAATATCATACTGTTCTTCTCTGGTATCATCATAAACAGCTTTCACATAACCTGATCATAATGTATAATTTTATCTTTTATGATTTTTCCATCGTTTCTTTAGGCAGCCTACTGATGAAGGACCCACGGTAATGCATAGCCAGTGTTAGACAGGAGACAGGTTAGTTGCAGGATAGCAGAGCAGGTAGCCAGGTGTCCTTCACAAAGGTCAAGGTTATTAACATAGAGTGCTGGATACCTGTACTCGGGTTAGACCTGTGTCCAGCGGACCACCCCAAGCAACACGTAATTCACGGACTGGAAGAAGCCGTGAACTGTTTGAACGTATCTGTTTTCAGACAGACGGGTTTCGGACTGCGAAACGGATGGACATAGGGCTGCGACTATGTTTCTTGAATTTTACGTTCTGATAGAAGGATCGACTGTGTGCCAGAGTTTGTAGAGTTAACTATGGTCGAGTTGGGAAGCGTGCGTTGAGAGACGCGTTAGCTTTGTAAAATACTATGGATGATAATAATATTATTACGATATTTGGGTGAGAGTTGCGTGTTGCTGAAACGAAACCCGTACGAGATTGCGCACATAGATATTATTGAATAAACTATTTTACAATTGCAACGGCTGAGTGTGCGGGTGCTATTTCTGTATGCATGCAATTGTTTCATCTCTGTTCTGAAATGCGAGCCAGAGTTATAAGTATGTAAGTTCATGACAGGAAGTGACAGTGGGGTCTCTTCGATGCTATTTGAATCGCAGAACACAACATATAGGTTACGAAAGTAAAAGAGAGTGAAAGTGAGTAGCTTTTCGGTTCAAATTGAACCATATGTAAAGAGAGTGAAAGTGAGTGGCTTTCCAACGCTATGTGAACCATAGTCCTAGTCAGAGAGTGTGAATGTGTCACTCTCCAATATTATTGAAACCTTAAACTGAAAGAAAGTATACTATTCTCATTCGTACAACAAAGAAAGAGAATGGAGAGAGAGAGAGAGAGAGAGAGAGAGAGAGAGAGAGAGAGAGAGAGAGAGAGAGAGAGAGAGAGAGAGAGAGAGTATCTTATTCTCCATTTGTGAACTGTATGATGTAAGATAATAAAGTAATATAGAGAAGAACGAAAAAATGGAATAAGAAAAATTCGTTAATAAATAATATCACAATCAGAGAAGTAAGCAGTGCCAATCCATCCTACTGAATCACGACCACTGACAATAGAAAGTACACATCTATACACGACTGAATACATACAAACCTATACACAGACAAATCGACCGTGTACACACGACACAATTACACCGACCACCTACTAATATTTTTCTTTCCACAGCAACCAGGTATGTCTCAGTAAAATGACAGCTGTGTGAATCTATCAGACCCATAACCCCCCCCCCCTCCCCCACCCTCCCCCTGTTTGTTGAAATCCATGTCCAAAGGAAAGCTCCAAACATCATCGACAGTTATGCATTTTTTCACTGTTTTTGTAAGAGAAGTTCAGGTCTAAACTTTGTTTTTCCCCATTGTATAGTTAGTATATATTATTGTAATATATTACCATTGTAAACATAACTAGCAACAGTTATGGCTACTCTAAATGATTTCATAGAATCAGGCCAAACAATTAGGATATACAGGAAAATAATTATCAGATTGGCGTGAAACTACATTTAAAGAACAGGTTAAAATTTAGGAGAAAGCGAGGGAAAGAGAGGAAAGAGCGAATGAGAGAGAACTAAAGAAAGCCGAATTAGAAAACCAAGCCAAAATTAAAGAAACAGATGTAAAGAATGCTGAAGTTGAATCTAAAATTAGAGAAAAAGAAATTAATGCCCAATCTAAGAAAGAATAAATGGAGATGCAACTCAAACTAAGACAACTAGAAATAGAAGCACAGAACAACTCAGAAACAAAGAAAATAGAAAATTAAGGCAAAAGAAACCAAATTTAATAAATATCAAGGGATTGTTAAGAACTTCACCACAGGCGTTTCATTTCGGCATGGCCTCAAAATTTTGAGACTATCATGAAACACTATGAAATTCCATTATCAGATTGGAATATAATTTGCAAGAAAAGCCATTCTGGTGAAACATTGAAAGTGATAGAGACTATTCCTACCGAACTAAGGAAAGACTATGAATACATTAAGACCCGTATTATGAACACTTTTCTTTAGATGCAGCAGGGTACCTTGTTCAAATTTCAAAACTATCTCCAAAACCATCACAATATTTCTTAGACTACGTTTCAGAGGTGTAGGATATTTTTAGTAAATGGCTCTCAGCAGTTAAAGTAAATAACTAATTTGAACTCTTGAAAGATCTCATCTTAAGAGACAATCTAATCTCTTCATTACCATTAACATTTTCAAGATTTTTGCAAGAAAGTGAATGTAAATCAATAAAACAAAAGGAGACTCGAGGTTTGGCATACTACACAGCAAATAAAGACATTTTCTCTAGCCTTGCTAAAGATACTGAGTTTGCTGCAGCAGCATCATTTAACAAACATAGAACTACCAGTTACAGTAAACCCAAAAATTCTTGAAGTTTACAAACTATCAGTGTAAATACTGACACAACAACCACAAAGAAAATGAAATGTGTGACAAGAACCCAACTTCTCATAGTTATCTACAAAAGATAATAAACAAAGAAGAAGATAAACGTAACCAGTATAAGAGGTTGACCAAATGTTTTTTTTTTTTTTTTTGTAAGGCCTTCGGGCACTGGAGACGATCTTGTGAAGGGAGAAAAATTGCAAAAAGAGCAAATGCAGCAGTGTTTAATAGCTCATCTTACGAAGAAGAAGAAGAAGAAGAAGAAGAAGAAGAAGAAGAAGAAGAAGAAGAAGAAGAAGAAGAAGAAGAAGAAGAAGAAGAAGAAGAAGAAGAAGAAGAAGAAGAAGTAGAAGAAGAAGAAGAAGAAGAAGAAGAAGAAGAAGAAGAAGAAGAAGAAGAAGAAGAAGAAGAAGAAGAAGAAGAAGAAGAAGAAGAAGAAGAAGAAGAAGAAGAAGAAGAAGAAGAAGAAGAAGAAGAAGAAGAAGAAGAAGAACCAGTTAATGCCGTAGAATGTATTGATGTATTCCATTTAGATAAATGTACCACATGTAATCAATATCATACTGATGGTATTTTGAAGGAATAAAGAAAGCCTGTGGTCCAGTGATCAAAAGAAGTGCACCATTGAAAACCTTGACTGGAGAAGTCATCACTGATAAGAAACAGCAGATGAACAGATGGGTAGAGCACTATTTGGAGCTTTACTCAAGTGAGACCAAACTAGCGGATGATGCCCTCAACGCCATAGAGGCTCTACCAACTCTTGACCACCTGGACACACTTCCCACCATAACAGAAGTTAAGTGTGCTATAAATGAACTTGCATCTGGCAAGGCTCCAGGTAAGGATGGGATTCCAATAGAGGTTATCAGGAGTGGGCAAGACACACTCACTATACAGATCCACCAGCTTAATAGAGCTATGCTGGCGCGAATGACAAGTCCCACAGGATTTCAAAGATTCAAAGCATAATAACCTGTACAAGAACAAGGGCGATCGGAGCGACTGCAACAACTATAGGGGTATCTCACTTCTGTGTATTGTTGGAAAAGTATTTGCCAGAATTGTTCTGCTCCGACTTCAAGTCCTATGAGATCAAGTCTACCCTGAATCACAGTGTGGCTTTCGACAGAACCGGTCTACCACTGATATGATATTCTCATTGCGACAAATGCAAGAAAAATGCCGTGAACAGAATCAACCACTGTTTATTGCCTTCATCGACCTCACAAAGGCATTTGATTTGGTCAGTCGTGAGGGTCTGTTCAAGGCACTAAAGAAGATTGGCTGCCCACCAACTCTTCTGTCCATTGTGGAATCGTTCCACACAGGCATGAAGGGTATAATCAAGTTTGATGGTGCAACTTCTGAAGAATTTGAAATCAAGAGTGGAGTTAAGCAAAGTTGTGTACTAGCTCCCACCCTCTTTGGAATATACTTTTCACTTCTACTGAAATATGCATTTCGTGATCAGGATGGTGGTATATACATTCACTCACGTTCAGATGGCGGCCTCTACAATGCTCAGAGATTGAAGGCTAAGACCAAAATTAGGAGGGTACTGATCAGAGAGTTGCTTTTTGCAGATGATGCTGCGGTTACGACCCACTCTGAGGAAGAATTGCAATGTCTACTATCTGCATTCTCCAATGCTTGTTCTGAATTTGGTTTAACAATTAGCAAAAAGAAGACACAGATTATGTCACAAGGTGCACATGGGGTACCATCAATCTTTATTGACGACGCCGAACTAGAGATAGTAGACCATTTTACATATCTAGGATCAGTGGTAAATAGCAAATTATCCCTAGATCAGGAAATCAACATCCGGATTGGTAAGGCAGCAACAACAATGAACAGGTTAAGAAAAAGAGTCTGGGAGAACAGGAAGCTTACTGCCAAAACAAAAGTCCTTGTCTATCAAGCCTGTGTCCTTAGTACTCTTCTCTATGGCAGTGAAACCTGGACAACTTACTCACACCAAGAGAACAATTTAAACAGCTTTCATATGCGGTGTCTGCGAAGAATTCTTGGTATTAAGTGGCAAGACAAAATCACAAATACTGAAGTATTGGAAAGATCAGGTTGTGTGACAGTTTATTCCATGCTCAGTCTTCGTAGACTTAGATGGATAGGACATCTTAGGAGGATGGATGATGGTAGAATACCAAAGGATATCTTTTTTCGTGAATTACAGATGGGTAAGAGATCTCAAGGTCGGCCTCTACTACGATACAAAGATGTGTGTAAGCGGGACATGATTGATACAGGCATTGATAATGAACATTGGGAGCAAGTCGCCGCTGAACGTGTTGCATGGAGGGCAAATATCAGAAATGGAATAAAGTCAAAGGAGAAAATTATTGCAGAAAAGTCACACACCAAACGTTTGAGACGTAAGATGGTGCATGATGGTGAAAATGACCACATGTTCACATGCACCCACTGTGAACGGACATTTACAGCGCAAATTGGCCTTATCAGTCACACTCGCTACCGCCATAGTTAAAAGTTATTATGCCTTTTTAAAGCACAAACTATCGTCTGTCAAGACGGCAAGGTGCCAATGATGATGGTATTTTAAACTGTGGACATGGCGTGCCCATTATAAACGAATAGGCAAACTCAGTTATCGATTCAAAAGGTAAACTCAAAATCTATCAAGTCTTTGTAAACAACAGACTAGCCAGCATATGCTTCGGGATAGTGGATGCACACTAATAGGTTTCGAAAAAGACTTCCTACAGCCCTCAGACTATACAGGGACATTTGTCGCATGTAGAACATTTTCCGGTAATACTGAATAATATCCACTTGCGTGGGCGCATATTCAAACTCCTTTCCTAACAGGCAAAGTAAAATATGCGGCCATTGAAAGCCCCTGTTGTGACTTGATTATAGGAAATCTACAACATGTAACAGACATATCACATCAGCAGATCAATGCCTGGAATAGTAAATTCATACCAGCTGTTATAACAGCCACAACAAACAGAGAGTTTCGGAGAAACCAAACTAAGACTCCACAACAAGAAAGCTCTACTATAGAGTGTCCCAACTTAGAGGAAGAAAATTTCACTGGAGTAGAAAAAGTTAACCTATCTGTTCATCAATATCTAACACCCAATGTGCAGAAAACAAGACATAAAAACAGTGAATTAAATTCAACATCACAAATCAAACATCATCCAAAGTCAAGCAACGCAAATCAAAACTTTACAGTAATGCTAATATCATTACTTTATTGCTTAACTATCGTATCATTATTGCGTGTACACTGTGATATTAAAAATGTATGCCCAACAATAATCTATGTCCAGATTCATATTTACAACCATATACCGAAGATAAATCACCCAATCTCCACGACAAAAAAATGAATTCATTCTTCATTACCAAACAAACACGACAGCAGACAAACGTTATGTACAGAGACTACACGAACACAAAAACCAAAACAGTGACATTGACCCTGGAACAAGACAAAACG
The DNA here is from genome assembly GCA_014155875.1 of Cepaea nemoralis. NCBI lineage: Eukaryota > Metazoa > Mollusca > Gastropoda > Stylommatophora > Helicidae > Cepaea > Cepaea nemoralis. The sequence continues at coordinate 65,709 of JACEFZ010008528.1, forward strand.
ACACCAAGACATACAACAATCCATCATACAGACATTGACGCAACACAAAGTACAACCAACATCAAACACCACAGCAGACTATAACCAGACCCGAAAGGGAGATAATCATTCTACAGGACAGTGCATCATCAAATTACACACAAAATCAACGCCAAACTGTTACAACTGCATTAGCACATGACAGAGACGGCACCATTAAAACAAAGTACGACAAATAGTAACATGCAAACAATGATTATAGATAACTCAAGACATCTAATACCATATGCCATACCATGTAATTTACATCAATGGCTATGTGTTACATTTAGCTCAACCAAAACACACTCATCGTGATTTACAAAGACAAGACTGTGACTTAATGTCACTTACATCTAAACCAATAAAAGGACATAACACATAGTAACACTACGACATATCTTCGACCGCATCCAGGAGCACGACCTGCCTATAAAACCTAGTAAAATTGAAATTGGTTTCAATCAAATAAACTTTATCCGTTATAAGATTTCTGATGGTATCATTTTAAGTGAAGATATAATTGTTTCCAACATTATGAATTTAACTATTCCAACCAAAAAGAAGAAGGTACGAAGCATGTTGGGTTTATTGAACTATTACAGAAAGTTCATCCCAAATTTTGCAGATCTAACAGAAATTTTTACCAACTTGTTGACTAAACGTCAGCCCAAAGAAATTGTACAAAATTTAGACCTAACAAGTGCTCTTACAAAAATAAAAAACGTACTTCTCAACTCCTCCGATCCTCAAATTACCAAACATTAAATTACCTTTTACAGTGAGGACTGGCGAGAGCGTAGGTGGCCTTGCAAGAGTCCTCCTACAGACGTATGACAACATCTTACATCCGATGTCAGTCGCAAGCTATCACCATGCAAACGAAGATACAGCACCCTGGAACTGGAATGTCTGGCACTTGTGTATACGGTAGCAAAATTAGCCAAATATTTATTGGGCACACATTTCATTGTCCAGACGGACAATAGCCCACTCAATGTCCTATGTCAAAGGAGACCATCAAACTACCACGTCGCCAGGTGGTCACTCCTACTCCAGAATTACAGTTTTGAAATACAACACATTAAAGGCACAGATAACACAATCACAGACTTATTATCTAGACTTCCTATCTTTAAATCATCCAGCGTTCCAACTACCCCTAAGCGCAACTAATGAGATATATATATATATATATATATATATATATATATATATATATATATATATATATATATATATATATATATATATATATATATATATATATATATATATATATATATATATATATATATATATATATATACAGCACTTAGAACGCCGAAATCACATACTAGCCCAAACAACTATCCCGTCAATCGACAGGGCTGACATAATGTTATGTAATGTGATATTCAATACTTTGAGTTTTAATGTAAAATTACATTTTTAAAGAGTTATGAAAACGTGTTAAATACATGAGATAAGTCATGAGTAGACATTGACACTTCTACTAACACTTAATTGTGCCAAGGACTTCATCTTAGTGTAGAAAGTGGGTTACATTTACGACATTCCAACAACATACAACCGCATGTTGTTGGAATGTCGGTAAATGTAACCCACTTTAATAATGACTTTAACAAACTTTAATGTAACCCACAAAATACAATCGTATGTTGGCGGCTGGTCTAGGATCGGGGCTCCGACAGGCGGACAGTTAGAGCATTGCTTTGCTGATCCGGCAGCTTCTGCAGCTTGTCTTGTTCCAGATGTATAGGTGTTGACTTTCCTCTGGAGTGAACTAGGCAAGGCCGAGAGAGGGATCATGCTGCATGGGCAACACATGGCGTCTTTATTTTATCCCAGGGCTTTGTGCTATGGAGAGGCAATAACTTCATCCCTGATCTTAACCGGTCTCGAATCAAAGCGAGAGGCAACTGTTACGGGTTATAAGTCCTTGTCAATTGGCGTAGACATGGCGCGCCACGCGTTGCCTCTGACGGTGGGAGACACCTACAGGTGTCACTGATCAGCTACCGCCCGCCTCAAGCTGGGCAGCCCGCGGCCAATTGGGTGCTGATCCGCCACAGCCTGCCTGCTTCAATTGGTGCTTGGGGCTAAGACAAAATCTGAATCGCAGGCTTTAAAATCAATGCACCAGGTACTAATAAAAAGAATAATAGAAACCTCAAGCTACGGCTTGCAACCTAGAACGTAAGAACCATGTGTCCAGGATTTTCCACTGACTTGACAAATATTGACGATGTGAGAAAAAACGGCTGTGATTGATGCTGAACTCAATCGTCTTAACATTGATATTGCTGGCCTGCTGGAGACTCGCCTCGCATAGGAAGGGTCACTCAGGGAAAACAATTACACCTTCTTTTGGAAGGGTAGAGGGCAGGCAGAAAAAAGGCAACATGGTGTGGGCTTTGCAGTGAAGAATTCGCTACTGGGAATGATTGATATCCCAGCTGGAGGTCATGAAAGATTATTATCCCTGCGCTTGGCAACCTCTTGTGAATTTGCCACCATTATCACAGCATATGCACCGACACTCGCTTCCTCTGATGATGTGAAGGATACGTTCTATGAGCAGCTAGACTCTGTTATCAAAGCAGTTCCAAAATCCGACTACATTTATATGCTCGGTGATTTCAATGCTCGTGTGGGCAAGGTCTCGAGTTCATGGCCAGTGTGCCTTGGAAAATACAACATCGGTCGTATGAATGATAATGGGCAAAGACTGCTGGAGCATTGCACTAGAAATGACCTATGAATTACAAACTCCTTTTTTAAAACAAAAGAGCTGCATAAGGTCACATGGAAACATCCAAGATCCGGCCATTGGCACCAGCTGGACTTCATTATCACACGGAGACAACATCTGAACCATACATCATTAACTCGAAGTTACCACAGTGCTGACTGTGATACAGATCATTGTTTGGTTGTTGCAAGGGTTAGACTGAGACCAAAGAGAATCTACACAGCTAAACACAAATCAAACCCCAGGATTAATATTAACAACACTCACGATCCTGGAAAGTGCTTTGAATTTCAACAGCAACTTGAAGACGCTTTCACTGATACATCAGAAAATTGTATAGTAAATGATAAATAGAGTAAAATTAAGGAAACTATTTATAAAACAGCGGTAGGGGTTTACGACACTGTGGATCATAAGAGGCAGGACTGGTTTGCGGCAAACAGCCAGATACTGCAGCCCTTGATTGATAAAAAGAAGATAGCTCTCTTAAGAAACAAGGAAAGGCCAACGCGTAACATTCTGAGTGAGCTGAAGCAAGCTAGGAAGGATGTGCAAAAGGCCGCCAGGCAGTGTGCGAATGACTACTGGATCAAGTTATGTGAGTCCATTCAAATCGCAAGTGATAAGGGAAACATCAGAAGCATGTATGAAGGGATAAAGAAAGCCTATGGTCCAATGATCACAAGAAGTGCACAGCTGAAAACCTTGACTGGAGAAATCATCACTGATAAGAAACAGCAGATGGATAGATGGGTCGAGCACTATTTAGAGCTTTACTCAAGTGAGACCAAGCTAGCGGATGATGCCCTCAACGCCATAAAAGCCCTGCCAACTCTTGACCACCTGGACACACTTCCCACCATAACAGACGTTAGTTGTGCTATAAATGAACTTGCGTCTGGCAAGGCTCCAGGTAAGGATGGGATTCCAATAGAGGTAATCAGGAGTGGGCAAGACACACTCACTCTACAGATCCACCAGCTAATAGAGCTATGCTGGCGAGAAGGACAAGTCCCACAGGATTTCAAAGATTCAAACATCATAACGCTGTACAAGAACAAGGGCGATCGGAGCGACTGTAACAACTATAGGGGTATCTCACTTCTGTGTATTGTTGGGAAAGTATTTGCCAGAATTGTTCTGCGCAGACTTCAAGTCCTGGGAGATCAAGTCTACCCCGAATCACAGTGCGGCTTCCGTCAGAACCGGTCTACCATTGATATGATATTTTCATTGCGACAAATGCAAGAAAAATGCCGGGAACACAATCAGCCACTGTTTATTGCCTTCATCGACCTTACAAATGCATTCGATTTGGTCAGTCGTGAGGGTCTGTTCAAAGCACTAAAGAAGATTGGCTGCCCACCAACTCTTCTGTCCATTGTGGAATCATTCCACACAGGCATGAAGGGTATAATCAAGTTTGATGGCTCAACTTCAGAAGAGTTTGAAATCAAGAGTGGAGTTAAGCAAGGTTGTGTACTTAGCCCCCAGCCTCTTTGGGATATACTTTTCACTTCTACTTAAATATGCCTTTTGTGATCAAGATGACGGTATATACATTCACTCACGTTCAGATGGTGGCCTCTATAATGCTCAGAGATTGAAGGCCAAGACCAAAATTAGGAGGGTACTAATCAGAGATTTGCTTTTTGCGGATGATGCTGCGATTACGACCCACTCTGAGGAAGAATTACAACATCTACTATCTGCATTCTCCAATGCTTGTTCTGAATTTGGTTTAACAATTAACAAAAAGAAGACACAGATTATGTCACAAGGTGCACATGGTGTACCATCAATCTTTATTGACGACGATGAACTGGAGATAGTAGACCATTTTACATATCTAGGAACAGAGGTAAATAGCAAATTATCCCTCGATCAGGAAATCAACATCAGGATTGGCAAGGCAGCAACAACAATGAACATGTTAGCAAAAAGAGTCTGGGAGAACAGGAAGCTTACTGCCAAAACAAAAGTCCTCGTCTACCAAGCCTGTGTCCTTAGTACTCTTCTTTATGGCAGTGAAACCTGGACAACTTACTCACGCCAAGAGAAACGTTTAAACAGCTTTCATATGCGGTGTCTGCGAAGAATACTTGGTATTAAGTGGCAAGACAAAATCACAAATACTGAAGTATTGGAAAAGATCAGGTTGTGTGACGGTGTATTCCATGCTCAGTCTTCGTAGACTTAGATGGATAGGACATGTTAGGAGGATGGATGATGGTAGAATACCAAAGGACATCTTTTTTGGTGAATTACAGACTGGGTAGAAGATCTCAGGGTCGGCCTCTACTACGATACAAAGATGTGTGTAAGTGGGACATGATTGATACAGGCATTGATAATGCACATTGGGAGCAAGTCGCCGCTGAACGTGTTGCATGGAGGGCAACTATCAGAAAGTGGAATAAAGACAAAGGAGAAAATGATTGCAGATAAAGCACACACAGAGCGTGAGAGACGTAAGATGGTGCACAATGGTGGAAATGACCATGTTTTCACATGCATCTACTGTGGGCAATACATTTGCAGCAAGAATTGGCCTTACCAGCCACACTCGCCACCGCCATGGGTCGTAGTTATTAAGCCTTTTTGAAGCACAATGTACCAAACTATCGTCTGTCAAGACGGAAAGGTGCCAATGTTATGTTACATTCGTATGTACATAAAGCACGTGGACGTGCCAAAAACTGTAATTTATATTAGAAGCTGTGTTTGAGTTAGCGACACTGGTTGCCTTTACAGTCTAGGGTTGACATGTTGTGTATGACCACGGAGTTTTTCCAATCTATTTGATTTCACAATCCTTTAATTAACATAACTATATAAGTATATATGAGTGAATGAATGAATCATATGACACTTAATTTTGCATACGAGGTTTTGAGTGCAAGCATTTAAAGATGTATTATCTATTAATCATCGCTCGACCCCAACATTTAATTGTGCCACACGTGTCACAATTTTGAATGACACGAGGCCAAATGTTTGACGCTTAGACTGCTGAATGAACTAAAAAAGACTGTTAGATTCATACAAGAAACAACATTGCAGTTATAAACATAATTTAGGCGAACGAAAGAAGAAGACGCTTAGACCAAACTTACAAATTCAAAATTGCAATATTATAAAGGTTATCATACAAATTAAATTTGTGATTGCATCCAAGGGAAGCAATCTACTTCTGGCAAAATTGGTACATTCTATATATTATTCAAAAAGTCAAATGACTGCTGTGTACCACATACGGTCATCTAGATATGGACTAATGGTATTGATATTTGACTAGACCAGGAGTTGAGTGCCTGGCCATTAGGTCTAGCATACTTCCCCTGATGCTATCACACATGGCGATAGCGTGACGCCTAACATGTTTTTTGTTGAGAAGAAAGACGTGGTTTGCAAGATAACATAAGTCGTCGTTTACTTCCGTTCTGTGCTGTGTCCAGTAGTCAAACAAAGAACGGGTCCAAACAGAAGACCATGCTCGTTACTAGCTAGCCAAATGACGGCAATGAAGAAGTTATAGACTATACACCGTTTTCCAACAGAAGAGGCACCTTCCCATCATACAATCGTATGAATCAACCATATGAAAACCAACTAAACAACACCGTTGGGTGGGTTTTGACAATAAACTAAAACTTAAAAAAAAATATAATGTGTGACTAACCACACACATAATGAAAGTGCACCACTTTTATAGGGAAGAGGGGGAGAGTGTCAAGGACCCACGATACTGCATAGCCATGTTAGATAGGAGACAGGTTAGTTGCAGGATAGCAGGGCAGGTAGCCAGGTGTCCTTCACAAAGGTCACGGTTATTAACATAGAGTGCGGGGAAACCTGTACTCGGGTTAGACACGTGTCCAGCGGACCGCCCCAAGCAACACGCAGCTCACGGACTGGAAGAAGCCGTGAACTGGCGGAACGTACCTGTTTTCAGACAGACGGGTTTCGGCCTGCGAGACGGACGGACATAGGGCTGTGGCTGTGATTCTTGAGTGTTATTTCTGATAGTAGGATCGACTGTGTGACAGAGTTTGTAGAGTTAACTATGGTCGAGTTGGAGAAGCTTGTATTGAGAGACAGGTGCAAGCTTTGTAATATACTATGGATGATTCATAATGTTATTACGATATTTGGGTGAGAGTTGCGTGTTGCTGAAACGCAATCCGTGCGAGATTGCGCACGTAGATATTAATATTGAATAAACTATTTTACAATTGCAACGACTGAGCGTGCGGGTGCTATTTCTGTATGCATGCAATTGTTTCACCTCTGTCCTGAAATGCGAGCCAGAGTTATAAGTATGTAAGTTCATGACAGTGTTCTTTTATAAGTAAGATGTGCATTATTATAGTAATATAATATAGTAAATAGTAATTATTGTGTGCATTAATTTTGTATTTTTATTGTTGTATTGTTTTTCAATATCTATGCAATTTTTCTCGAACAATGCTTCTTTTGCCTCCTTACGTAATGTAGGGACTTTCCTGTGAATCTTCTAATGTTTTTCATGATTATTTTTGTTGTGTATTCTTATTTTCCATTAGTTGTACAATTTTTACGACTGCATATACAGGGATCACAGCTAGGCGGCAGAGAATGCTTAGATTGGTTTGTATGAATCTATCCCCGGTTTAGTGAAATGAAGTACGTTTAATCATTCGCTATGTCTTGTGTCATATTTAAACAATGGCCAAAGGTAGCGTGGAGCATTTTGTTATAGGATGTTGTGAATTAGTTTGAACATTCTAAAAAGTAAGCGTTTGTGGAGTGGCTGTAGCTAAAGACGTTTATGTAGGTTAAAATTGTCGGTAAGCTTTTATATAATTAACTAACCCCACTGCAATTTTCTAAAGTAAATAAAGGTGCTTTGTTATTTATTTGGAGCGCCAATCAGATTCTGGAGAAATAGTCAGTATGTGTTTGTATGTGAGAAGTATAGAATATCTTTCTTGTGTTTTCATCAAGGAAATTTTTATTGGCAAAGTTGGTATATATTTTTGGCTAATTGTTTCATGAGAGCATGGACATGGGAATTAAAGGTTAGATGTATATTAATGATAAGACCCAGTGCATTGTGCTCGGTTACAATTTCTACACGTATGTTACCAATGTGGGGCTGAAGAATTCTTCATAAGATTAGAGTGTAGCATCTTTGCCTGGTTGCTATTAACATAGACTTAACATAGAACATCCAATCAACCGTTAACCAACCAAACAACAAACCACACAACTAGCCAACCATCCAACAAAACAAACAACCAAACATCAACTAATCAAACAACCAAACAGACAACCAAACATCAACCAATCAAACAACCATCCAAACAACCAACCACCAACAAACCAATGAAACAACCAACAACCAGTTTTTTGTTTTCTTTTGTTTTAATTTTTAGTTGTATAGTTGGAATACAACAACAAGATTCTGTTTATAAGAATGTATTGCCATAATGTACTATTAAATCGTTGGAATAAAAATATACCATTCTCCTTATTAGTAGCGTGAAGTGTCATTATTTGCTAGTAAATATTTGGAATTTAACAATGAGATTCTGCTTCTAAGGCATATGTAGTCTTATTCTCCCGTGTGTTGCCGGGGCCCATAAGGGAAGCAAAGAATAGCAACACTGTAGCCTACCACGCATGTCGTAAGAGGCGACTAAGGAGGCTTGATGGTTCCGTCGCCCTGTTACTGAATGATTGCGAGGCGCGACACTGTGAGCTGTGAGGTTCGTGTGAAATGCTTTTGAATCTGCCTGAGGTTTTTTGGAACGTGACTGCATGTTCGGAGCGATGGCACATGCTATGTCCCAGAGTTGACCGGTTTTTGCCTTATGCAGAAATGCATGGCTGCTGGGCTTCTGGTTGACTGCCACTGCCATCGACGATGAACTGTATTTTCGTGGACTGTGTGGGTGAACATCTAGGAAACATTCAGATAGGAAAATGACAGCCGATTCCATCAGAGATGAACTGGGTGTTTCGTGGGGGACTGGTGTGTTGATATTCTGGTGGCGGCATTATGAACAGTATATTTGTGCGGGCTGTTGTTTGTCGAGACTCCTGTCTTTTCCACTTTTCCCATTGGGCAGTGGGGAGCGTTTTGTGTGATATTCACTGGCACAGGAACGGAGCATAATGGGGACGACCCGTTGCTGTGAAGTTGGAACTGCGACTAACTAACTAACTAACTAACTAACATGTAGATGTTAGACGGGCCTGCGTGCCCAATTCTTAACCCTTTGAAAATAAAGTTTGTTCGTTCGTTCGTTCGTAGTCTTATTATAAACTATGAAATATTTGAAATATCACTGTGAGAATCTGTTTGTGAGCTGTGCAGTGTAATTATATAACATGAAATGGCTGGAATACAACTGAGTTTATGTTCAAGAAATGTGTCGTGGTATTATTTATTACATCAATAAATTATGTATGCTTTGATCATACACTGCTAATTATCAGACGATTCCACTCCATACGTTGCTGTTGCCACGACCC
>JACEFZ010008528.1:82500-91564 GCA_014155875.1 Cepaea nemoralis
TTCCAACTATACAACTAAAAATTAAAACAAAAGAAAACAAAAAACTTGGTTGTTGGTTGTTTCATTGGTTTGTTGGTGGTTGGTTGTTTGGATGGTTGTTTGATTGGTTGATGTTTGGTTGTCTGTTTGGTTGTTGATTAGTTGATGTTTGGTTGTTGTTTTGTTGATGGTTGGCTAGTTGTGTGGTTGTTGTTTGGTTGGTTAACGGTTGATGGATGTTCTATGTTAAGTCTATGTTAATAGCAACCAGGCAAAGATGCTACACTCTAATCTTATGAAGAATTCTTCAGCCCCACATTGGTAACATACGTGTAGAAATTGTAACCGAGCACAATGCACTGGGTCTTATCATTAATATACATCTAACCTTTAATTCCCATGTCCATGCTCTCATGAAACAATTAGCCAAAAATATATACCAACTTTGCCAATAAAAATTTCCTTGATGAAAACACAAGAAAGATATTCTATACTTCTCACATACAAACACATACTGACTATTTCTCCAGAATCTGATTGGCGCTCCAAATAAATAACAAAGCACCTTTATTTACTTTAGAAAATTGCAGTGGGGTTAGTTAATTATATAAAAGCTTACCGACAATTTTAACCTACATAAACGTCTTTAGCTACAGCCACTCCACAAACGCTTACTTTTAGGAATGTTCAAACTAATTCACAACATCCTATACAAATGCTCCACGCTACCTTGGCCATTGTTTAAATATGACACAAGACATAGCGAATGATTAAACGTACTTCATTTCACTAACCGGGATAGATTCATACAAACCAATCTAAGCATTCTCTGCCGCCTAGCTGTGATCCCTGTATATGCAGTCGTAAAAATTGTACAACTAATGGAAAATAAGAATACACAACAAAAATAATCATGAAAAACATTAGAAGATTCACAGGAAAGTCCCTACATTACGTAAGGAGGCAAAAGAAGCATTGTTCGAGAAAAATTGCATAGATATTGAAAAACAATACAACAATAAAATACAAAATTAATGCACACAATAATTACTATTTTACTATATTATATTACTATAATAATGCACATCTTACTTATAAAAGAACACTGTCATGAACTTACATACTTATAACTCTGGCTCGCATTTCAGGACAGAGGTGAAACAATTGCATGCATACAGAAATAGCACCCGCACGCTCAGTCGTTGCAATTGTAAAATAGTTTATTCAATATTAATATCTACGTGCGCAATCTCGCACGGATTGCGTTTCAGCAACACGCAACTCTCACCCAAATATCGTAATAACATTATGATCATCCATAGTATATTACAAAGCTTGCACTGTCTCTCAATACAAGCTTCTCAACTCGACCATAGTTAACTCTACAAACTCTGTCACACAGTCGATCCTACTATCAGAAAATAACACTCAAGAATCACAGCCACAGCCCTATGTCCGTCCGTCTCGCAGGCCGAAACCCGTCTGTCTGAAAACAGGTACGTTCCGCCAGTTCACGGCTTCTTCCAGTCCGTGAGCTGCGTGTTGCTTGGGGCGGTCCGCTGGACACGTGTCTAACCCGAGTACAGGTTTCCCCGCACTCTATGTTAATAACCGTGACCTTTGTGAAGGACACCTGGCTACCTGCCCTGCTATCCTGCAACTAACCTGTCTCCTATCTAACATGGCTATGCAGTATCGTGGGTCCTTGACACTCTCCCCCTCTTCCCTATAAAAGTGGTGCACTTTCATTATGTGTGTGGTGTAGTCACACATTATACTTTTTTTTAAGTTTTAGTTTATTGTCAAAACCCACCCAACGGTGTTGTTTAGTTGGTTTTCATATGGTTGATTCATACGATTGTATGATGGGAAGGTGCCTCTTCTGTTGGAAAACGGTGTATAGTCTATAACTTCTTCATTGCCGTCATTTGGCTAGCTAGTAACGAGCATGGTCTTCTGTTTGGACCCGTTCTTTGTTTGACTACTGGACACAGCACAGACGGAAGTAAACGACGACTTATGTTATCTTGCAAACCACGTCTTTCTTCTCAACAAAAAACATGTTAGGCGTCACGCTATCGCCATGTGTGATAGCATCAGGGGAAGTATGCTAGACCTAATGGCCAGGCACTCAACTCCTGGTCTAGTCAAATATCAATACCATTAGTCCATATCTAGATGACCGTATGTGGTACACAGCAGTCATTTGACTTTTTGAATATATATAGAATGTACCAATTTTGCCAGAAGTAGATTGCTTCCCTTGGATGCAATCACAAATTTAATTTGTATGATAACCTTTATAATATTGCAATTTGAATTTGTAAGTTTGGTCTAAGCGTCTTCTTCTTTCGTTCGCCTAAATTATGTTTATAACTGCAATGTTGTTTCTTGTATGAATCTAACAGTCTTTTTAGTTCATTCAGCAGTCTAAGCGTCAAACATTTGGCCTCGTGTCATTCAAAATTGTGACACGTGTGGCACAATTAAATGTTGGGGTCGAGCGATGATTAATAGATAAATACATCTTTAAATGCTTGCACTCAAACCTCGTATGCAAAATTAAGTGTCATATGATTCATTCATTCACTCATATATACTTATATAGTTATGTTAATTAAAGGATTGTGAAATCAAATAGATTGGAAAAACTCCGTGGTCATACACAACATGTCAACCTAGACTGTAAAGGCAACCAGTGTCGCTAACTCAAACACAGCTTCTAATATAAATTACAGTTTTTGGCACGTCCACGTGCTTTATGTACATACGAATGTAACATAACATTGGCACCTTTCCGTCTTGACAGACGATAGTTTGGTACATTGTGCTTCAAAAAGGCTTAATAACTACGACCCATGGCGGTGGCGAGTGTGGCTTGTAAGGCCAACTCTTGCTGCAAATGTATGCCCACAGTAGATACATGTGAAAACATGGTCATTTCCACCATTGTGCACCATCTTACGTCTCTCACGCTCTGTGTGTGCTTTATCTGCAATCATTTTCTCCTTTGTATTTATTCCACTTCTGATAGTTGCCTTCCATGCAACACGTTCAGCGGCGACTTGCTCCCAATGTGCATTATCAATGCCTGTATCAATCATGTCCCACTTACACACATCTTTGTATCGTAGTAGAGGCCGACCCTGAGATCCTTACCCATCTGTAATTCACAAAAAAAGATGTCCTTTGGTATTCTACCATCATCCATCCTCCTAACATGACCTATCCATCTAAGTCTACGAAGACTGAGCATGGAATGCACTGTCACACAACCTGATCTTTTCAATACTTCAGTATTTGTGATTTTGTCTTGCCACTTAATACCAAGTATTCTTCGCAGACACCGCATATGAAAGCTGTTTAAACGTTTCTCTTGGCGTGAGTAAGTTGTCCAGGTTTCACTGCCATAAAGAAGAGTACTAAGGACACAGGCTTGGTAGACGAGGACTTTTGTTTTGGCAGTAAGCTTCCTGTTCTCCCAGACTCTTTTTGCTAACATGTTCATTGTTGTTGCTGCCTTGCCAATCCTGATGTTGATTTCCTGATCGAGGGATAATTTGCTATTTACCTCTGTTCCTAGATATGTAAAATGGTCTACTATCTCCAGTTCGGCGTCGTCAATAAAGATTGATGGTACACCATGTGCACCTTGTAACCTAATCTGTGTCTTCTTTTGTTAATTGTTAAACCAAATTCAGAACAAGCATTGGAGAATGCAGATAGTAGATGTTGTAATTCTTCCCCAGAGTGGGTCGTAATCGCAGCATCATCCGCAAAAAGCAAATCTCTGATTAGTACCCTCCTAATTTTGGTCTTGGCCTTCAATCTCTGAGCATTATAGAGGCCACCATCTGAGCGTGAGTGAATGTATATACCGTCATCTGATCACGAAAGGCATATTTCAGTAGAAGTGAAAAGTATATCCCAAAGAGGCTGGGGGCTAGTACACAACCTTGCTTAACTCCACTCTTGATTTCAAACTCTTCTGAAGTTGAGCCATCAAACTTGATTATACCCTTCATGCCTGTGTGGAATGATTCCACAATGGACAGAAGAGTTGGTGGGTAGCCAATCTTCTTTAGTAGCTTTGAACAGACCCTCAGCGACTGACCAAATCGAATGCCTTTGTGAGGTCGATGAAGGCAATAAACAGTGGCTGATTGTGTTCCCGGCATTTTTCTTGCATTTGTCGCAATGAGAATATCATATCAATGGTAGACCGGTTCTGACGGAAGCCGCACTGTGATTCGGGGTAGACTTGATCTCCCAGGACTTGAAGTCTGCGCAGAACAATTCTGGCAAATACTTTCCCAACAATACACAGAAGTGAGATACCCCTATAGTTGTTACAGTCGCTCCGATCGCCCTTGTTCTTGTACAGCGTTATGATGTTTGAATCTTTGAAATCCTGTGGGACTTGTCCTTTCTCGCCAGCATAGCTCTATTAGCTGGTGGATCTGTAGAGTGAAGTGTGTCTTGCCCACTCCTGATTACCTCTATTGGAATCCCATCCTTACCTGGAGCCTTGCCAGACGCAAGTTCATTTATAGCACAACTAACTTCTGTTATGGTGGGAAGTGTGTCCAGGTGGTCAAGAGTTGGCAGGGCCTCTATGGCGTTGAGGGCATCATCCGCTAGCTTGGTCTCACTTGAGTAAAGCTCTAAATAGTGCTCGACCCATCTATCCATCTGCTGTTTCTTATCAGTGATGATTTCTCCAGTCAAGGTTTTCAGCGGTGCACTTCTTTTGATCATTGGACCATAGGCTTTCTTTATCCCTTCATACATGCTTCTGATGTTTCCCTTATCACTTGCGATTTGAATGGACTCACATAACTTGATCCAATAGTCATTCGCACACTGCCTGGCAGCCTTTTGCACATCCTTCCTAGCTTGCTTCAGCTCACTCAGAGTGTTACGCGTTGGTCTTTCCTTGTTTCTTAAGAGAGCTATCTTCTTTTTATCAATCAAGGGCTGCAGTATCTGGCTGTTTGCCGCAAACCAGTCCTGCCTCTTATGATCCACAGTGGCCGTAAACCCCTACCGCTGTTTTATAAATAGTTTCCTTAAGTTTACTCCATTTATCATTTACTATACAATTTCTGATGTATCAGTGAAAGCGTCTTCAAGTTGCTGTTGAAATTCAAAGCACTTTCCAGGATCGTGAGTGTTAATAATATTAATCCTGGGGTTAGATTTGTGTTTAGCTGTGTAGATTCTCTTTGGTCTCAGTCTAACCCTTGCAACAACCAAAGAATGATCTGTATCACAGTCAGCACTGTGGTAACTTCGAGTTAATGATGTATGGTTCAGATGTTGTCTCCGTGTGATAATGAAGTCCAGCTGATGCCAATGGCCGGATCTTGGATGTTTCCATGTGACCTTATGCAGCTCTTTTGTTTTAAAAAAGGAGTTTGTAATTACATAGGTCATTTCTAGTGCAATGCTCCAGCAGTCCTTTGCCCATTATCATTCATACGACCGATGTTGTATTTTCCAAGGCACACTGGCCATGAACTCGAGACCTTGCCCACACGAGCATTGAAATCACCGAGCATATAAATGTAGTCGGATTTTGGAACTGCTTTGATCACAGAGTCTAGCTGCTCATAGAACGTATCCTTCACATCATCAGAGGAAGCGAGTGTCGGTGCTATGCTGTGATAATGGTGGCAAATTCACAAGAGGTTGCCAAGCGCAGGGATAATAATCTTTCATGACCTCCAGCTGGGATATCAATCATTCCAGTAGCGAATTCTTCACTGCAAAGCCCACACCATGTTGCCTTTTTTCTGCCTGCCCTCTACCCTTCCAAAAGAAGGTGTAATTGTTTTCCCTGAGTGACCCTTCCTATGCGAGGCGAGTCTCCAGCAGGCCAGCAATATCAATGTTAAGACGATTGAGTTCAGCATCAATCACAGCCGTTTTTCTCACATCGTCAATATTTGTCAAGTCAGTGGAAAATCCTGGACACATGGTTCTTACGTTCTAGGTTGCAAGCCGTAGCTTGAGGTTTCTATTATTCTTTTATTAGTACCTGGTGCATTGATTTTAAAGCCTGCGATTCAGATTTTGTCTTAGCCCCAAGCACCAATTGAAGCAGGCAGGCTGTGGCGGATCAGCACCCAATTGGCCGCGGGCTGCCCAGCTTGAGGCGGGCGGTAGCTGATCAGTGACACCTGTAGGTGTCTCCCACCGTCAGAGGCAACGCGTGGCGCGCCATGTCTACGCCAATTGACAAGGACTTATAACCCGTAACAGTTGCCTCTCGCTTTGATTTCGAGACCGGTTAAGATCAGGGATGAAGTTATTGCCTCTCCATAGCACAAAGCCCGGGATAAAATAAAGACGCCATGTGTTGCCCATGCAGCATGATCCCTCTCTCGGCCTTGCCTAGTTCACTCCAGAGGAAAGTCAACACCTATACATCTGGAACAAGACAAGCTGCAGAAGCTGCCGGATCAGCAAAGCAATGCTCTAACTGTCCGCCTGTCGGAGCCCCGATCCTAGACCAGCCGCCAACATACGATTGTATTTTGTGGGTTACATTAAGTTTGTTAAAGTCATTATTAAAGTGGGTTACATTTACCGACATTCCAACAACATGCGGTTGTATGTTGTTGGAATGTCGTAAATGTAACCCACTTCTACAATAAGATGAAGTCCTTGGCACAATTAAGTGTTAGTAGAAGTGTCAATGTCTACTCATGACTTATCTCATGTATTTAACACGTTTTCATAACTCTTTAAAAATGTAATTTTACATTAAAACTCAAAGTATTGAATATCACATTACATAACATTATGTCAGCCCTGTCGATTGACGGGATAGTTGTTTGGGCTAGTATGTGATTTCGGCGTTCTAAGTGCTGTATATATATATATATATATATATATATATAGTATATATATATATATATATATATATATATATATATATATATATATATATATATATATATATATCTATATATATATATATATATATATATATATATATCTCATTAGTTGCGCTTAGGGGTAGTTGGAACGCTGGATGATTTAAAGATAGGAAGTCTAGATAATAAGTCTGTGATTGTGTTATCTGTGCCTTTAATGTGTTGTATTTCAAAACTGTAATTCTGGAGTAGGAGTGACCACCTGGCGACGTGGTAGTGTTGATGGTCTCCTTTGACATAGGACATTGAGTGGGCTATTGTCCGTCTGGACAATGAAATGTGTGCCCAATAAATATTTGGCTAATTTTGCTACCGTATACACAAGTGCCAGACATTCCAGTTCCAGGGTGCTGTATCTTCGTTTGCATGGTGATAGCTTGCGACTGACATCGGATGTAAGATGTTGTCATACGTCTGTAGGAGGACTCTTGCAAGGCCACCTACGCTCTCGCCAGTCCTCACTGTAAAAGGTAATTTAATGTTTGGTATTTGAGGATCGGAGGAGTTGAGAAGTACGTTTTTTATTTTTGTAAGAGCACTTGTTAGGTCTAAATTTTGTACAATTTCTTTGGGCTGACGTTTAGTCAACAAGTTGGTAAAAATTTCTGTTAGATCTGCAAAATTTGGGATGAACTTTCTGTAATAGTTCAATAAACCCAACATGCTTCGTACCTTCTTCTTTTTGGTTGGAATAGTTAAATTCATAATGTTGGAAACAATTATATCTTCACTTAAAATGATACCATCAGAAATCTTATAACGGATAAAGTTTATTTGATTGAAACCAATTTCAATTTTACTAGGTTTTATAGGCAGGTCGTGCTCCTGGATGCGGTCGAAGATATGTCCGTAGTGTTACTATGTGTTATGTCCTTTTATTGGTTTAGATGTAAGTGACATTAAGTCACAGTCTTGTCTTTGTAAATCACGATGAGTGTGTTTTGGTTGAGCTAAATGTAACACATAGCCATTGATGTAAATTACATGGTATGGCATATGGTATTAGATGTCTTGAGTTATCTATAATCATTGTTTGCATGTTACTATTTGTCGTACTTTGTTTTAATGGTGCCGTCTCTGTCATGTGCTAATGCAGTTGTAACAGTTGGCGTTGATTTTGTGTGTAATTTGATGATGCACTGTCCTGTAGAAATGATTATCTCCCTATTCGGTCTGGTTATAGTCTGCTGTGGTGTTTGATGTTGGTTGTACTTTGTGTTGCGTCAATGTCTGTATGATGGGATTGTTGTATGTCTTGGTGTCGTTTTGTCTTGTTCCAGGGTCAATGTCACTGGTTTTGGTTTTTGTGTTCGTGTAGTCTCTGTACATAACGTTTGTCTGCTGTCGTGTTTGTTTGGTAATGAAGAATGAATTCATTTTTTTGTCGTGGAGATTGGGTGATTTATCTTCGGTATATGGTTGTAAAATATGAATCTGGACATAGATTATTGTTGGGCATACATTTTTAATATCACAGTGTACACGCAATAATGATACGATAGTTAAGCAATAAAGTAATGATATTAGCATTACTGTAAAGTTTTGATTTGCGTTGCTTGACTTTGGATGATGTTTGATTTGTGATGTTGAATTTAATTCACTGTTTTTATGTCTTGTTTTCTGCACATTGGGTGTTAGATATTGATGAACAGATAGGTTAACTTTTTCTACTCCAGTGAAATTTTCTTCCTCTAAGTTGGGACACTCTATAGTAGAGCTTTCTTGTTGTGGAGTCTTAGTTTGGTTTCTCCGAAACTCTCTGTTTGTTGTGGCTGTTATAACAGCTGGTATGAAATTTACTATTCCAGGCATTGATCTGCTGATGTGATATGTCTGTTACATGTTGTAGATTTCCTATAATCAAGTCACAACAGGGGCTTTCAATGGCCGCATATTTTACTTTGCCTGTTAGGAAAGGAGTTTGAATATGCGCCCACGCAAGTGGATATTATTCAGTATTACCGGAAAATGTGTCTACATGCGACAAATGTCCCTGTATAGTCTGAGGGCTGTAGGAAGTCTTTTTCGAAACCTATTAGTGTGCATCCACTATCCCGAAGCATATGCTGGCTAGTCTGTTGTTTACAAAGACTTGATAGATTTTGAGTTTACCTTTGAAACGATACTGAGTTTGCCTATTCGTT
>JACEFZ010008529.1:0-70474 GCA_014155875.1 Cepaea nemoralis
CTACAGGCTTTAGATGACAGTGACAGACACTTTGACAATCTGCTTCTTTCCTTGGACTGCCAGAGTAACTAACAACGACTGCCTGAAACAGGCTCATGAAACTAGAACATTATATACAACAATAAGAAAGAAGAAAGAGACAAACATCTTGCTTCGGTCATGTGATGAGAAGATAGGCATTGGAGAACATCGTAAAACTGGAAAGATGGAGGGGAAGAGTGGCAGAGGCAGACCAAGAGAAATGATGCTGGATGGATTGAGACGGTGACATGGAGGAATATCATCAGCAGAGTTGATCCAGAACACAAAGACCGAGATCTGTGGAGAGCCATGAACGCCTACGCCAGCTGGCAGGGCACTTGGTGATGATGCGTTTGTCATTGCTTTCCGAATGGCTGGCACTCATATTAATGTATGAAAATAAATTCACAGCGTCTGCTGCCAAATCGCCGGTAGCCGTGTTATTAACACGGTATGCAAGACTGCGAATTGCCCCTCGGCCACAGAGCGATGGTAGAGTTAATAGCACAGTTCAGTATTCTATTTTTGGTGCTAAGTTAATCATTTTATTTTTAATTCCACAAATTTCCTAGTGCTATTTTCTAATCTCCCACCTGCACCCCTTCCTGCCCAAGTTTCCCGCTGTCACGACACACTCCAGCCGTCCCCTTCCCATGGCCTGCCCAGAGAATGTGGACTGTCACCTTCTGGCAGGAGGAACCGGTTCTCATTGTGAGTTAACTTCTGTCAAGATTTGTGTGAGCGTACGTCTATTGTGTGCGTACATGTCCACACTCCTGTAGTAACGTTGTCGCCCATGTTTCTTCTATGTCATCCATATACACAACATGACATGACGTCAGCGCATAATTGGGGCATATTATACATGGACCGTATCGATTACCAGCTGGTTGTTCTCATTTGAGAGAATATTTGAACATGAATTGATTGCTGGGTCTTAGAATTCCTAGTATTAAGAATAAGAAGAATAACGACATTATATATAGTCGAAACATTGAATTACACTGGCTCATAAATAATATCGTCATTGAGTTAAGTTGAGATGAATCAAGAACATACATCACAGCACTCAGGACATTCTCAAACGTGTTCCGTCCTCATCTTCAACAGCCAGCAAAAAGTTCCAATACTAATGGTACCAGTATCAGTCTCATTATGTGTTCTTCTGTTCTTTCTGAGTCTTGCGTCTCGGCCAGAACTTTTGGTCACTCGCTACAGCACCATTATCTCCAGGCCGGGATCATCTATTCTTCCTTCCACACTGTACACATGATCCGAAAAGATCCCGACCACACCTGCTTGATCATGCACCAATACCCCACAAAATGGTACAAACCCAGCCGATCTTTCCTCCTGCTCTTTTCCCACCACGCAAGCTTCTCTTGGGGGAAAATCCAACAGGTGGTCTCTATTTTTGATTGCTGAATTGAAGCTTGCCACTCTGTCCCAAACATTCCTGTCTTCATCTTTTTCGTCACATTTTGTAAGTTCTTTGCAATCACCAACATCGTCCTTCAACTTCGCCATGAACATCAGGCACGTGTTGTACTTCTTAACACAGAGCCATCCGTGCATATGATTACATCACCAGGTCGCCAATTGTCGTGGATCAAATTTTGCGTCTCCCATTCAGTCTGCCGGCCCATCTCTGCATTCCCAATCTAATGTTATTATGACCCTTCACAAGTCTAACTTCTCCCAGGAATTCTGACTCACTCCTCTCCACTGACAGAATGTTAACTTTATAATACATGTAGTAACATGACAGAGTGTTAACTTCCTACAGTTATGCCGAAACCCTTCAGGAAGCAAGTGTACTCCAGCATCAGGAAGGAGTGCATCACCAAGGGCGTGCTGTTCGAGGACCCAGAGTTCCCGGCCACCAGCAAGTCTCTCTACTACTCCAGGGTAGAGAAGGATGTCGAGTGGCTACGTCCAAAGGTGGGCTTTTTAGTTCGTTTGTTGGTTGGGATGAGGTGATTTTTTTGTGGTTATCTTATCTTGGAGTTGAGTTTGTTCAGGCTATATCACATACACGCAGACCGAACAGTAAATCGACATGTAGGCAAGTAAACAAACGGAAGAGTAAACAAGTTGTGATATATATATAGATTGACTGGAGCAAGCAGACAGAAAGATAGAAATAAAAGGATAGAGTGACAAAGAAAGGCTGACAGACAAGGGGAGATCGATATACAGAGACATACAAAGAGAGGCAGAAATACATAATAGCAGATTGATACAATGATGTACACAGACAGACAGACAGACAGGCAGGCAGGCAGGCAGGCAGACAGACAGACAAGCAGGCAGACAGACAGACAGACAGACAGGCAGGCAGGCAGACAGACAGACAGGCAGGCAGACATACCGACAGACAAGCAGGCAAGCAGACAGACAGGCAGGCAGGCAGGCAGGCAGACAGACAAGCAGGCAGACAGACAGACAGACAGACAGGCAGGCAGGCAGACAGACAGACAGACAGGCAGGCAGACATACCGACAGACAAGCAGGCAAGCAGACAGACAGACAGACAGACAGGCAGGCAGGCAGGTAGACAGACAGACAGACAGACAGACAGACAGACAGACAGACAGACAGACAGACAGGCAAGCAGACAGACAGACAGACAAGCAGGCAGGCAGGCAGACATACAGACAGACAGACAAGCAGGCAAGCAGACAGACAGACAGACAAGCAGGCAGACAGACAGACAGACAGGCAGGCAGGCAGGCAGACAGACAGACAGACAGACAGACAGACAGACAGACAGACAGACAGACAGATTGCTGAATGGATGGATCGGTGGATCGATGATTCGACAGACAGACAGACAGACAGACAGACAGACAGATCACACTATCCGTTCTATGCCATTTCTATTTGCTTATCAAATGCCCTTCCTGTATGCCGGGTATTGACTCTCTTACAATCAACAAGCCTGCCGCCTGTAACCCTGGCACCAATGGTTTGTTTTGTTCCCTGTCAACTCGCCCAACAAACACACAATGTACCCTATACACCCAGTTCGCAGCCAGATAAGACACAAAAGATTGTGACGTATTTTGAGAATTTAGTTACAGACGTCTCAGCGGGCTTAATGATAGGAAAGTTGATACGAAAACTGCGGTGATAATGTTACATGCACGGCCTGACTAGACTCCGACGCCTGGCTTCGTCGCTTGCTAAGTACGGGAAATACTGAGCACGTATTCTTTCGTACACTCCGACCGACAAAATGTAATGATCTAATCTTATCATGAACCCATAGTAGGAAATTACTTATCAACAATTATTATTATTATTATTATTATTATTATTATTATTATTATTATTATTATGATTATTGTCATTATTAATATTGTTATCATTATTATTTTGTAATATGTCTTGCGGTTCGAAATCAACCTAGGCAGATATGGAAACAGACCGGTTTGCGTTGATTTCGGTTATATGAGGCGTGGGCTGTTCTGAAAGCAAAGGTAACCTACTGAACTAACATCAACAATAATGTGATGCGACAGGCGTAGGCGGTCATGTTTTGCCACCTCCCAGGGTCACCAGAGTCTCGACTCATGTTCGAGGTAACATAATGTTACCTCCACGAGCTTTAAGTATTTCATTGTCAACAAGCCCCACCCCGATGCCTGGAGGATATTTGTAGACTGATTCCGTAACTGAAACGACTCAGTCCAGTTACATTCTATGAGAAGAGTTAAGAACTGAGCTCAATAATTTATGAGATTTAATGACAGTTTATGAGCTAAGCCGCCAGAAAGAAGGAAGCGGGTTTGTATTCTGAGTCATCCTCGAACTATCTGCACACGTATGTAATGAAACAGAAATGCGTCTTCTAATCCCAATGACACACAATAAAACCAACACTTATACATATCGGATTAAGATCTCAGCCCACGTGAACAAAATAATCAGTGCAGTAAACAATCGGCGAAAATAATGAAATAATATAAGAAAAATTAAGAAACATATCAATGAAATAAGTAAGAATAAAACACGATAAAGCTGATCGACGTTTCGGTAGTCACCACCGTTGTTAAGACAAAAGAAATCACAACATCATAGATATAAGAAAATTAATATACAGTTAAAACACAATAAATATACAAGGACATTTACATAGATAAAGGTGAGGGATGAGAATGTGACAACCGTGGATTTTATTAATGTGAGAAATAAAAGTGTGACATCGGGAATAACAACTAGACATGGTCGGTGTCAGACAGATGAAGAAATTAATATAACATAATACATTGACATGACATTTTAAAAAAAAAAAACAGAAGGGGGATGGCCAAAGGTAACATGCGACAAGAATACATAAGTTACACAATGACATCCACAATAGAATGGATTCCCTCAGAATGAACACTTCTCATAGCTGAAATTAACTGCCTCTCAATCTTCATTCTGTATAAGTGTCAGAGAAACATTGTCTTATGGCAGTGACACGCACATCATGGACGCCCATATTATTCGAGAAATTAAAATGATTAGAGGCCAGTCTTATATATCAATGATTCTAATCATTTTAATTCCCCGGATCATAGTTGCGGAAAAGAAAGATAGAGAAAGACAGCGAGGGAAAGTTATTGATAGTCTTGAGTCATGGCAGAGAGTCAACACGCGAATTGATCAATATCGTCAGAAATCGAAATTTGTGGTGAAGCTGGATCGCCCTCACCAGGCGGCAAGACATTCGATAATAATATTTGAGTGGTGTGTGATGCCCCACAGATGTTCCCTAAATGGATCCATTAGAAATCGCACGGTCAAAATATGTATTAATGTCTCATCGCATTCAAATAATTGTGTACATGAGGTTGCCAGAAATATGTACAAGGCGTGGCTAAATATAGGATTGCGGCTGTAGAACTATATCATTGATTGCCTGTGTTGCTACAACATGGCTCGGCGTTCTTAGCAACATGATTCCTGTTGCCAGAATGTCGTTGAAAAGCGATTGTTGTCCCGCGTTTAACATTTAATGTAAGTGGCCTGGGATTACTAAGTGTATGGACTGTACTCTAATGTAACCGGGAATGAAAAGTGAGCTGATGAAAAATCAATTAAAAAGTGAAATATTTCGACACTACAAAAGACATAAATAACTCTTTTATAAAACCATACTAGAGATTCAGGTTGATGGCAAGCGATGTGGCGATGTGGATGTACAAAAGACTGGAATTTTACAGAAACAAAAACAATCAACTATATATACTGGGAATGAAAAGAGAGTTGATGAAAGACATTCTCATCTCATCTCATCTCAACTCATCTCATCTCATCTCATCATGTTCCTCTTGTACCTTGCGGTGTCGAGGTGAAGTATAAACAGTGGGTGAGTGCCCGTTTACGGGCTTACATGTATCGATATTCCCATGGACTCTGCTATTCCCTCAGTCCAACGTTTACGTGGTCGGCCTCTTCCTCTGTTTCCCTCTGGTCTGTACATCATTGCTTGTTGTGGTATACTGTTAGTTGGTAACCTACATGCATGGCCATACCATTTTGCTTGCTTGCTTCTAATAAAATCTAGTGCAGCTATAATAACCCTCACTTTAGTCCTGATTTCTTCATTTCTGATCTTATCTCTTCTCGATACGGTGAGTATTCTTCTCAGGAATCTCATTTCTGTTGTGATTGTTCTTTTCTCTGTTTTTGTCATTGTCCAGGTTTTGGCATTGGTAGCACATAGTTGGTAGGAAGATTGTGTTGTAAAGTGCTTTCTTAGTAACTATTGATAATTGTTTGTTCTTTAGTATTGATGCCATTTGTCCAATGAGTTGGTTTGCCTAATTGCACCTATTTTAGATCTCGTCTTCTGATTTGCCATTTGTTGATGGCTACTTACTAGGTACTTGAAACTCTTTACTTGTTTCAGAGGATATTCGTTTCGGTGAATTGTTTTTTTTTTTTTTAATTATTTATTTATAGTCACTACCTCTGTTTTACTTGTGCACATTTTCATGTTATATCCCTACACATTTCGTTTAGACTATTCATGTGGTCTTGTAATTCAACTTCTGATTTTGCTATTAGTGCTTGGTCGTTCGCAAACAGGAGTTCTCTAATGGTGTTATTTGAAGATGGTTCTTCTTATGTGTTCTCGTGATGCGGTGTTCTTATGGTCTCTGTTTGACTGGTTTCTTTACATATTTCGTCTATATATGTTACGAACAAGAGAGGGGACAGGACACAACCTAATCTTACTCCGGGTCTTGTAGTGAAGGGTTCTGTGTGTCCTCCAGTTGCTCTCACAATGCAATCACTGTTGTTGTATACGTTTCTACATAGGTTTGTTAGATGTCTACTCTTTCCATTGCTTCTACCTGTTCTATCAAATGCCTTTTCTTAATCGACAAAGGCTAAGTAAAGTGTTTCGTTAAATTTGATTGCTTTTTCTATAAGTTGACTTCAAAAATGGATCTGTGCATCCTTTGTTTCTCTAAATCCAAGTTGTGTTTCGCTTAGCTGGGTATATAGTAGTTCGTAATCTTTCCTCAGAATGTTGCAAACTATTATCCTGGTATCAATCAAAAGAGAAATGCCTCTGTATTGTATGCAGTCTGTTTTGCTGCCTTTGTTATTTCCAAATTGGGATAATTATGGCGTTTCCTCAGTCTCGTTGTGTCTGTTGTTATACCCAAACATGGTTGAATAGTCTATGAAGCCATGCTGTTCCTACTTCTCTTGCTGAAAGACGAAAGAATTTTTTTTTTTAAAGGAAAATAAAAGGCAAGTGAAATATTTCGGCTACATTAAAAGAAACACATTCTTATAAAAACCATACTGGAGGGTAAGGTTGGGGGAAAGCGAGCAAGACGTAGACAACGATATAAGTGGGAAGATAACATTAAGAGATGTACGAACAGCTATATGACAGAATGTACAGTCAGGGCGAGAGAAAGTGTTGGAGATCCATTGCAGCCAACCTTCATTGTGGAGACGGCACCTGATTGACTGATTGATAATTTTACCGGAATCTGTAGATTAGGGAATCAAGGGTTTGAAATCAGACATCGTTGCGTTGATTTCAATGGTATAAGTCGTTGGTACTGAATGAGTAAATCACAAACAGCCACATCATACTGGTATTGATTGTAACGCCCTGTGACGGATGTGCAGCTAACTAACTTTTAATATAAGGACGGGTTTCAGGGGTAGGATGTTCGCCTCAAATATCGTTAGGAGTGTGTTTGAATCTTGGTTAGGTTCTGTGTATGATTGATATTTCAGTCGATAAGCTGTGTGGTAATCGTGATGTACGGAAGTGGATCATCGACAATCAGCAGATTAGTGGTGAATTATGTGGTAGCTGCAGAGATATGGTTTTATATCATCATCATCATCATCATCATCATCATCATCATCATCATCAACAAGTGCCCTGCTAGTGCTGGCGTAGGTGTTCATGGCTCTCCACAGATCTCGATCCTTGGTGTTCTGGATCAACTCTGCTGATGATATTCCTCCATGCCACCGTCTCAATCCACCCAGCACCATTTATCTTGATCTGCCTCTTTTATAGTGATCTTTCAATAATCTTTCCAGTTGTCAGGATATTCTCCAATGTCCCCTTCTCATTACATGACCAAACAATGCTATTGCCTCTTTCTTCCGTAATTGTCTTCTGTAAAGCTGAAAATATAGAACAAGAATCGCCATGGCAAAGGTAGCCTTGTGTAAGATGGACAGCTTGCTGACCAATAAAATAATGTCATTTGCAACCAGAAAAAGAGTGTTGAGATGCTACATAGAACCTGTACTTTTGTATGGATGTGAAGCGTGGACGACGAGCAGACAAGCTGAAAAACATCTGATGGCTGTGGACATGTGTTTTCTGTGGAAAATGCAAAGAATACCATGGACAGACAGAAAAGCCAATGAACAAGTTCTTCAAGAAACAAATGAAGATCGTAAACTGATTAGAGACATTAGACGTGGACAGTCAAATGTTTTGGGCATGTTATGAGAAGAAATTAATTGGAAATCTTGATGACAATTGGCAAGATCGAAGGGAAGAGACCAAGGGGAAGACCTAGAAGCAAATGCCTAGATGACATGGCCTCATGGCATGGTCGAGACAGGAATACGGAGCTGATCCACGACTCTGGTAATCGAGTGAGATGGCAGAACGTGACCGCCCACGCTTATCGACATGGCACATGATGGATGGATGGAAACCTGGACAATGAGGAAATTTGAAGGGTGATGATCCTAAAGCCGCTAAGCTTTGAATGATCCTTGAACGGTTTTGGGAGAGGGATGAGGTAACTGTGTACCCAATCGAGGAGAATGCAAAGAATACCATGGACAGACAGAACAACCAATGAGGAAGTCCTACAAAAAGCAGATGAAAACCGTAAACTGATTAGCGAAACAAGGCGTAGACAGTTCACATTTTTGAGCACGTTATGAGAAGAAATAAACAGGAGAACTGGGTGAAAACTGGCAAGATTGAGGGGGAAAGAACAAGGGGGAAGGCAGAGAAGTAAATAAGTAAGTATTGACCACATGGCACTGTCGAGACTAGACCACAGACCAGATCCACGACTTTGATGATCGTGTGAGATGGCGAAACATGACCCCACCCCCCTCCCGCAAACCTCCCATCCCACGCTTGCCGGCATGGCACATGATGATGATGATGAAATGAACCACTTTATGTTACTTTATACTGTATACATTTCCACAGCTTTACCGCAGAACCACTAATTTTATCCATACTTGTATAGCCGTATACATTGTTATAGTTTCATTAGCTTCTTCCAGACAGTCGTTACTTCTTACTCTAGCGGTCTACAGACAGTCACTAGCGTAAACAGATATATTAACTAATGCAATACCAAACAAAAGGTATGTCTGGACCACATACAGAACACAATCAAATGAACAAACAATATAATGTCCATTTCCGTTCACTGAGCATTGAAATTGTGGACAATGCCACGAAACAAAACATATAATCGATGACCATAGTACGGTGATATATAGTCCCTCTTTCAAATGGGCTCACATTTTGAGATATATTATCATTTGGCAATGAATTATTGAACATAAATTAACCCACAGCGCAGCAGAAGTAGACAATCCACAATTGTTTCTATGTTTTCCAATGTCTCTCTTCTCACTATATTGAGGAATTAGTATGTGATAAGGTAGATGTGGTCGGGGATCTTTGGGATCTTGTGTATATTGCAGAAGAATAAATAGATTATCATGGCTTGGAGACAATGGTGCTGCAGGGAGTGACCACAGGATCTGGCCGACACTCAAAACTCTGAGGAAAGGCCAGACGGACAGATAATCAGACTGCAACTGCTACCATTAGTATTGAGACTGTTCGCTGGCTGTTACAAATGAGGACGAAGCACGAATGGGAATGCCCCAAGTGCTGTGACGTCTGTTCATGACTCAACTCTCTTCTCATGATATGATCAACGAATACCGCTTGACTCCTTCTTGTTTCGAGTGTAAGACAGGAGGCCAATGCTATCAGCCAGGTCTAGATCATAAAGAGGCTTTTTCGGAGGAGTCAGTTAAATTCCGTTTATGGCGGTACTGTTTTTTTTTTTTTTTATTATTATTTTTATGTTTGGTTTTCGTTCGCTTTGTACTCACAAGTAGTCCATACATATGATACTACTTGCAGTGCATTAGACTGATTTTTGAGGATGGATTAGCTTTCCCATTTACCGCTGTCCCTCACCATCAGGCGAACCCACTCCGACTTCAGAGGTACTTGTAATTTTACGTCATAATGTCAAGGACAGAAGTCAACATTGTAGTCCAACTAATCGGTGTAGGGGTTGAGCCCGATACCTCGGCATCAGCACACCGGAAGTTGAAAAACTAGAACTCTTATCCATTCGAACACGTTGACCCCAATTTGAGACTGGATGGGCCTGAAAGCCCATGTCAGTTAACTTAGTGAACTCATTAAGTGTCTTGGGATGGCTAATAGCCTTATTTGACTTCCCGTATCTGCTATCATAATCACAACTTTTATGTTATAATTGTGGCATACCCCTCCGTCACATTTTTTTATTGGTCCGAACCTCATTCTGTTTGGGCAATGAACCTGATAAACAAATACGAATGAGAACTGCTGGGAATTGAACCCAATACCATCTGCCTGGCAGGCTGTGGTCTAACAGATGTGTGCATGTCTGCAGGAACTTTGCAAGGTGCCCAGGCTGATTGTTGACGGGATCTCGTGCGATGACCTTGTGACCGGGGAGCTCAACAATGGCTGGTTCATCACTGCCTGTACAGCACTGGCTCATCTGCCCAAGCTGTGGCACAGGGTGGGTCGACTGTTGTTTGTACTGCTTGTTGTAAAATAGCCACATAGGATGGGTCGCCTGTTGTTTGTAGGGTCTTGTTGTGAAGTAGCCATATAGGATGGGTCGCCTGCTGTTTGTATTGTCTTGTGAAGTAGCCACAATGGGCGTTCGCCTGCTGTTTGTACTGTCTTGTTGTGAAGAGGCCACATAGGATGGGTCATCTGCTGTCTGTACTGTCTTGTTGTGAAGTAACCACGCCTGGTGGATCGCCTGCTGTTTTTACTGTCTTGACGTTTGTACTGTGGAAGTAACCATTCAAGGTGGCTCTCCTATTTCTAGTGTCTAGTTGTATATTTGAAGAAGCAGCCACACAGGTTGGATCACCTTTTATTTCTAATGTCTAGTTGCATATATTGAAAAAGTAGCTGACACCACGTGGATCGCCTGCAGTTGTTACAGTCTATACCTGAATTACATAGAACCAGTCACACAACAAAAGCCTTGTTATTTCGTCTTGTTATTTACCGACTTGGGCTGACAGTTTTGTCTTGATATTCGTGTTTACTGATGACATAAGCTAAGTTAACGTAATGTTTATTTCAATTTCAATGAAATCAATTACTTTGCACTATTCAGTAAATCGCTAAATAAGGAGTCGTTTCTTTCAAAGATTGCACGAACTTGTCAGCTTATAGTGGCATGTCAATTGAAGAAGTATGCACTCTTGTGTTGTCATAATCATCGTCATGTGCCATGCCGATAAGCGTGGGTGATTCTATTTCGCCATCTCACGCGATCACTGATTAACTAACCAAGCAAATAACTAACTAACTAACAGACTGAGTAACTAACCGATTAACAAACTAATCGAATGACTAATGAACTAACTAATTAACTAAATATCTAACTAGCTAATTAACTGAGTAACTAAATAGTTAACTAACTGACCAGCTTAATAACTAATTGACAAACTAAAACAACTAAAGAACTAAATAGCGAATTGATTAACTAAACAACTAATTTACTAACTAAATAATTGACTTTTTATTTAAACAAAAACCAAAAAAAAGCAACAGTCAACGTAAGCTTGTTGACATCATAGATTTTGTCCTCAAAAGGAGCGAGTGAAGGCCAGAATTCTCTGTTCTACTTATGCTGGACACTCCTGCATCATTTATATGTCACTTCACCAGTTGCACTGTCACAAAATCCAACTAATTTTTAGTTGGATTTTCACAATCCTGGGCATACCCAGCCTATTATCTGGAGGATGAGTTTCACCAGGAATCGCTGGTTTTCTTGAATTTTCTTCAGGGTTTCTTCCGGTTCATCCCTAATGTCCGCCATCCGAGTATAATCTGGCTCCTTATAATCGCAAATTATTAGAACACTTTCTCAGTAAGGATTACCTTCCCCCTTAATAATAGAAATAATAATAATAATAATAATAATAATAATAATAATAATAATAATTATTATTATTATTATAATAAAACCCTAGTATAACAGCCAGTCCCCTTTTAGTAGGCCAGTATATTCATCATAGCTAATAACAAGTGCCACCACACCAGTCATTACTGTTACTGAGACGTGTAGTATTGATTTTTCATTTTCTCATGCCTTTATAATGTATACCTTTTATGTTGTTGCTGTTTTCAGTTAGCCTTGAATGATGGGTGAATGAAATAATGTATGAAAGCGAGTGATAGAAGGGCAGAATGTAAGACAGGCCTGCGTGCCCAATTCTTAACCCTTAGAAAATAAACTTTTGTTGTTGTTGTTGCTGGGCAAGTTTCACGTCGTCCAATGTGTGCTGTGTGGTTGGTATTTGTGGCTCTTGGGGTTGCTCGTTTCTGTGAACCATGTTGTCTTCCTACGACTTCAGGTCCTTCAGTTTGCCTTCCAGTTGTGTCTAATCGTGAACCTAGTGGTTATGTATAACCTACTCTTTCTGTATACCCTGTAGTGTATATATTACCTGTTATTTATGTATTACCTGTTATTTATGTATTATCTGTTGTTTATGTATTACCTGTTATTTATGTATTAATTATCTGTTGTTTATGTATTACCTGTTGTTTATGTATTACCTGTTATTTATGTATTATCTGTTGTTTGTGTATTACCTGTTGTTTATGTATTATCTCTTATTTATGTATTATCTGTTGTTTATGTATTATCTGTTGTTTATGTATTATCTGTTGTTTATGTATTATCTGTTGTTTATATATTACTTGTTGTTTATGTATTATCTGTTATTTATGTATTATCTGTTGTTTATGTATTACCTGTTGTTTATGTATTATCTGTTGTTTATGTATTATCTGTTGTTTATGTATTATCTGTTGTTTATGTATTATCTGTTGTTTATATATTACTTGTTGTTTATGTATTATCTGTTGTTTATGTATTATCTGTTATTTATGTATTATCTGTTTTTATATATTATCTGTTGTTTATGTGTTATCTGTTGTTTATATATTACCTGTAGTTTATGTATACTCTATTGTTTATTTACCCTTTTATGGGATCTATATCTATTGATATGCCGGCTTCGTGGCTTAGAGGTTAGCGACTTTTCTTCGTAATCTCGTATACTCTCGTAGGTAACGTGATGACGGTGAGAATTAACAGTGGTTCGAATCGCATCGGTAACTTACGGGGTATGTGAGCCGGCCGCTCAGAAAGCAATGAATGGCAAACTACTGAGCGTAATCTTGCCAAGAGATCAACATACAGCTGAAAGATGCTGGTGTTGACAGCGATGTTCTTTAAAGGATATGCAAAAAAAAAATATATATATCTATTGATGAGATCTATACTATTTATGAGATGGATACCATTTATTTGATCTATTCAAAACAATGTTTTCCCGTGATGAATTTGAATAACGGAGACACAAACAATAGATTGCACGATTTATTGCCTGGCATATTTCGCTGCATCTCGTCAGGTACATACTGCAGAAATCACACAACTTACGTGAATTAACTAGATAAATCCTTTAAACTGAAATATACACATGTTCGCACAGTAATGTCGATTGTCTACCACGGTAATTTTAAACTGACTAACATGTCTTTCTGCTTGCACAATGACGGCTTACAAAGGTTGATTATTATAGCTTCAGCAAACTTTAACAATCGACTACTTTGTGTGTTGAACAACACACGGAAGGCACTGTTTCTTTCAACCTCGTGACCGCTTTCGAGCACATGTCTCGCGACCGATGAAGCTGGAATGTTCCGGTGTATCGGCCTGCTCCATAGATAGAGAGATGTTTTCATGGCACACTTAGAAGAAAAGAGATCTTCAGACATCAACAACTTGGCCTTTTACCGTCGTTATGTGGACGATATACTAATAATCACCACAGACGAGCTACAAGCAACGTCATCCCAGGCGACAATGAACGAGACACATAAAAACATCTCTCTATATATGGAACATGAACACAACGAAGCGTTGCCGTTTCTAGATATCCTAATGAAACGTAGAGCAGACGGCACAATTCAAAGATCGGTGTACCGCAAAGAAACATAGACTGGCCAATACTTGAATTTTCAGAGCTTCGCACCTGTCCAGTACACACGGGGCTTAGTACGGACCCTGTTTGACCGTGCTAGAAAGATATGCACCCCGGACACACTGACAGAGGAATTTGAAACTCTGAAGAATGCCTTAAACCTGAATGGGTACTCCACAGGACTTATAAAGCGCCACTGCCAACAGCCCAAACCGAAACCTTAAGTAAACTACAGTACCTAAACTCAAGGTATTCATCCAGCTAACCTTCCGAGGAGATGATGTGACCTATACTAGTGATAATATTAATACCATTTATTGGATCTATACCATTGATGGGACCTATACCATTGATGAGATCTTTACAAATGATGGGATCTATACATCCGATTCTTTATTTCTCACTTTGATCTACACCCCGAGATTCTTTACCTGAAGATACACGGCGACGGCTTATGGAGTTTTCAGTTTAACTTAGTTACTTAGTTAGTTAGTCGACAGATCATCCTCATTGCACATCGAACCATTCAGGCCATAAGTGCTCGGATCCCCTCCTCAGCAAATCCCGCAGCGTGTAGCGGCTAACGACGCCAGTTCTGTGTTGGTTTATCAATCTTCTTTGACTTCCAGCGTAGTGTTCTTGTTTGGCAATCCCTCTTTTAATTTGCTGTTCTCGCAGTCTGGCCATTGTTGTAGATTCACAGTCATCACTTGGTTCTCGCAAAAGTCTTACTTCTCGTAGAGCATTCAGAATGTCAGCCTGGTCCATGGTGCGTCCGCCCTCCACCGTAGCCTCACCTGCGAGCTTGTCAGCCCGCTCATTTCCTTGTACTCTCGCATGCCCTGGCACGAAGATGAAACTAATCTTTGCCAGTCGAGACCGCTCCAGCGGCAGCAACCATTCTCTTCGGATCGACCCCTCCTCTATCCTCTTGATCATGTTCATTGAGTCGCTAAGGAAACAAGCCCTAGTGAATGTCTGTGCCTCGAGCCATGTTATTGCTTTACTTACTGCCATGACTTCCATGGTCAGGATACTTGTGGTTTCAGTGAAAGCACCAGAGTCCTCCTTCACAATTCTCCCTCCGGCCCGAGTCGTAAAGGCCCATGAGCTTCTCACATGTCGGACGACCGACCCATCTGTGTAGATTCAGTTTAACTAGGCTTCCGAAATATGCCCGAATCACCTGGTTTATTCACAAACACTAACCCACCCCCAACGGTTTACCCAGGTGATCCCAGACGCCAAGTCGCAGGACTTTGACGAGAAGAACCAGTACGCCGGCATCTTCCACTTCCAGTTCTGGAGGTTCGGGGAGTGGGTGGACGTGGTCGTAGACGATCGGTTGCCGTGCAAGGATGGGAAGCTCATCTTTCTGCATTCCAAGCAGAAGAATGAGTTCTGGTCCGCGCTGCTGGAGAAGGCTTACGCCAAGTTAGTAACATCATCATCATCAACAACATCATCATCTTCATCATTCTGATTAGAATTATCATTATCATCATCATCCTTATCACCATTATCATCATCATAATCATCATCATAAAAACATCATCATCAACAGCATCATCATCATTATCATCATCATCTCCATCTCTATCATCAACATCATATCATCATTATCATAATAACAACACCATTATCAACATCATATTCATGATCGCCATCATTATCATCATCATCGTCATATCCCTCATCATTATCATCGTCATCATAACAACATCATCATCAACATTATCATCAGCAGGAACACCATCATCTTCATAATCTTTATCATCATCATAACATCATCATCAATAACATGAACATCATGACCAACATCATCATCAACATCATCATCATCATCATTTTGCCGATCCCTTGTAGAATGTCGTTCTCATTATCATCATCATCAACAACATTATCAACATTATCAGCAACATGTTGCCGATCCCTTACCTAATGTTGTTCGAATTATCATCATCACAATAATAAACATGATCGTCATCAACATCATCATCATGCTGCAGATCCGTTACAGAAGGTCGTTCTTATTATAACCCGCTGAAAGTATCGTGTTGACTTGCCAGTTCCCCAGCCTTAAAATGTCGCTTAAAGTCGAAAGGGTCGACTTCATTGCACGGGGTTTTAATCCCATATGGCTCAGTCTCTTTCCGCAGGGCGGAAAGCGTCGCACAAAGCAAGAACTCCTTAGCTCCAGCGACGACCCTCAGGAGTCTCCGAAAAAAATGCACTCGTAAACCGTAGGACGCGGCCCGGAATCAAACCCACAGCCTTCGGAGTCTGAGTCAGGCAGTTTGACCTCTTGGCCACTGAGACTCCCATGTTCTCCAGCCTTGTAACGTGCCCAAGATGCCTTCAATGTCCTGTGTTCATTATCGAGATAGTTGACCACAGCCGCTTCTGCCAGCAACCCTGCCTTCCATCATAGCTCTTCCAAACCACTCTCACGTTTAATACGGCCAGAGTTCTTCAATTTCCGAGACATGGCGTTGATTGTGGTTCAATTGTCTTCCATATTCAGATATTGTCTTTGAATAACGAAGACACAAACAATAGATTGAACGATTTATTGCCTGGCGTATTTCGCTTCAATCTCGTCAGGTACATATGCAGAATTCACACAACATAGAGTAAAATGACCTGATAAATCCTTCAAGCCGAAATATACACGTGTTCGCACAGTAATTTCAATTGTCTACCACGGTAATTTTAAACTGACTAACATGTCTTTCTGTATACACAAGGCTGGCTTATCTAGGTTATTCATTATGGCTTCTGCAAACTTTAACAAGCGACTATTTTGTGTGTTGAACAACACACGGAGGGCACTGTCTCTCTCAATCACATGGCCACTTTCCAGTGAATGCCTCGCCATCGATGAAGCGGGAATGTTCCGGTGTGTCAGCCTAACTATAGTGTTGTCATGTGTTGAACACCCTTTGATATCCTTAACAACAATATTGACAGGTTACAAGACAAGTGTATGGTTATATCACACTTTTAAGGTTTTCATTTGAAGCAACCTGGTATAATCGCCCCTAGACAGGGATTCAAACACATAATCATAAGCCTCTTAAATGTGTAGATAATCACACAGACACACACACACACGCGCACACACACACACACACACACACACACACACATGAAAAGCTATTCCAAGGCTCACACTGACCTTGTTAATGCACGGATGAGCATGGCTGCCACTGATTTCCCACAGGATGTACGGAGATTACGAGTCTCTGGGAGCCGGACACGCATCGGATGCCCTAGTAGACTTCACAGGTGAGTTGTGTTATCATCGTGACACGGTCACCATTCTGTGTATCCATCTTGATACAGTCATAACATCACAGTGTAGGTGCTTTCATGCAACATTAATCACCATAGCGAAAGTAGCTTTTAAAAATGTGGAAAACATGATGTTGTGACTTCCTCTTTTAGATTCATTATATAAGCCGTGTTGAGTGTCATTCGGCACATTTCCTGCTAGGCTATGACGATGACGTCACTTTAGTACACTTGAATACGTAAATTACAACTTGCACCATAGGTTCGTGGATCCTGCCAATCTAATACGGGCGATTGAAACATGAGGAGGATGCTGTGCTGTGTTGTTGTTTGTGTCGTAGTATTTCCTGGGGTGAGGGAAGCATACTATTACACCTTAATAACGGGATAGAGACCCTCTGGGAATACGATTACTCTCAGTCTGCAGACCCCATCAGCCCTTGGATTCCTGTCTCTCTCACTATCAACCGCTGGACAATACCCTCTTCACCTCTCATCCAGAACAGATGACACGACTCTGGAGTCTACACATAATGACTAGATGTTATAATGTACAAGAGGATTATCAACAAGGGGAATGTTCATGAGAGAATCCTGGCCACCGCCAGGCGATAGAAGAAATGGCTATCTGGATTAGTCTCAGGCCGTCTCACTCATCACTGTACACTGTGTACGATACCACAAGGTTAAAGAGGTCACTCATCTGCACACGTAGCGTGGAATGTCTCTGCCGAGGTGTAGACTCAACTGGAATGACTAACACGTCAATGTGGTGACTCCAAGTTGCGTTGGTACGTGATGACTTCGGACTAACATCCCTGTAGAAGTTCTGAAGGCCTGTCATTCAAGATTCACTGGTAAGGCCTGTGCTAGACAACGGTCCTAAGAAGCCACCATAACATTTAACACACATTTAACAATGTCAAAGTTCTGGAAATAGATGGTGGTCTCTAATGGGATCAGGATGGGTATAACTGGGCCTATAAGCACAGAAAGTTGGCACAGTTCAAGTGGACTCTGTCACTCAAAGTCAGTACGGGTAGCGCGTGACCCTGTAATGAAGGTCACCAATGTTCCTATTACGAAATGGTAGACTGTTCCCGGAACACCAGGCCATCCTGAAATAAAGGGTAATGTAGTTCTTCTCTACCCGTTTGGCTAGTGGGTCACAATGTCAAAATTGATCACAGACAAGAGGACACGATACTCGCCCGTGAGTATCCATCATAATACTTGGTGGACTGACTGAAGATCATTTAGCGGTTGAGACACGTGGTGTAGTGTAGAAGCAGCACTTTCCGTCACTTAGGTAAGCCAGCCATTTTGCCACCCTCACCAAGTCATCTTTCTCTGGTCCCGTCAAGTAAGTCTCTCAGAAAGTAGAACCTTACGACAAACTGTGCATTCAGAATTGAGGAACTCCCGTCCCAACACTGGACGTTCTGTCAGTTTTCTTCGACAAACAGCAAGACAATGGCTTCCTCTTTCCCATTCACGAATTAACACAGTCGTCCAAACACAACTTCTTTCCACCAAGGCCGGATCTCAACTGAGCCTGTCTTTGTTCTGACAAGGTTACTGCGCATGCGTTTACCGGATCTGGTTGGGTTGAGCATTCACTCACCCGAATAGTCTAGAAGTCAAGGGCCACCAATCGCCCTTGCGTGGGGTACATTATTACCTCGGTTGTATCCCTTAGACTAGGTCGGCTGTTCCAGGCTGACTGAAAAGGGGAATTGGACTTTTGGGAGTTTTACCAGGTGAATTCTCAGCAGTTCCATGACAGTTTGTCCATCAAGAATGATGATGACCATTCATTTCATCCAGTGGGGTTGAAAGTATGGAGCCGTGAGTTCTAAGATGGCTGATAAGGCCTATTTTGGCTCGAAATGTTCTTTGACAATGTGGACAAATAATGCTTGACGTTTCGGAGGAGGATTTCCTGCAGTGGTTTTTCTGTCCTGCCTTTTCTTCACAGCCCTTGCAGTCCTGATTGCCTCACAGGTGACTGCACCCTTTCGTAATGATGCACGCCACGAATTTCGGTCTCTGGCTGCAGTCTCCCAGGTGTCATGATGAATTCCAAAAGCATTCAGTGAGATTTTCAGAGTGTCTTTAAAGCGTTTCCTCTGGCCGCCTTGGGAGCGTTTACCACAACGCAACTCGCCGTAAAACATTCGTTTAGGGAGCCTGTGATCTGGCATGCGAGTCAAGTGACCAGCCCAGCGAAGAAAATGAGGAGGATAAAAACCATCGGACAGCACTGTCGCCACTGCTTTCTCTTCTCAGTGAATGGCTATAGAGAGTTGTTAAAGAGCTTTTACTGTGTGGCTAAGTAGCGTACCCACTGTATATCTGCTGGTTTTTGACTGGTTAGTTGACTTGTTGGTTTGTAATTGGTAGTTGGTTGGTTGCATGATTGGCTGCTGAATATTCTGAAAGCCTATGATGTCACGCTGAATTCCTTTGTCGTGGTGTTCAGATCTATTGAGGTCTGGTCTCCTATCTAACGAACGAACGAACAATCTTTAGTTTCAAATGATTAAGAATTTGGCACGCAGGCCAGTCTGACATTCTGCCCTTCTTCTCTAATTCCTCTCATACATTATTTCATTCAACATCACTTATGAAGCTAATCTTAGACAACAAAAGAACAATAAGCATTCATTTTTTTTCCGCGTTTCCATCCTGTTTCAGGATATTGCGGTCAACACCAGTATCTTTCAGCTGTATGTTGATTCCTAGGCTAGATTACGCTCATCGTCACGCCACGACTTTCTGAGCGACCGGCTCCATACTCTCATAAGTCACTGGTGCGACTCGAACCACTTCTAATTCTCGTGCGCTCACGTCAACCACGAGAGTATTCGGGGTTAACGGAGAAAGCTGCTAACTCCTCGGCCAGGGAGCCGGCAATAAGCATTAATACGCATGAAAAATAATCAATAATACTTGACTCATTGGGGCAATGTTTAACATGGGCATTATAAATACCTAAGGAAGGTGTAACGTGCTATACATATGGGAATGTTTATTGGCTAGTTGTCGTTTGAGATAATTTACCATTATTATTTTTAAGGGGGCATGTAGACTGTACTGAGGTAGTGTTCAAACAGGTTGCGACTGTGTGTATCCCAGGAGAACTAAGGTGCCTCCGTCCCTCGGCTAGCCTACCAGACACTCTTGGGCAAGATGAGGTGTTTATTAACCCCATCCTCTCCCACACCCATCCTCTCGTCCATGGTAACGTGAAGATAAGGGGGAAGATCGTGAATTGAGCTTTAGAGCAACCGACAGATACTCGTAGTTACGGCCTCAAATTGCAACTGTAGACAGAGGATCTATTTATAGAGGCAATGCCTATGGCCACATCGATGTGGTTATTACCAAGAAGGAAAGTAATGACAGACTAGCTTCTGTACAAATGCCTAGAAAACTCCAGCAGTCAATGACGTCCTGAGATATGACTGTCTTGGGGAACAGATCTCAACAGGACAAGCCGTGCATGATGTTGAATATATAATAACACCAACTGTACGTCTCTCGTGTTTCTTGCTTGCTTGCTTGTGTTAGTTGGCTTGAGCTCCAACGTGAAGTCCTGTATGTCGGATGAAGACATCCTGTTGTCCAACATCAGTGTGATGTCATACAGGACCTGAGGTTTGCGTGAGTCTCCGTTGTCCCATGTCTGGCTTATTGGTGTGAAGACTGGTAGTTCCTCGCCGTACAGGCAGACACTCTCCGACTTCGGAGGAATCGGCGATCCTATTGACTTTAGCCAGGACCCCAAAGGGACCTGTTGCCCAGGACGCTCGACGAGGACGCGTCAATAGGTCTTGGCCAGTATATAACCCGGCCCTGGTGCCTTGGAAACACCTCTGCATCCCGTCTCTCGTGTGAAACTGGATTACTGTAGTTTAAGAAGCGTCTCAGCACTCGAGACACATCTATAAGTCATCCATCTCCCAGAAAAGATATAGTAGTGTGTGAATGCTGACCATCCATATCACTCTCTAACTGGATACACTTCTAACTCGTGCATACAATTAACTTGTAGCACTAGAATCAGTTTGTATAGTTTGTTCCTTTAGCCTAAGCTTGCGTGTCGAATATCTGTGTATTCCCACAGGTGGCGTTTCTGAGAAACTTGTCCTCAAATCGTTGAACCTGTCGGAAACAAGTAACAAGTGAGTTTCCTATTTTTACCTTCAATTTTGTTATATGTTATAAGATGATAACATGTGCCAAGAAATCCTAACAACCATGATTTTGGTCACTTGAAACGTCATGAAAGTTTGGAGCGAACAATAATGGTGGAGTATATACCGGGGAGGAAGGCCAAAGAGAAGATGGGTGCAAAATGTGGCAGATGATCTCCTGGTGGGTGTATTTGACGCGGGAAATCTTGCTTTTGACAGATAAGTTTTCAGGAAAGTTTTTATGGGATGGAGGTTATGTAAAGGACATTCTAATGAAAGAATTAATTAATTAATTAATTAATTAATTAATTAATTAATTAATTAATTAATTAATTAATTAATTAATGATAAAACGTCAACTACCGCGTACTTTACCGGTAAAATTGTAAGAAAGGCCGTCGTCTTTATGGGGTTAGAGAGACAGACAGCCAAGCGGATAAGAATGCAGACAGACAGGCAGGCGACAGACAGAAACCAGACAGGAAGGCAGATAAAGGGACAGACCCACAGACGAAGGTATGGACAGACAGACAGACCTATAGTCGAACGGACGGACAGTCAGACAGGGAGACAGACCAACATATAAAAAGATGGACAGAGAGACACAGGCGCACGGATGGTCGGAAGACATACAGACGGACAGACAGACTGCCAGATTGAAAGGTCAAAAATGATGTTAGTCTTGTCTAAGCAGACCATTTTTCGCACGTCATTCAATGTCAGCCTTAGTTTGTATCCTAAATCCAGCTTAGGAGATTGACGTGGTCACGTCACCTGCCTATCGCCACGTAGGTCCTGAGTTCTTCAGGACTTCGTCAGTAAGCTTACGAGTGCGGAGACACCTGGGTGTCGTCGCTGGAGCCACGGAGATTGTGCGCTGTGCGACTACTTCGTCAAGCCTCTCCGTGACACAAAACAAGACCGAACTTCACTTATATATGTAACTATTACTATGAGTGCTAACACCATCATCATCATCATCATCATCATCATCATCATCATCATCTCATCATCATCACCACCAAAACCACCATTATCATAGAGCGATATAACAGATTCCGCTGTTCTGACACTGCTCCTATTGTTATTGCAAATTGTAACGGTTGTCCCTGCACGTGCAGCAACGACACACAACTCCAACGTCTGTGTAAACTTGTGTGTCTACAGGCAGGCCTTCTTCAAAAAGCTGGAAGATGCGTCAGACAACTCGGCGCTGATAAACTGTCTCATTAAGGTGAGGGGTGTTAGTGTGTGTCTGACATATTGTATGTTGTAGTTGATGAGTGTGTCGATTGTTGTATGTCTCCAACGTGTTTTAGATGATGTACATGAATGTTGTATGTTAGATGTAGGTATGTCTTAGATGTTGTTTGTACTAGATGATTTATGTATTAGATGTATACTGCCACATTGCGTTTAGACATAATGACATCATCGGAAAAGGCGGTAGAAAATCATAGAGGAAAACACCACAAGAAACTAAGAAACTGTTGATAAAGAACACAAAGGAGTGACGTCAGTTATCAACAGAAAGGACAAGGGAGAGGACCTTGGGTGATTCGGCTGAGGCGCGACATATTGTGTGAAGCCCGTGTTCGTTTGGAGATTTGGTTGTGAGAAGGCAAAGGCTTGGCTGAGGACTATCAGGTGGAGGATGTCTAACGAAGAATGTGTCAATATTGAGCAGAGGACCTGAAGGCATGGAACACCTAGACAATATGTGAAAATGAGAACAGCGAGATAGATTGAGCTCCTAACTACAGTCGGACATTACTGGGATAGAGTCGTAAATATTTTGTGTGAATGCCGTTCCTGTGTTAAAAGGGACAATTCATTTTCTCGATGAACCCATTGTATTGATCCAGCGCATCATTAAAAGGATGTGTGAGTACTGTTGTTTAGGATGGCGTCGGTTGATTCTTCGCATTACAGTTCGATAGTTCACGTGAGCTTATTATTGCTTCAACGTTAACGTTGCCAATTTGATAATTGCGAGAGTTGCGTTGTGGCATATATCATATGTCCAACAGATTAGTGTCTGCCCAGGATGTCCCACAGACAAGTGTCTGTCTGCCCAGGATGTCCCACAGAATAAAGTCTACCCAGGATGTGACACAGACTAAAGTCTACCCAGGATGTGACACAGACTAAAGTCTACCCAGGATGTCCCACAGACTAAAGTCTACCCAGGATGACCCGTAGAATGTTTGAGCCTCTGCTTTCTAGTATTGTGTTAACACGTTTCTAATAATAATCTTCTTCATATTTCTTCCCTGGGTCAAAATATGACCCCGCGATGATCTTGGTATCTTTTCCTTATTGCGGTGTAATCCAAGGCTAATTACGAGGATAAGCTAATAATCAATCAATCAAGCATGTGCCATGCCGGAAAGCGTGGGCGGTCATGACTCGCCATTTCACTCGATCACCAGAGTCGTGGATCAGCTCA
The DNA here is from genome assembly GCA_014155875.1 of Cepaea nemoralis. NCBI lineage: Eukaryota > Metazoa > Mollusca > Gastropoda > Stylommatophora > Helicidae > Cepaea > Cepaea nemoralis. The sequence continues at coordinate 23,797 of JACEFZ010008529.1, forward strand.
GTGTTCCTGTCTCGTTCATGCCATGTGGCCAAGCCATACAGGTATTTTCCTCTCGGTCTGCCTCTTGGTCTGTTCCCTTCGATCTTGCCAGTTGTCACCAAGTTCTCCAATCCATTTCTTCTCATAACATGTCCAAAAAATTTTGACTGTCTACGTCTAATTTCTTTAATCAGTTTACGATGTTCATTTGTCTCCTGTAGTACTTGGTCATTGGTTTTTCTGTCTGTCCATTGTATTCTTTGCATTTTCCTCAGAAACCACATTTCTGCAGCCATCAGATGTTTTTCAGCTTGACTGCCCATTGTCCAAGTTTCACATCCATAAAAAAGAACAGGCTCTATGTATCCCCTCAACACTCTTTTTCTCGTTTCAACTGACATCTTTTTATTGGTCAGAATGGTTTTCATCTTGCTAAAGGCTACTTTCGCCATGGCGATTCTTGTTCTAATCTCTTCAAGGCATCTCCCATCAGATGTTATGACTGTTCCAAGATAATTGTACCGATTCACTTGTTGAAGAATATTTCCATTTACTTGTATATTACATTGTGGCACTTCTTCCTTCCTAGTGACGACCATAACCTGAGTCTTTTTACAATTTAATTCTAACCCCAGTTGCTCACTGTGTACAACAACCGCATCTACTAATTGTTGCAGGTCCTGCGCATTGTCTGCAATTAATACTGTATCATCTGCATATCTAATGTTATTGATGTTTCGTCCTCCAATGCTGATTCCATTTATATCCTCTACATTTCTGAAAATATTTTCACTGTATAGGGAAAAAAGATCTGGAGACATCACACATCCCTGCCTAACACCTCTTTAATTGGCTGATACTGTCCCACTTCATTATCAATCCTTATTGCAGCTTGTTGTTTCCAATATATGTTTTTTATAAGTCTAATGTCTTTCCCATCAATTTGTAGATCTGCAAGCATATCCACCATGTTGACATGTCTAACTCTATCAAAAGCCTTTGTGTAGTCAATAAAGCAAAGATGAATATCCTTGTTTACTTCTATAGCACGTTCAATAACTGTTCGCAGCATATACACAGCATTTACTGTACCCTTTCCTTCTACAAACCCACATTGTTCTTCCCCTATTTCTAAGCTAATAAATTTTTTTATCAACAATGTCTCCCTCCAAGGTGGGTTTTCAGTGGACTTAGCCCCTAGCGATTTCCTGTAAAGCGGAGCATCGTTGGGTAGAAAAAAGTTTCAAGGGCGAGTCAATAAGTAAGTCACACAGTTCTGTGGGATGGCAGGTAAATGAAAACAAAGCACGCAATTCTATGCAGCCGGTTTGCGAGGACTGATAAACGATGAAATAAGTGCATCGATGTTGGTAGAAATTATTTGAGAAATAAAGGGACAATGTATGTATAAACATAAAATTGGTTTCAAGTTGTTATCATATTTAGTTATTTTTCTACAGCCATTTGTGACTTACTTATTAACTTACCCTCGTATATCCTTCCTACGCCATCCTTGGGTTCACGTACTACCCGACGTTATCATCTTCGTCATATTTTCTCTTTGTTGCAGTGTGACCCCAAGCAGATTGGAACAGACGGTCCCCAAGGACTGGTTCTAGGTCAAGGTTACAATGTCACAATGGTAAGTTTATGACCTGAGTGTTTCGTTTTCTAGTGGTTTATATTTCCACTTGAACTCCACACACATGTTTAAGTGATCACTCTTCCCTCTGACATTGAGTTGGCGTCTGTGGGTACGGAAATACCTACATCCCGCGAAGGAAACATGACCTGCTGATTCCTAAATACAAATTTACAATGAACTCTATCTGTTTGCACAAAATCGGCTGAAACAGCCTCCTATTGATTTTATGCAAACGGTTTTGTGCAAACAGATAGCGTTTGTTGTACATTTGAAATTACCGCGGGGTTAACAGATGTTCCACATTCGAACAATACCTCTGACTGTGTGTTTTAATTGTTTCAGTTTAAGTAGTATTCGTCTATTCACTATATATAACATATAACTCTGCATTATGCACCGTCAAGATGCAGCGACATATGCCAGGCAATAAATCGTGCAACATATTGTTTGGAGCTGCTGTGTTTACAAACATTTAGAGATAAAAGCTTTGGTGGGTACACAGTTTCAGCCCATTCCTGGACTGATCACGTGATTGGTAAATTTTTGGTGGGTGATAATCACAAGAACTGTTCCACGAGTCACGTCTTAATACACATGTATGACTATCATCATGTGCCGTGGCAGTTAACGCCAGTGATGATGGTTCGCCGTCTTACATCAGCTGCAGAAGCTGTGGTCAGACTTAATTGCTCTTTCCGATTGTATTGTTTCGTTGGGTTGAGTTAGGTTAAGTTGGGTTTAGTTGAAGTGAGTTGGGTTGGGCTCAGTTGAGGTGAGTTGGGTTGAGGTGAGTTGGGTTGAGTTGAGTTGAGTCAAGAACCAATATCACAGCATTCAGGACAATCTCATATATGCTCCGCCCTAATCTCTAAAGGCCAGCGAAAAGTCCCAATACTAATGGTACCAGAAGCAGACTTCTTATGTCTGGCCTTTCCTCGGAGAATTGAATGTCGGTCAGATCCTAGGTCACTCCCTGCAGCACTATTCTCTCATTCTAATGATGATCTGTCTGTTCTTCCACACTATGCACAATCCCAAAGGGCCCTGACTAATTACAAAGAGATTTCTTCAGAACTACAGAGAGATTTCATCAGAATTACAGGGATATTTCATCATAATCACAGGGACATTTCATCAGTATTGAAGGGACACTTCATCAGAATCACAGGATGACTTCATGCGCATTGCAGGGATTTTCATTTGAATAACAGGAAAATTTCATCAGCATTACAGGAAGATTACATTAGAATTACAGGAGTATTTCATCAGAATTACAGGAAGATTTCATCATAATTACAGGAACATTTAATTAATCAGATATACAGGGAGATTTCATCAGAATTAACGGGAAATTTCATCAGAATTGCAGGGACATTTCATGAGAATTGCATGGAGATTTCATCTTAATTACATGGGGATTTAATAAGAATTACAAGGACATTCCATCAGAACTGCGTGGTAATTTGATCAGAATTACGGAGACATTTCATCATAGTTACATGGACATTTCATCAGAATTACAGGGACATTTTATCAGAATCACCGGGAAATTTCATCAGAATCACGGGAGAATTCATAAGAATTGCAGGGAGATGTCAAAAGACGTACAAAGATATTGAATAAATTGGATACAATAAAATTTGCTGAGGGTAAAAAGGAGTTAATTGTAAATGGTTTTCTTACAGTTATTGGTGTGTTATACATTTCTAATGTCGATTTGTTGATCACAGGCCAAAACAATCGAAATCAGCAGAAGTATGCAAGGTTCTGTGGGAGTGGCAGCTTTACACATGGTCAGAATCTTCAACCCTTGGCAGACAAAAGAATGGACCGGTCCATGGTCGGATGGGTACGTGTGAGTGTGTGTGTGTGTGTGTGTGTGTGTGCGTGTGTGTATGTGAGTATGTGAGTATGTTCGTGTGTGTGTGATTGTGACTACACATGTTCATGCTGTGTTGTCTGTATGTTGTAATAGCTGTTAAGAGTATGTCATGGTTTTAGGGTTAAAAAAGGGGGTGCGGGGGGGGGGGGTGTTACGGTAGAATGCCTGGACTTCGCTGACGCTCCTGTTTCATACACGAAATCAGATGCAAGATAAACTAGCAAACGTGGGTGGCAGGGAAAAACAACTAGTCTTCCAAGGCACATCGAGAGAACGAGGGGTCATAAGAGGGGTCGCGTCAATCAACACAGAGCTGGCACTATCAGCTGCCAGAAACTGATGTATATGTGGAAGGGGATGGGGGTCGGGGTCTAGGCACCTATTTACTTGCCCGGAGGGCAAGGATGATATCCCACCAGAAACCGGTTTACAGATTTATAAGGGAAAGACAAAGATAATGAACATAAATCAAATAAATGAGTTAACATTACCTCCCTTGTGGATAGCTCTCTTCTTCAGACGTAATCATACACCTATGTAGGTAGCAAAGGGATAAAGAAAAATTATATGTTGTTATTTGTCCATCAAGAATGATGATGACCATTCAGTTCATCCAGTGGGGTTGAAAGTATGGAGCCGTGAGTTCTAAGATGGCTGATATTACTGATAAGGCCTATTTTGGCTCGAAATAATCTTTGATAATATGGACAAAGAATGCTTTGCGTTCCATGAGGAGGATCTCCTGCAGTGGTTTTTCTATCTTCACATCTCTTGCAGTCCTGGTTGATTCACAAATGACTGCACCCTTGCGTAATGATGTACGCCACAAATTGTGGTCTTTAGCTGCAGTCTCCCAGGTGTCAAGATGAATTCCAAAAGCTATCAGTGAGATTTTCAGTGTCTTTAAAGTGTTTCCTCCGGTCGCCTTGGAAGCGTTTACCACAACGCAGCTCGCCATAAAAAAATTTGTTAAGGAAGCTTGTGAGTTAAGTGACCAACCCAGCGAAGCTGATTCTTCATTAATAGAGTGTGGATACTGGGCATGTACGCTCTTTCTAGAACTTCAGTGTCTGGGATCTTGTCTTGCCATTTTAACCTTCAATAGCTTCCTAAGCCAGACTGTGTGGAAGTGGTTTAATTTCCTAACATGTCGCTGATAAACCGTCCAAGTTTCACAAGCATATAGCAGTATGGATAATACAACTGCTTTGTAGACTTTCAGCTTTGTTTGCAGGCTTATTCCATGTCTGTCCCATACATTCTTGTACAGTCTGCCAAAGGCCGCACTGGCCTTGGAGATTCTTGCATTCACTTCATCATCAATTGTGGCAGCTTGTGACACAGTGCTCCCAAGACAGATTATTTGATCATATTGTTTTTCACTTCTGTTTTAAGATAATGGTTTTTACTTCTGTTTATTTGATCATATTTTTGTTTTTCGCTTTTGTTTTTTTGACCATGTTTTTGTTTCACTTATGTTTATGAGATAATTCTTGTTTTTTTCGCTTGTGTTTATTCGACCATGTTATTTCACTTATGTTTAGTTGAACACCTTTTTTTCACTTATATTTAATTGACAATGTTTTTTCACTGCTGTTTATCTGACTATGTTTTTTTTTTCACTTATGTTTATGTGATCATGTTGTTGTTTTGTTTTTTTTTACTTATTTTTATTCGTCCGTGTTATTTCACTTATGTTTATTTGACCATGTTTCTTCACTTGTGTTTATTTGACTATGTTTTTTCATTTATATTTATTTGACCATGCTTCTGTCCTTCACCAGCTCCGCGGAATGGCAGAAAATTCCTAAGAATGAATGGTCAAAAATGGGAGTCAAGTTTGAAAACGAGGGCGAATTCTGGTAACGTATCTGATGAACGTGTTTTTGCTTTGATTCATTGTTGTGTAGTAATACTAGCCTGGACAAACAGAGTGCTGCAGATACTTAATCAGTCAGGTGCCGCCTCCACAATGAAGGTTGGCTGCAATGGATCTCCAACACTGTCTCTCGCTCTGACTGTACATTCTATCAAACTGCTATTCGTCCATCTCTTAATGTTTTCTTCCCACATGAATCGTTGTCTACCTCTTTGTTGCTTGCCTTCAACCTTGCTCTTTAGTATGGCTTTTAATAAGAGTATTATGTCTTTTAACGTGGCTGGATTAATTCCTTGCCTCATTTTATTTCTTTTATCAGTTCGCTTTTCATCCCCATGTTTTCTATAATCATTGTGCTCCAATTCCTGTCTTTGGAAACTTCGCGGTGAAATTCCAGTCTCTTCCACGAAGGCCAGTCATGTTCAATAGTGTCCATATCACGCCTCATGTGGGCCACACACTCTGCTTTTTCACTATCGAAACCTTTAATCTATGTACCAGATGTAGATTCATATATAAGGAGTCCCGCAGCAAATAACCATGAACAAACAAACGAATGAACTTTATTGTCAAAGAAAGGTCATAAACAAATACACATGTATTGTTTGGCGCTAATAGAAGTAGAAGAACGAAGTAGAGACTAGAGGACGGACTAGACAACATAAATAGAGACTAGAGGACGGATAGACAACATAAATAGAGACTAGAGGACGGACTAGACAACATAAATAGAGACTAGAGGACGGACTGGACAACATAAATAGAGACTAGAGGACGGATAGACACATAAATAGAGACTAGAGGACGCACTAGACAACATAATAGAGACTAGAGGACGCACTAGGCAACATAATAGAGACTAGAGGACGCACTAGACAACATAATAGAGACTAGAGGACGGACTATACAACATAAATAGAGACTAGAGGACGGATAGACAACATAAATAGAGACTAGAGGACGGATAGACAACATAAATAGAGACTAGAGGACGGATAGACAACATAAATAGAGACTAGAGGACGGATAGATAACATAAATAGAGACTAGAGGACGGATAGACAACATAAATAGAGACTAGACTAGACAACATAAATAGAGACTAGAGGACGGACTAGACAACATAAATAGAGACTAGAGGACGGACTAGACAACATAAATAGAGACTAGAGGACGGACTAGACAACATAATAGAGACTAGAGGACGCACTAGACAACATAAATAGAGACTAGAGGACGGACTAGACAACATAAATAGAGACAAGAGGACGGACTAGACAACATAAATAGGAGACTAGAGGACGGACTAGACAACATAAATAGAGACTAGAGGACGGACTAGACAACATAAATAGAGATTAGAGGACGGACTAGACTAGACACATAAATAGAGACTAGAGGACGGACTAGACAACATAAATAGAGGCTAAGAGGACGGACTAGACAACATAAATAGAGACTAGAGGACGATAGACAACATAAATAGAGACTAGAGGACGGACTAGACAACATAAATAGAGACTAGAGGACGGACTAGACAACATAAATAGAGACTAGAGGACGGAATAGACAACATAAATAGAGTACTGAGAGGGCGGACTAGACAACATAAATAGGAGACTAGAGGACGGACTAAACAACATAAATAAAGACTAGAGGACGGACTAGGACAACATAAATAGAGGACTGAGAGGACGGATAGACAACATAAATAGAGACTAGAGGACGGACTAGACAACATAAATAGAGACTAGAGGACGACTAGACAACATACATAGAGACTAGAGGCGGACTAGACAAACATAAATAGAGACTAGAGGACGGCTAGACAACATAAATAGAGACTAGAGGACGGATATACAACATAAATAGAGATTTAGAGGATGGACTAGACAACATAAATGGAGACTAGAGGACGGACTAGACAACATAAAATAGAGACTAGAGGACGGATAGACAACATAAATAGAGACTAGAGTACGGACTAGACAACATAAATAGAGACTAGAGGACGGATAGACAACATAAATAGAGAATAGGACGGATAGACAACATAAATAGAGACTAGAGGACGGATAGACAACATAAATAGAGACTAGAGGATGGACTAGACAACATAATAGAGACTAGAGGACGGACTAAGACAACATAATAGAGACTACGAGGACGGATACGACAACATAAATAGAGACTAGATGACGGACTAGACAACATAAATAGAGACTAGTGGACGGATAGACAACATAAATAGAGACTAGAGGACGGACTAGACAACATAAATAGAGACTATAATACGGATAGACAACATAAATAGAGACTAGAGGACGGATAGACAACATAAATAGAGACTAGAGGACGGACTAGACAACATAAATAGAGACTAGAGGACGGATAGACAACATAAATAGAGACTAGAGGACGGATAGACAACATAAATAGAGACTAGAGGACGGACTAGACAACATAAATAGAGACTAGAGGACGGACTAGACAACATAAATAGAGACTAGAGAACGGATAGACAACATAAATAGAGACTAGAGGGCGGACTAGACAACATAAATAGAGACTAGAGGGCGGACTAGACAACATAAATAGAGACTAGAGGACGGACTAGACAACATAAATAGAGACTAGAGAACGGATAGACAACATAAATAGAGACTAGAGGGCGGACTAGACAACATAAATAGAGACTAGAGGGCGGACTAGACAACATAAATAGAGACTAGAGGACGGACTAGACAACATAAATAGAGACTAGAGGACGCATAGACAACATAAATAGAGACTAGAGGACGGATAGACAACATAAATAGAGACTAGAGGACGGATAGACAACATAAATAGAGACTAGAGGACGGATAGACAACATAAATAGAGACTAGAGGACGGATAGACAACATAAATAGAGACTAGAGGACGGATAGACATCATAAATAGAGACTAGAGGACGGATAGACAACATAAATAGAGACTAGTGGACGGATAGACAACATAAATAGAGACTAGAGGACGGACTAGACAACATAAATAGAGACTAGAGGACGGACTAGACAACATAAATAGAGACTAGAGGACGGACTAGACAACATAAATAGAGACTAGAGGACGGACTAGACAACATAAATAGAGACTAGAGGACGGACTAGACAACATAAATAGAGACTAGAGGACGGACTAGACACCATAAATAGAGGACTAGAGGACGGAACTAGACAACATAAATAGAGGCTAGAGGCGGACTAGACACATAAATAGAGACTAGAGGGCGGACTAGACAACATAAATAGAGACTAGAGGACGGACTAGACAACATAAATTGAGACTAGACGACGGACTAGACAACATAAATAGAGACTATAGGACGGACTAGACAACATAAATAGAGACTAGAGGGCGGACTAGACAACATAAATAGAGACTAGAGGACGGACTAGACAACATAAATAGAGACTAGAGGACGGACTAGACAACATAAATAGAGACTAGAGGACGGACTAGACAACATAAATAAAGGCAGATGTATTGTCTGGCCTCGTAGAAGGAGGTATGGACTAAAGCAGGCTCGCATGGCCACATGGGTAAGAACGCGTGTTCTTAAACATCCGGTGTGTTGATGCCGAAGTAAGTGGTTAAACCCCTACATCGGACAGCTGGGCTAAAATGTTGACCTGTCGTCCATGACTTGAGGACGTAGATTACAAGTACCTCTGAAGTCGGAGTGGGTTCGCCTGATAGCGAGGGACACTGTTAATAGGGTAAGCTAATCCACTCGCAAAATTCAGTTCATCGCTTCTGTGAATGGTGTGTATGGACTACGATTGTGTTCAAGGCCAGCGAGCGCAACAAATACAAACCACACAAAAAAAGCGAAAGGAAACAATACAAATACTAGAGGACGCACTAGACAACATTCACACATGTACTGTTTGGGCAGTGAGGAGCATGTTGTGCTATATTCACTGGCACAGGAACGGAGCATAATAGGGACGACCCGTTGTGTGAAGTTGGAACCGCTACTAATTAACTAACTAGAAGTAGATGAAGGAAGTAGATACTAGTGGGCGCCCTAGACAACATAAATACACACACACACATACACACACACACATACAAACACACATACACACACACACACACACACACACACACACACACACACACACACTCACACACTCACACACACGTGTATTGTTTGGCGCCCATAGAAGTAGCAGAAAGAAGAAGAGAATAGAGGACGTACTTGACAAAATAAACATTGAAAGTTTTAGATATCGACCGGGATTTGAACCTGACACCTCCAAATAACGACGGTGCCTCGCTACAGGATCAAGTGTACTTCGACTCATGACCAACTAGATACCCCTAAAAAGGTATCTTCATTAGCCAGGTCTATCTTACATATGAACCTACAACTATGGAATATGGATATAATTCGTATCTAACCATGGAAATAGCACCATAGGTGTCAGAATCTTATATTAAACCAGCATAGGTCAAATAACAAACACACACAATTATGGGACCGTAGTGCTGTGACCAGTATATTAACCAACATTTAAACCTTGTATATCTCTTGTTTGTTTGTCAAATAACAAATCAGTATTTTTCATACCTCGTGTTTCCGGGAAGGTTAACCCAGTCACTACATGGCTGAAGAAGTCGGATGTGTCGCTCGAAAGGTGCAAATATAGCAGCTCTGCAGTAAACATGCACAACGGCGATTACGTCTAAAGCAACATTCCGGCAGAACGAAGAAGACGAATCTTCGTGTTTCTCTTGTTTGAATGCGAAATAATAAATCTGTATTTTTCATACCTCGTGTTTCTATGATCTAGGATGTCGTTTGACGACTTCGTGACCCACTTCACGGACGTGGACATCTGCCACTTTGTCAATACCAGCTTCTTCACCCTGAAGAAAACCTGGAGTGAGTCCGTGATATTTGGTGCCTGGAGCAGCACCGGCCGGAGCGGAGGGAATGTGTTTGAGTCCAAGACCTTCTTGAGCAACCCACAGGTAGGTCCACACACTGGTGTTCGACCTGGTGTCGGAAACACTTTCATCAGAAAACACTTTTTTTTAAATCAGAAAGATCGTTTATTTAATCAGAAAACACGTTCATTTAATCAGATAACATATTTGTGCATTCAGAAAACACGTTTGTTTAATCAGAAAACGCGTATGCATTGCTGCAATGAAAAAAATGTAGTAGGCAGAAGACTCTTGACACGTCTGAAGACGAATGGAGTATATCTTTCTAGAAGCATATTTTCATAGACCAATCGGTACTCGATGTGTGATTTTGGTAAATCATTCCGCCTCCCTTGACTTCCCAAGACTCCTGCTGGTACCAATGTTAGGCCGTGTGACCAGGCGGCTCTAAACCACACCAGCATGGCGGCTATAACAAGCTGTGCGACTGCAAGGGACTGAACCCAGCCCAACGTCTTGGTAATCAAGAGCACTGACTACTACACCATCTCAAGAAATAGCACACTGTCAGAAAAGTACAATATATTACTTTACACATATGCCATTGTGGGTATATGGTGCCAATCACATATTTGTCTGGGCCAGTCGGCACTCTATGTGTCATGTGGTCACATTTACTTCGAAACCGTTTCATGGTAGCCATGTTAAGTTTGGTGGACCCAAAAGCCCAGATGAATGAAAAGAATACAATAACGCCTCTCATCTCATCATCGCATATGTCCTTGTTGTTTTCTCAACTTCACATGCAGTACATTATGTCTGCTAAACTTGTGTACCCTCGTTGTTTTCTCAACTCCACATACAATACAATAAGTCTGCTAAGACTTTTATATCCTTGTTGTTTTCTCAACTCTTCATGCAGTACATTATTTTTGCTAAACTTGTATGTCGTGGTTGTTTTCTCAACCCCACATGCAGTACATTATGTCTGCTAAACTTGTGTGCCCTTGTTGTTTTCTTTACTTAACATACAGTACATTGTGTTTGCTATATTTATATGACATTGTCTTGTTCTCAACTCCACATACAATATATTATGTTGGCTAAACGTATCTGTATTTGTTGTTTTCTAAACTCCACATACAATATATTATATTGGCTTAACGTATCTGCACTTGTTGTTTTCTCAACTCCACACACATTACATTATGTTGGCTAACACTTTTATGTCCTTGTTGTTTTCTCAACTCCACATACAATACATTATGCATGCTGAAACTTATATGCCCTGGTTATATTTCTCAACCCCACATACAGTTCATGTTTGACATCACCACAGAGGAGCCCGATACCGTCATGGTGTCTGTGGAGCAGAGCGATGTGAAGGCTGACAGGGTCGCAGTTGGGGAAGACAAAAACACGATAGGGTTTTACATCATCAAGGTGGGTTTTTACATCATCAAGGTGGGTTTTACATCATCAAGGTGGGTCTTCTAGCAAGGATTCCATTAGGGCGGAATTGTGTCAGTGCACCATCTAGTTGTGAAATAGAGGTGGAGGCAGTTACCTGGAGGACAAACAGCGCACACTTACGTCGTGATTGTAACGGACTCACGGAACATGCTGAGTAGGGTGAAGACATGTATGCTTCGTGCAGCGTGGCAGGCGTCGTCTCAGCAATTGATCTGTTTTCCCAGGACATGCTGGTGTGTAGGGAAACAAGCAGGCGGACAAATTGGTTGGATCTGCACCTCTGGGTTGGGCATCTCTTGAGAGAGAGAGAGAGAGAGAGAGAGAGAGAGAGAGAGAGAGAGAGAGAGAGAGAGAGAGAGAGAGAGAGAGAGAGAGAGAGTTTGCCGGTGGTCTGATTTCAACACAACCACTGTTGTACCATTATACAAATACACCCGAGATTTCCGCAGACATTCACAGGTCCGTACGTGAGGTGAGTATACAGTTTGTTTCTCTATAAACAGTTGTTCTATTAAACATTTTCTTCGACTAACATTCTTTTCACTTAACATTTTGTCAATTCTCATTTTCTCTTCATTGCTTCCATTTTTCCATGCATTTGTTCCTCTCGTCCTGTCATCACCTTCTAATGTAGTCACAGGAGTTCTCCTTGACTGTATGTTGTGTTTGTGAATGTGTTTGTTTGCTGATGAAGGCTAACCGCCGCACCGTTGTGTATGTGTCGTAACTCTGTTATGTAAAGCTGCACTACTTTGTGTCATTATATATTGTTCAATAGATCTGGGGCGATGAATGTATGTATACCTTTGATTTTAGGTATCCCCAGAGAAAAAAATCACACGGGTTCAAGTACATTTGGGAAATAAACATACTTTCTGTTATTATTCAAACAACATAAAACAAAATGACATCATGTTTAAATCTGATAAATAAAAATACTTTTTTGTTCATTTATTCTAATTTAGTTTTATTAAAGTTACAAATGTGTCAGATCATTTTACCTCACCCTATATAACAGAATTACAACACACACAGGACGTTGCGGCGGCTAGCCTTCATCTGCAAACAAATACATTCACAAAACACAACATATAGTCACGGAGGAGACGGGATGAGAAGAATAAAGAGATGAAAAAATGAAAGCAATGAAGAGAAAATGAAAGTATGAAAACTAAAATGTTCCTACTTACCTCAGAATTCGAGTATTTTTTCACATTTTCATTTTCTCTTCATTGCTTTCATTTTTTAAATCGTGTTATTCTCCTCATCCCGTCGTCACGCCTCAATGTAGTTACCGGAGGGTCTCCTCCGTGACTGTATGTTGTGTTTTCTGTATGCATTTGTTTGCTGATGAAGGCTAGTCGCCACAACGTGCTGTATGTGTCGTAATTCTGTTATGTAAAGCTGCATTACTTTGTGTTATTTTGTATTGTTTATATAGTGTTATGTTCACTTGTCTCTTCCGGGCAATTGTTATTCTGTCTCATGCACTGCCGGTTTTTTTATAGTCCATGACGTCTGCCGTTGGTGATCATGTCTGCCCACAGCCTTCTGTCTCGTGTGCTGCCAATCTTTTATGATACCGATTTTCCTCCATGCCATGGTGTCAAACTGTCCAGCATGGTCTTGGTCTCCTCCTGCCTCTGCTCCCCTCCAACCTTCCCCCTGTAACGACATCCTCCAGTGTTCCCATCAATGTGTTATGTGTTTATTACAGTGTTCCCATCAATGTGTTATGTGTTTATTACAGTGTTCCCATCAATGTGTTATGTGTTTATTACAGTGTTCCCATCAATGTGTTATGTGTTTATTACAGGTTATTATGTTCCGCTGTCAACTCCAGTCTAGTGCACTCACGTGCTGCTACTGGTGAGCTCCATTGACCGATGTTTGCATGTGGATTAGCTTCCTCTAGTGCCAGTGTCCCTCTCCATCAGGCGAACCCACTCCGACTTCCGGGGCAATTATAATGTGTTCCCAAGTCAAGGACGAGAAGTCAATAGTTAAGTTAAACAAATCATCCTATAAAATTAACCCACAAGGTCATCATCAGCAAGTGCCCTGCCAGCTGTCGTAGGCGTCCTTGACTCTCCACAGATCTCGGTCTTTGGTTTTCTGGATCAACTCTGCTGATGATATTCCTCCATGCCACCGTCTCAATCCATCCAGCATCATCTCTCTTGGTCTGCCCCTGCTTCTCTTCCCCTCGATCTTTCCAGTTATCAAGATGTTCTCCAATGCCTCTCTTCTCATCACATGACCGAAGAAAGATGTTTGCCTCTTTCTTATTGTTGTATATAATGTTCTAGTTTCATTAGCCTCTTTCAGGCAGTCGTTGTTAGTTACTTTAGCAGTCCAAGGAATTCGCAACATTCGTCTCAGGATCCACATTTCTTTCGCTTCCAATCTCTTCCTAATTTGCCCATTTACATTTCAAGATTCACTGCCATACAGCAAAACTGGTTCTATATAGCACTTCAGCACTCTCTTTCTTACATTCAATGACAGTGACTTATTGCATAAAATATTATTCATTTTCTGAAATGCAGCCTTTGCTACGAAAGGAGACGAAGCCTTGTTGCAAACCTTTGAGAACAAAGTTTTAAGACGCATCTTTGAACCCATTAGGGATACACAAAGTGGAGAGTGGAAAAGAAGAAGTAACAAAGACATTTATGATCTGTTTAAGTCCCCGCTAATCACTGGTATCATGAAGGCTAATAGACTACAATGGCTGGAGCATATAGAAAGAATGGAAGATAATAGGGAAACAAAACTCGCTTACACTCAGGAAATAAATGACCGTAGACCTCGAGGTAGACCAAGAAGACGGTGGAGAGATAATATATATACAGACCTGCAAGCACTTGGAATCAACGACTGGCAAGAGAAGGTCCACCAGAGAGACGAATCGAGACGGATTGTATTTGCAGCAAAGAACCTCAATGGCTCGAAAAGCTGAAGAAGAAGAAGAAGAAGAAGAAGAAGAGAAGAAGAAGAAGAAGAAGAAGAAGAAGAAGAAGAAGAGAAGAAGAAGAAGAAGAAGAAGAAGAAGAAGCCTTTGCTAGCCCTATTCTGCTCTTGATCTCTGTTGTGCATCTTCCACCTAATGTTATAAATGCCCCTTTATATTGAAAACTATCCACTTAGTGAATAATTTTCCCTTTTATCGCTATTTCACATTTGGGTATCACGTTTTCTTTGATATCACCATAGTTACTGTTTCCTTGATATTCAAGGAGAGTCCCTTCTTTGCACCCTCTTTTATTACAATGTCCAACGATTCTTGTTTATCTTTTGCATTATCTGCCATTTGTGTCATCTGCACAGTGTATATTATTTATATTATAACCTCCGAATATTATTCCTGGCTTCTATTTGATCACGTCGCTATTGTGAGAAAAGAGATCCGGTGACAAAGCACATCACTGTCGTACTCCCAGCCTTATGTCTTCATAATTCCCTTCTTTCTTTCCAAGTTTAATTGCAGTTACTTGGTTCCAGTAAATATTTTTTTTTAATTATTTTAAGATCTTTTCCATCAATATTAATATCTTACAACATTTTAATAATTTCATCGTGTTTTATTTTATCAAATGCTTTATTATAATCTATGAAGCACGAATATATGTCTTTCTGTGTCTCTATTGATCTTTCTAATAGTGTCCGTAATGTATATATTGTATTGATTGTACCCTTTCTTTCCACAAATCCATACAGTTCTTCACCAATTTCCATTTTTATTTTCTTTCTTGTTCTTCTGATTATATTTCTTAGTAGAAGCTTAGTGACATGGTTTATGAGGTTAATCGTACGAAAATTGTCGCATTCAATTGTTCCTGGTCTTTTTGGTATAGCTATAAATACAGATTTCAGCATATCGCTTGGTAGATGTCCATTGCTGTAAATACCATTCAACATTAATATGTCTACTCCAAATGCTCCAATTACTTCTGATTCTTCTATTATGATTCCATCCAGCTGTTTTTCCTTTCTTCATTGTTTGATAGCGTCAGCGACTTCTTCTTTTATATAACTGTGTATAAATCATGATACATTAAATCTTGCAATGAAGAAGGTTCCATTTGACTCTTTCTCTTTTCGGGCCAGGTTGAGGCCAACAGAACTTGTCGGGTTCACATTCAGGGAGAAAAGATGTTCCGGTCCGAGTTTCTGAAATCCAGGAATGTGTTTGGGACATGTAGACTGCCTCCTGGCCGTTACGTCATCATTCCTTGTTGTGAGAAAGCGAATGCCCGGGGAGACTTCATGCTTAGGCTATACACAACGAATAAAGCTGGCACAAGGTAAGTGAACGAACGAACGGACTTTATTTTCAAAGGGTAACATATCGGGCATGCAGGCCCGTCTTACATTCGGCCCTTCCAATCACTCATCTTTCGTTCATCAATAGTGAATAGAAAAAACATTGTCAAATGAATTTTGTAAACATAAACAATGCATGTGAGGCAAAGATTAGTTTCATCTTCGTGCCAGGTCATGCGGGAGTACAAGGGAATGAGAGGGCTGAAAACTCGCAGGTAACGCTACTGTGGAGGGCAGACGCGCCATGGATCAGGCTGACATTCTGAATGCTCTACGAGAAGCTAAGCTGTTGCGAGAACCAAGTGATGACTGTGAATCTATAACCATGGCCAGACTACTAGAACAGCAAATTAAAAGAGAGGTGGCCAAACAAGAACACTACGCAGGAAGCCAAAGAAGACTGATAAACCAGCACAGAACTGGTGCCGTGAGCCGCTACACGCTACAGGATTTGCTGAGGAGGGGATCCGAGCACTTATGGACTGAATGGTTCGATGTGCAATGAGGATGATCTGTTGACTAACTAACTAACTAGCATGTGAGGCAACTAACGGAGAGATTTATAAATAAAAATAACAGAAGTTGATGAGATAACTATTGGAGCGATTTATATATGACAATAGAAGTCGGTGGGAAAAACTAATGGAGAGATTTAAAATCAATAATATTAGAAGGTGGTGAATAAACTAAGATTGATTTAAACATAACAATATTAGAAATTGTCATTTGATCTGCATTGTGTATTACCAGCAGTATAAAAAGCTTGTTTAATAGCGACGAAGACAGACTGAAAAATCGTGTTAATAATCTGAGTTCAACATGCAGCAGATACAATATGAGTATAAACACAGCCAAAACCGAAGTAATGCAAGTTAGCAGATCGCCAGGCCCACTAAATATAATAAGTAGCACATCAATGAAACAAGATAAAGAATTCAAAAATCTTGGAAGTATGATCACAGAAGATGGTAGACTGGACAGAGAAATCGACATCAGATGTCAAAAAGCAAAGTGCACTTACATGTCAACTATCAATCACACTGAAACATCCAAATATACCCATGTCCGCAAAACGACAGACAATAAACAGCATATTCACATCATCCCTATGCTACCAGTCACAAACTTGGACATTATCCAAATCATACTTACACAAAATCAACACCTGTGAGATGAGATGCTTGAGGAGAGCTGCCAACTTAACAATCCGAGATCGAATAAGAAATGTTATTATCAGACAGAAAGTGGGATCAGCACATTGTGCCAATTTTATCGAAAGACACAAGATAAAATGGTTTGGCCATCTCGTTAGAATGCAACACCATCAATACCAGCACTGGCCCTACATCAAAGATCATCTGCGACGAGAGAAAGAGGACGCCCGAGAAGAAAATGGATTGACGACATCAAAGACATTGTACAATCACACGGAATGACACTAACCAGTGCCGCCCATCGGGCGCTGGAACGCCAATTATCCCCCCCCCCCCCACTCCCATGACGCTTAGACGACGAAAGTGGAAGAAGAAGAAGAAGAAGAAGAAGAAGAAGAAGAAGAAGAAGAAGAAGAAGAAGAAGAAGAAGAAGAAGAAGAAGAAGATGGTGATGATGATGATGATGATGATGATGATGATGATGATGATGATGATGATGATGATGATGATGATGATGATGATGATGATGATGATGATGATAAATACCATTGCACTGTGTTGTGCAATTATTTGACTTGTATAATACCAGCAATATACAAATCATTGTATTATGTTGTCACATGATAATACCAGCAGATATCTAACTGTGATCTTGTATCCACACACGCAGCTTTGGTCCCAAACTAAGGTGAGCACGTGACCCCCACATATTCCTTAGAATAACAACTACATATTAAATTAGTGGAACTTTGTAATAACCACACACGTATTCAGTTTACTCTTTAGGATGCGATCTTCCAGTCGATCTCTGGATGTTACCTTGTCTTAAAGCCCATCTTTTGATGTTGTCCACTCACATGTCCATCTCTTGATGTTGTCTACCCACCTGTAATACTGTCTTCCAGTTTTTCTCTTGATGTTGTCCACCCAGATGTAAGGTTGTCTTCCAGTCGATCTCTTCATGTTACAGTGTCTTATAATCCATCTCTTGATGTTGTCCACCGACCTGTAATATTGTCTTCCAGTTCTTCACATGATGTTGTTGTAACAAAACGCAATACGTCTATCTCCCCCTTCCTCCTTTTAATCATACCCAATCAGGTCCCTGCCCATATGAATATGGGGTAAATCTATTTCTAGAATTTATGTAGAACTTTCTATGATCATCTTGGGAATTTCCTTCTCACATCGGGCGTATTACTTGTAGTAAAGAGGGAAATGCATCCTTCTTCTTCGTCTTCTTCTTCTTCTTCTGCGTTCATCCGGAGTTGTTGTTTTTTTTCGGACATGATTGCGTTGTGTCTGTTTACAGCAAAGCTGCGTTCTTGCGCCGTTAGGCCGACACATCCGACTTCTGCGGGGTGGAAATGCATCCATTCTAGTGAGTTGCAAAGTAGGGTTCACTACATCTTTCGTGAATCCCCAACTTTTTGAATTATTCCGGAACCCGACAAGTCAACTTTTAACCTCTACACCCAGAATGTTACTGATTATCCGGGGAGACAAATAAGAGCAAGTCGCCACTTCTTCTCCTAACGACTTGGCACCTGTACCACCGTATATGTTGGCCCTGTCATGGCAGATGGCTACCTACCGGAATTGTGTTATTCTTAAACCAGAGGACTCCCGTTGTTGGATATCCCGTTGTTGGATTGGTTAAGTGCGACTAAGAATACCCGAATCAACATTGAATATGTATTACCCCTCTGCCGTGCGTCCACCTTGACGAGGTAGAGGGGCTTGCGCGTTCCAATGACCCCAAGAGCTATGCCGACGGTAGCACAGCTACTGGTAGGGTCACCCATGTCGGACAGGTCAAGGGAGAGGGACCAGACGAAGTGACGCACAAACCTGCTGCCTTGTAGGTAGACTGGGGACAGTCAAAGGCTAGGGAAAGCATCCCGAAAAGTGCTTGTCGAAATCGGATGTACTGAGCCACAAGCTTGACAAAGAAGTGCAACGTAACTTTATCATTTCATGATGCCACAGATGAAAATTAATCGTTATGGTGCTAATCCCGTGAAGTCCCATCAGGCGGTGATAGTGCCGGGCCCCCTGCCTCGAGGGGGTCCACCCATGACTACTGGTGGTCACCTTCCCCTGTGCTGTGGAGTCAAGGCACAGAGGAGTAGGTTAAGAGCTAACTCAACATACTACAGTGGAATGCCGAAGGAGTTTACAACAAGAAAGAATCCCTGACACAGCGTCTTCATAAAGATAGAATAGATGTGGCATGCATTCAAGAGACACACCTCAATGCCAATCGCAAATTTTCAGTCAGAGGATATCAGGCCACACGTTTCGACCGCGAAGGACATAAAGGAGGAGTTCTAATACTTACACGAAATACAATACCTTGCAGCGAAGTATCTGTGGTCTCTGACAACCAATCGGAAATTATAGGTGTTGATATAATGATAAAGGACGTGAAAATAAGAATCTACAATCTGTATAGCCCAGCAGATAAGGACCTTACACTCTCAAACATGAAAATAACTGACACAAACTGCATTATTGTCGGAGACTTTAATAGCCGTTCAGAAAGATGGGGATACCCAGATACTGACAAAAGAGGAGATGAATTGGAGGACTGGGAAATAGACTCAAATCTCCATCTACTCAACAAAGCGGATGACACACCGAGCTTCTACTCCAGAAGATGGCTTACCACTTCTACTCCAGACTTAGCTTTCTGCACAGGAGACATCCTCCACAAAATCGATCGCCATGTGCTGGACCAATTAGCAGGTAGTGACCACAGACCAATCAAGCTTGTAAACGAATATGGAGTATGTTCCACAGGAGCAAAAGCCCTTGCCCCGCTGGAATTACAAACGAGCAGATTGGGACAGATTTGCCATACTAACAGACAAATATTGTGAAAACATAAATACACGATATGGCAACATAAAGCAAATGGTGGAAAGTCTAAACAGAGCGATAATACAGGCAGCCACTGAGTCCATTCCATAGAGGAGCGAGGAAAAATTACAAACCATACTGGACTGAAGAACTACAAAGTTTGGAGGACAAAGTTGAAGATGCCAGGAAGACAGCAGAGAGAGAACAAACAATTGAAGCAGAATATCTCTCTCAAAGCCATCTCAGCAAAATATAAAAGAACAGTAAATCAAACAACAAGAGATTGTTGGAGGGAAAAAACAGAAAACCTGAATTTTGACAGGGATGGAAACAAACTATGGAAACTAGTGAAAGCCATGAACAATGAAGGACCTAGAAACAAACAAATAACAATTAAACAAGGAAATGCCTTGCTTACAGGAAAAAAGGCTGCAAATGCACTAATGGAACACTATGCAAATGCAAACCACATTGATATTACAACCTGAACAGAAGAAAGCAATCAAATACAAACAGATACATCATAGAAATACAGAGACAGCAGCAGAATATATGATGGCAAATCTAACAATGGAAGAAATGGAACAGGCAATGAATACCCTAAAAAAGAAGAAATCACCAGGAAAGGATGGAATCACAAATGAAATGCTAATAGGACTAGGCAACAAGGCAAAAAAGAAACTACTAGCAGTCCTAAATAACAGCTGGAAGAGAGGAATAGTCCCACAGGCATGGAAGGAAGCTATACTAATACCAGTCCCAAAGAAAGGAAAAGACCTGGAAGAACCAAATGGCTATCGACCTATCAGTCTACTTAGCTGTGTAGGAAAATTAATGGAACGCATTATCAATGGCAGGCTAACATGGCATCTGGAAGAAAACAAACTCTTAACACCACACCAAGCAGGATTCAGAAAGTACAGATCCACTGAAGATCAAATAACCTATATAGCTCAAGAAATAGAGGATGCCTTCCAAGAGAAAAAGCACACACTAGCAGTCTGGATAGATTTAGAAAAAGCATTTGATAAAGTATGGAAGGAAGGACTGAAAGTAAAACTGCAAAACATGCATGTTTGTGGAAAAATGTATAAATGGATCAGCCACTACCTTGAGAACAGAACTGCCAGGACAAAAGTACAAGGACAAACAAGCAAAATGATGCTGCTGGAGCAAGGTGTCCCCCAAGGAGGAGTTCTTTCACCAACATTATTCCTAGCATATATAAATGACATCACAGAAAATTTTCCAGCCAGAGTACACACATCCTCCTTTGCAGATGACCTAGCCATATGGACATCTGAAGAATATATTAGTACAGCTAACAGCAGAATACAGCAAGCCTTATTAGCGCTAGAGGACTGGTCAAAATCATAGCTAGTGAAGATAAGTGAGGAGAAAACAACATGCACAGTGTTCTCCCTCTCAAATAAAACTCAGCAACCTAAGCTGGTATTGAATGGAAAAATATTGCGCCATGAAGAAAATCCAAACTATCTAGGAGTCACCTTTGATCGTCGCCTGACATGGAAGACACAGGTTGAGAAAAATCGAACAAGAGCAAGGCAGAGAATGGCAATCATGAAAAAGCTTGCTGGTACAACGTGGGGAGCAGATGAGAAAGTTCTCAAGAAGTTATATACTGGACGGGTGAGGCCAGTACTGGAATATGGCATTGCAGCTTGGGCAACAGCAGCTAAGTCAAACTTTAACAAAATAAGTAGAGTCCAAAACCAAGGAATGCGAATCATAACTGGAAGCCTGAAGACAAACACCTATTAATGAACTAGAAAAGATCACTTGTTTACAACCAATGCAGGATAGAAGAGATAGCAGAGCCCAGCAACAAGCAGAAAAATTTAGAAGATTGACAGACCACCCTATGTACAACAGATTTAATGGTTTTGGAAAGGGAAGACTGAAGCGTAGCAACTTTGTAGAAACTGCAAAACGAAGGATTAGGGCAGATCCTATACTTAACATATCAACAGTCAAGCCCATACACATTGCACACAAGTTCCCACTTGGAGACAGCAGCAACTGCCTGAGATGATAGAAAACATTCCTGGTATTGAGAAAAAGAACACTCAGCATGAAACCGAAAGAAGAGAAATAACCCTAAACTACATAAAAGAACATTACCCAAGCAGGAATTGGACCCATGCATATACAGATGGATCAGCCAAAAATTCAATAGAGAATGGAGGAGGAGGAATTCTCCTAAATTTAAAAAATGGAGTGAAAAAAACACATTCAATGGCAACTGGAAAATTTTCAAGTAACTTCAAAGCGGACGTAGAGGCTTTGAAAACTGCAGCAGAAATGCTCCTGATGGAGGAAAATAAAGAGAAGCAAATAGATATCTTCACAGATGCAAAGTCATTTGTCTCAATACTGAAGAGCAATAACAGCACAGAACTAACTGACCTAAGAGCAGCACTCCATGGTCTATGCCAGAAATCCAAAAAAGTTGTAATACAGTGGATCCCATCACATTGCAGTATACCTGGAAACGAAGAGGCTGACAGACTGGCAAAAGAGGGCGGACGACTACCACAGCCTGACATAGACATAACCTATAATGAGGCAAAGAGGTTGATAAAAAGCACTTATAGAACCAAATGGGAATCAGAGCATCCAGGCCATCAGAAGGATGATGCATATTACAAACTTGACCGAAGAGAACAAGTAGCAATCTTCAGACTCCGCACAGGACATAACAGGCTGAAATACCACTTGTTCAATAAACTAAAGATAGGAGATACTGATGAATGTAATTGTAGAACTGGAAAAATGACAGCAAAACATTTGCTGCAGGATTGCCCAACGTATGCAGAACAGAGAAAGATATTTTGGCCCACACCTGCTTCATTTGAGGACAAGCTCTATGGAGATATCAACAAGCTCAAGTTGACCGCAGCTTACTTTAACTGCATACAGGTTGACATTTAAAGGTGCATGAAGACCCAGAGGCATGAAATGGAATATTGCTTGGATAGCAAATCCATTATGTGGAAAGTCCAAATCGAAAGCTTGCTGTGTGGGCTTCATAAAAGGTGGAAAAGTGTTCTAGTGGCACGAAATGGAATATTGCTTGGATAGCAAATCCATTACGTGGAAAGTCCGAATCAAAAGCCCATTGTGTGGGCTTCATAAAAGGTGGAAAAGTGTCCTAGTGGCATGAAATGGAATATTGCTTGGATAGCAAATCCATTACGTGGAAAGTTCTAATCAAAAGCCCACTGTGTGGACTTCATAAAAGGTGGAAAAGTGTCCTAGTGGCACGAAATGGAATATTGCTTGGATAGCAAATCCATTACATGGAAAGTCCGAATCGAAAGCTCACTGTGTGGATGTCATCTGCAGACTGCATACTTCTGGTTTCCGGAAGAACAGCCTATGGTGAACGGAAGGCCCAATATACGGAAGTGAGGCTAAGCAGCCATGTGCAGGACGTGACGATTCCTTGCGTGAGCCCAGTACTAGAGCGCTATGTATCGGCTCTGCAAGTATGGAAGCCTCCTTGGATGGCGGGGAATGCCCATGGTCTGCCCCTGCCTTCCCTTGAGGGCTGACCAGGATCTTTGGCTGTTCTATATGGACCAGCTGGGATGGGGGATAACACCACAACAGTGAGAGTCAAACGTCCTAAGAAACCCCCGGGAAGGTTAACCCGGTCAACAAATGCCCGCAGAAGTCGGATGTGTCGGCCTAACGGCGCAAGAACGCAGCTCTGCTGTAAACAGGCACAACGCAATCACATCCGGAAAAAAAACTCCGGATGAACGAAGAAGAAGAAGAAGAAGAATATGTATTACATTATTGGCTGATTACATCTGAAGATGTATTACCATGTTTATTGGTCGACTACAGTTATGAAGATGTATTTCTTTTGTGGATTGGGCAAAAGACTGAAAGTAACCATTAGCCCGTGTTCCGTGTGTGAGTGAGTCAACTACTATTGAATATGACTATAATTCAGTATAGGTGATTGTCTGGTAAATACTCACGGGACATTCTTATCATCCAGTATGACTGATTCGTTTTGTTCCTCTAGAGATTAACTTTTTTATGTTAAATGTACGAACGAACGAACGAACTAACGAACGAACGAAATGAAGAGTATTGAGAGTGATTAACCTCTTATGAAGAATACTCAGAATCTACAGATGTGGAGATGAACTGTGCTTATTAATTATGGCTGTGTACTATTAGTCTATCAGTGCTATTTTCTTCAAGAACTTTAGTATGAGAAAGAAGAACTTAGGAAGAAATTTCGTTATTTAGAAGTATAGTTTCCTCAATGATCACTAGACTCTGAGCTGAAGCTGGTACTTGATTGCCTATGCTTTGGGCGAAACAGGTATCAACAAGGAGGAGTCCTTAGCTACGAAAGTTGATGTAGTCTGTTCCCGAGACTAGGCAAACATTTACTATACTTGATCTGGTGTCAATGATGACAACATACCATGTGATACCAAAGGTTTCCAGTCCAGACTATCTTCATATCTCCTGTGAAGTTGTGTACCGTTATGTGTATATTCTCTGTGTGCTCTAGGCTAAGATCTAGCCTTTATTAAAGTATAGTTATCAGTTTGACCACTTTTGTCGTGTCTTCGTAATGTCCATAAGGGTAAGGGAGTGAATGACATAATAGCTAGCAGTGGCCCTAAATCTACGGAGACGGCAGAATCAATCGAGTTAGCGAATAGATAGTCAATGACCCTAACACGTAGTCGTAACAGTATTTAAGCCATCCCAACAAATATCGTTGCAGTTGTCCACCCACATCTAATGCTTCTCTTCCACTAGATCTCTTGATGTTACATTGTCTTATAGTCCATATTTTGATGTTGTCTTTCCACCCACTTGTAGTATTGTCCTCTAGTCTATCGTTTGATGTTGTCCACCCAAATGTAACGTTTTGAAGTCTGTCTCTTGATGCTATCTAGCCACATGTAACATTGTCTTCAATACATTTCTTGATGTTGTCCACCCACGTGTAACGTCATGAAGTCCATCTCTTGATGTTGTCCACCCACATGTAGCATTGTCTTCCAGCCCATCTATTGATGTTGTCCACCCACTTGTAACATAGTCTTCCATTCCATCTCTTGATGTTGTCCACCCACATGTAACACTGTCTGCAATACATCTCTTCATGTTGTCCACCCACGTGTAATGTCTTGAAGTCTATCTCTTGATGTTGTTCACCCACGTGTAACATTGTCTTCCAGCCCATCTATTGATGTTGTCCACCCACTTGTAACATAGTCTTCCATTCCATCTCTTGATGTTGTCCACCCACATGTAACATTGTCTGCAATACATCTCTTCATGTTGTCCACCCACGTGTAATGTCTTGAAGTCCATCTCTTGATGTTGTTCACCCACGTATAACATTGTCTTCCATTCCATCTATTGATGTTGTCCACCCACATGTAACATTGTCTTTATCTTGCTCGATTCCTATCTACTTACATTATTGTTTTATTGTCCATGTGTGTGGAAGCGTGTTCCTGCTATGGTTCCATGACATGATAAAGCCATCATATTTCATTGGCCTGAATGCCCGGAGAATCAAGTGGCCAGGCTTTGCCTCATTTCGCAGGCGACGAACCCGAGTGTCCAACCCAAACAGAGAGTGCTCATGAGAGTATCATAGCAGTTCCCTATCAACTTCGCTAACGCATTTGTGTGAAGTCGGTAGCCAGGTGTGCTGGTAATGCCATGAGCACGGTCGGTCGTTGGAAGAAGAGGAGGAGGAGAAGGAAGAGCGGGAAGAGACGAAAGAGGAGGATGAAGAAGAGGAAGAAGAAAATGAGGAACAAAGAAGAGGAAGAGGAAGAAGAGGAAGCTTCTTATATATATCCTATTCAAATCATAACTGTTCGTTTGTGCTGTTCTGTTTTACCTGCCATTTAAGTCGCTGTCATTTCTTTTTCTTCGTTCACCTGGAATGTTTGTTTTGGACGTAATTGCGTTGTGCCTGTTTATAATAGAGATGCGGTATTTGCGGCTTCCCGTGGGCACATCCGACATCTTCAGGCATTTGTTGACTGAGTTAACACTCCCGGTGTTTCTCTCATTTCAAAACAACGTATTCCCTTAGTGAATGTAAACAGAGAAGCCGTAAACAATATATTCTATGCAACGAGAAAACCTTCAATTTGTATCTGAAATTACTGTTGGGATAGCGTGTTCCAGATTTGAACAATAGCAGTTGCTATGATATTTGTTGTTTTAAAATATCAAAGAAATAGATCGTGCATAAATGTACAATAAATGTATAGCACGTTATTTTGGGGCAAGTGTAGAAATTCAGATATCAAGGCACATGGATAACATCAGATGGAAGATGCATCACTGTGGGAAAGAACAGAATAGGACAAATAAAACTGCATTCTATCAAGTGAAGAACGTTATGTGCAATAAGTCGCTGTCCTTGAAATTTAGAAAGAGGGTTATTACATAGAAGCAGTTTTAACATACGGTTACAATTCCTGGACAATTAGTAAACAGGCGGGAAAAATTCCATGAAAGCCTCGGAGATGTGGTTTTATAAAATACTGCTGAAAATTAATTGGACAGCCAAAATGAGCAATCTGGAAATTATGCGGGAAGCTGAGTCGCAAAGACAACTTATTACACACATCAAAAAGTGGCAGTCATCGTCTTTTGGCCACGTTATGAGAAGACAAAAACTGGAACATGTAACAACTGGAAAGATTTGTGGAAAGAGAGATAGAGGAAGACAGTGGGAGAAGATTCTTGACAGTCTTGTGTCGTGGCATGGAAGGGAGTGAACACACAAATTGAACCATGTCAGAGATCTTAATTTGTGCAGAGGCATGGTCGTCCACTCTAGCCGGCTAGACACTGGACTATGATGTTTTTATCTATCCCAGCCAAAGTATTATTCGTTTATTTACTTCATATGATGTATTACTCTGCAGTATGCACCTGATGAGTTTCAGCGACATATGCCAGGCAAAACATCGAGCAATATTTTGTTTATAAAATAACAGACAGTAATGAAGCTTTACAGAACACAGTTACAGAAAACAAAGTACGTTGCGGCGACTAGCCTTCATCAACAAGCACATACCCAAAACACAACATATAACCACGGGGAAGACACTACAGTGATTACATTAAAGGTCATTAAAAGTGTAATAACTGTATGAGAAGACTGCACAGATGAAAAAAGATATGAGAACAATGACAAGAAAATGAAATTAGCATTTTGCTCTTCATCATTCCATTCCTCTCTTTCCATTGTTATGCCATAATGCAGTCTATGTCTTTCTCGTTTTGATATTTCGTATTTTGAGTATTTGTTTGTTGATGAAGGCTAGTCGTTGCAACTTCCGGTGTTTTCCGTTATTGTTTTCTATAAAGCTGCATTTTTTAATTTTTTTGATTACGGAGAAAAGTCATAACCTCTAAGCCACGAAGCCGGCACAAAGCTGCATTACTTCGTGTTATTTTATACTGTTTTAATTTCTACAGCTTTATCTCATCTCCACATAATTTATTCATGCCTTAAATACATATTATTTAAGGCATATATGTTTGAATTTTATTCGTTAATATATTTATTTATTGGTTAGAGAACAGGAAACATTTTACTCAGATATTTATTTGTTGTTTAGAGAACTGGACACATTCAACTCATATATTTAGTTTATTGTGTTTGTTGTTTAGAGAACTGGGCATGTTTCACTTATTCATTTAAGTATTTCTTTATTGTTTGGAGAATTTGACAATTTTACCTCATTTTTGAATAACGAAGACACAAACAATAGATTGCACGATTTATTGCCTGGCATATTTCGCTGCATCTCGTCAGGTACATACTGCAGAAATCACACAACTTACGTGAAATTAACTAGATAAATCCTTCAAGTTGAAATATACACAATTTCGCACAGTAATGTCGATTGTCTACCACGGTAATTTTAAGCTGACTAACATGTCTTTCTGTTTACACAATTCTGGCTTGCGTTGATAGATCATAATTGCTTCTGCAAATTTTAACAAGCGAGTATTCTGTGTTCTAAACAACACGCGAAATGCAGTCTCTCTGGACACAACATGGCGACTGGCGACAATGTGCCTGCCGATTGAAGACGCCGGGAGCTTCCGGTGTGTCGGCTCCTCGTGGCTATCATCTCCTGTGTGTTGTATCTTGTTGACCCATTGAGGTATGTGTTCTGACACCCGTTGTTTAAGCTGTCTCTCCGTTCGGCCAATGTAAACGCCCGGCACTTGTAACATAGTCTTCCATTCCATCTCTTGATGTTGTCCACCCACATGTAACACTGTCTGCAATACATCTCTTCATGTTGTCCACCCACGTGTAATGTCTTGAAGTCTATCTCTTGATGTTGTTCACCCACGTGTAACATTGTCTTCCAGCCCATCTATTGATGTTGTCCACCCACTTGTAACATAGTCTTCCATTCCATCTCTTGATGTTGTCCACCCACATGTAACATTGTCTGCAATACATCTCTTCATGTTGTCCACCACGTGTAATGTCTTGAAGTCCATCTCTTGATGTTGTTCACCCACGTATAACTGTCTTCCATTCCATCTATTGATGTTGTCCACCCACATGTAACATTGTCTTTATCTTGCTCGATTCCTATCTACTTACATTATTGTTTTATTGTCCATGTGTGTGGAAGCGTGTTCCTGCTATGGTTCCATGACATGATAAGCCATCATATTTCATTGGCCTGAATGCCCGGAGAATCAAGTGGCCAGGCTTTGCCTCATTTCGCAGGCGACGAACCCGAGTGTCCAACCCAAACAGAGAGTGCTCATGAGAGTATCATAGCAGTTCCCTATCAACTTCGCTAACGCATTTGTGTGAAGTCGGTAGCCAGGTGTGCTGGTAATGCCATGAGCACGGTCGGTCGTTGGAAGAAGAGGAGGAGGAGAAGGAAGAGCGGGAAGAGACGAAAGAGGAGGATGAAGAAGAGGAAGAAGAAAATGAGGAACAAAGAAGAGGAAGAGGAAGAAGAGGAAGCTTCTTATATATATCCTATTCAAATCATAACTGTTCGTTTGTGCTGTTCTGTTTTACCTGCCATTAAGTCTGTGTCATTTTTTCTTCGTTCACCTGGAATGTTTGTTTTTGGACGTAATTGCGTTGTGCCTGTTTATAATAGAGATGCGGTATTTGCGGCTTCCCGTGGGCACATCCGACATCTTCAGGCATTTGTTGACTGAGTTAAACATCCCGGTGTTCTCTCATTTCAAAACAACGTATTCCCTTAGTGAATGTAAACAGAGAAGCCGTAAACAATATATTCTATGCAACGAGAAAACCTTCAATTTGTATCTGAATTACTGTTGGGATAGCGTGTTCCAGATTTGAACAATAGCAGTTGCTATGATATTTGTTGTTTTTAAAATATCAAAGAAATAGATCGTGCATAAATGTACAATAAATGTATAGCACGTTATTTTGGGGCAAGTGTAGAAATTCAGATATCAAGGCACATGGATAACATCAGATGGAAGATGCATCACTGTGGGAAAGAACAGAATAGGACAAATAAAACTGCATTCTATCAAGTGAAGAACGTTATGTGCAATAAGTCGCTGTCCTTGAAATTTAGAAAGAGGGTTATACATAGAAGCAGTTTTAACATACGGTTACAATTCCTGGACAATTAGTAAAAGGCGGGAAAATTCCATGAAAGCCTCGGAGATGTGGTTTATAAAATACTGCTGAAAATTAATTGGACAGCCAAAATGAGCAATCTGGAAATTATGCGGGAAGCTGAGTCGCAAAGACAACTTATTACACACATCAAAAAGTGGCAGTCATCGTCTTTTGGCCACGTTATGAGAAGACAAAAACTGGAACATGTAACAAACTGGAAAGATTTGTGGAAAGAGAGATAGAGGAAGACAGTGGGAGAAGATTCTTGACAGTCTTGTGTCGTGGCATGGAAGGGAGTGAACACACAAATTGAACCATGTCAGAGATCTTAATTTTGTGCAGAGGCATGGTCGTCCACTCTAGCCGGCTAGACACTGGACTATGATGTTTTTATCTATCCCAGCCAAAGTATTATTCGTTTATTTACTTCATATGATGTATTACTCTGCAGTATGCACCTGATGAGTTTCAGCGACATATGCCAGGCAAAACATCGAGCAATATTTGTTTATAAAATAACAGACAGTAATGAAGCTTTACAGAACACAGTTACAGAAAACAAAGTACGTTGCGGCGACTAGCCTTCATCAACAAGCACATACCCAAAACACAACATATAACCACGGGAAGACACTACAGTGATTACATTAAAGGTCATTAAAAGTGTAATAACTGTATGAGAAGACTGCACAGATGAAAAAAGATATGAGAACAATGACAAGAAAATGAAATTAGCATTTTGCTCTTCATCATTCCATTCCTCTCTTTCCATTGTTATGCCATAATGCAGTCTATGTCTTTCTCGTTTTGATATTTTCGTATTTTGAGTATTTGTTTGTTGATGAAGGCTAGTCGTTGCAACTTCCGGTGTTTTCCGTTATTGTTTTCTATAAAGCTGCATTTTTAATTTTTTGATTACGGAGAAAAGTCATAACCTCTAAGCCACGAAGCCGGCACAAAGCTGCATTACTTCGTGTTATTTTATACTGTTTTAATTTCTACAGCTTTATCTCATCTCCACATAATTTATTCATGCCTTAAATACATATTATTTAAGGCATATATGTTTGAATTTTATTCGTTAATTTATATTATTGGTTAGAGAACAGGAAACATTTTACTCAGATATTATTTTTGTTTAGAGAACTGGACACATTCAACTCATATATATTTATTGTGTTTGTTGTTTAGAGAACTGGGCATGTTTCACTTATTCATTTAAGTATTTCTTTATTGTTTGGAGAATTTGACAATTTTTACTCATTTTTGAATAACGAAGACACAAACAATAGATTGCACGATTTATTGCCTGGCATATTTCGCTGCATCTCGTCAGGTACATACTGCAGAACTCACACAACTTACGTGAAATTAACTAGATAAATCCTTCAAGTTGAAATATACACAATTTCGCACAGTAATGTCGATTGTCTACCACGGTAATTTTAAGCTGACTAACATGTCTTTCTGTTTACACAATTCTGGCTTGCGTTGATAGATCATAATTGCTTCTGCAAATTTTAACAAGCGAGTATTCTGTGTTCTAAACAACACGCGAAATGCAGTCTCTCTGGACACAACATGGCGACTGGCGACAATGTGCCTTGCCGATTGAAGACGCCGGGAGCTTCCGGTGTGTCGGCTCCTCGTGGCTATCATCTCCTGTGTGTTGTATCTTGTTGACCCATTGAGGTATGTGTTCTGACACCCGTTTGTTAAGCTGTCTCTCCGTTCGGCCAATGTAAACGGCCTGGCATCTACATGTGAATTGGTAAATACAATTGTTTGTGGCGTACAGAGGAACAGGCTCTTTGACTGTTGGTGTAGGAATGGGTACGGTTTTACATCTAATGACTGGAGTTGCCGCACAGAATGTTCGACCTACTGCTGTAGTAAGCCGGTCTTGTAGACGTTGCATTACGTCATCCCCTCGAAAGGTTAGCTGGATGAATACCTTGAGTTTAGGGACTGTAGTTACGTCTGCTTTGGGTTTGGGCTGTTGGCAATGGCGCTTTATAAATCCTGTGGAGTACCCATTCAGGTTTAAGACATTCTTCAGAGTTTCAAATTCCTCTGTCAGTGTGTCCTGGGTGCATATCTTTCTAGCACGGTCAAACAAGGTCCGTACTAAGCCCCGTTTGTACTGGACAGGTGTGAAGCTCTGAAAATTTAGGTATTGGCCAGTCCATGTTTCTTTGCGATACACCGATCTTTGAATTGTGCCGTCTGCTCTACGTCTCATTAGAATATCTAGGAACGGTAACGCTTCGTTGTGTTCGTGTTCCATAGATAGAGAGATGTTTTTATGCGTCTTGTTCATTGTGGCCTGAAACGATGTTGCTTGTAGCTCGTCTGTGGTGATGAATTAGTATATCGTCCACATAACGCCGGTAAAAGGCCAAGTTGTTGATGTCTGAGGATCTCTTTTCTTCTAAGTGTGCCATGAAGATGTCCGCTAGAATAGGACCAAGAGGACTCCCCATGGCCACTCCGTCAATTTGGCGGTATGACTTAGTTTGAAAATTGAATAGGATGTTGGCGGTACATAGTAGTAGTAGCCTCTCCAGAATAGGTGTTGGTATGCCTAATTTTAGTTGTTTGTCTTCAATGCGT
This sequence comes from Cepaea nemoralis, assembly GCA_014155875.1. Classification (NCBI taxonomy): domain Eukaryota; kingdom Metazoa; phylum Mollusca; class Gastropoda; order Stylommatophora; family Helicidae; genus Cepaea; species Cepaea nemoralis. The sequence goes on from JACEFZ010008529.1 coordinate 56,227, forward strand.
TCCCTTATTATTTTCACTGTCTCCTCTAATGGAACGTTAGTGAATAGGGAGGCTATATCCATGGATGCCATGTGTTTGTTATTTATGTCCATAGTATCCAATAATTCCACCAGTTGGAATGTATCTCTGAGTATTTTTGGATCGAAGGACTGTCGTACTGGCTTTAACATTTCGGCTAACCATCTCGCCATTCGGTGTTGTGCAGAGTTAACCATGGACAGGATAGGTCTTAGCGGGATGCCGGGCTTGTGAAGTTTGGGTAGACCGTACATCTGAGGAGTGTGCGAGCCACGTGGTGTGAGCGTTTTTGCAGTGGCCTCACTGATGAGTCCCGCATTCACAAGTGACTGGATCTCTTTCCTCATTATAGCATCCAGGTCCTCCGACTTGTTTACTTTTTGATCTATCCTGAATTTGGATTCGTCTGACAATATTACATCCATTTTTCTCTGGTAATCTGACATGTCCATCAGTACTGTACCGCTCCCTTTGTCAGGTTTCAGTATGACGAGGGTTTTGTTAGCCTTTAACGCTTTTAAGGCAGTAAGGTGTTCGTTGGTCAGCGGACACGTCTGTTTAGAGGGTGTTGTGCGATACTGGTGTTCTAAATCTACCAGTTTGGCCTTCAGCCACCCGACCGACTCAGCAGAGGTAGGTGATAACTTGGAGACTTGATCAAACAACATTTCAAACTGTGCTTGCGACTCAACACGATTGATGTGTTTAGGCTTTATGCATAATTTTAATCCGTATGCAAGGGCCTCTGTTTCAATGTTGTTGAGTACGTATGACGATAAGTTCCTCACATACTTCTCTGGGTTGTCTAGTACTGACGTTGTTACCTTTTCAGTGCTCAGTGATTTGTTGAGGCGAGCATTCTCTGCGATTTTCACCTTGTACACTGCTTCTGTACAGAATTTAGTGAACTTCAAGTAGCCATACAAGCTCAATTCTTGGGTGACGTAGTAGGCAGAACTGTGTGTGCGCTTCAAGTTGGCCAGCTTGGACTGGGTTTCTTCTATCTGGTTTTTTGTCAGTCGTCTCAGGTTTTTTCTTGTCGGACATATTCTGTCCGTCCTCAGAGATCTGAAATACCGGTGAGGAAATATCCCCGTCCTTAGGCATTCCTCGAGAAATCTCAATCGACAATCCTGTAGCGATATCTTACACTTCAGCTTGAGTAATCCATCTAATCGCTTCACAGTTGGTAATGGGAGGCGACGTTTGAGAAATTCAAAACAATGTTTTCCCGTAGTGAATTTGAATAACGAAGACACAAACAATAGATTGCACGATTTATTGCCTGGCATATTTCGCTGCATCTCGTCAGGTACATACTGCAGAACTCACACAACTTACGTGAAATTAACTAGATAAATCCTTCAAGTTGAAATATACACAATTTCGCACAGTAATGTCGATTGTCTACCACGGTAATTTTAAGCTGACTAACATGTCTTTCTGTTTACACAATTCTGGCTTGCGTTGATAGATCATAATTGCTTCTGCAAATTTTAACAAGCGAGTATTCTGTGTTCTAAACAACACGCGAAATGCAGTCTCTCTGGACACAACATGGCGACTGGCGACAATGTGCCTGCCGATTGAAGACGCCGGGAGCTTCCGGTGTGTCGGCTCCTCGTGGCTATCATCTCCTGTGTGTTGTATCTTGTTGACCCATTGAGGTATGTGTTCTGACACCCGTTTGTTAAGCTGTCTCTCCGTTCGGCCAATGTAAACGGCCTGGCATCTACATGTGAATTGGTAAATACAATTGTTTGTGGCGTACAGAGGAACAGGCTCTTTGACTGTTGGTGTAGGAATGGGTACGGTTTTACATCTAATGACTGGAGTTGCCGCACAGAATGTTCGACCTACTGCTGTAGTAAGCCGGTCTTGTAGACGTTGCATTACGTCATCCCCTCGAAAGGTTAGCTGGATGAATACCTTGAGTTTAGGGACTGTAGTTACGTCTGCTTTGGGTTTGGGCTGTTGGCAATGGCGCTTTATAAATCCTGTGGAGTACCCATTCAGGTTTAAGACATTCTTCAGAGTTTCAAATTCCTCTGTCAGTGTGTCCTGGGTGCATATCTTTCTAGCACGGTCAAACAAGGTCCGTACTAAGCCCCGTTTGTACTGGACAGGTGTGAAGCTCTGAAAATTTAGGTATTGGCCAGTCCATGTTTCTTTGCGATACACCGATCTTTGAATTGTGCCGTCTGCTCTACGTCTCATTAGAATATCTAGGAACGGTAACGCTTCGTTGTGTTCGTGTTCCATAGATAGAGAGATGTTTTTATGCGTCTTGTTCATTGTGGCCTGAAACGATGTTGCTTGTAGCTCGTCTGTGGTGATAATTAGTATATCGTCCACATAACGCCGGTAAAAGGCCAAGTTGTTGATGTCTGAGGATCTCTTTTCTTCTAAGTGTGCCATGAAGATGTCCGCTAGAATAGGACCAAGAGGACTCCCCATGGCCACTCCGTCAATTTGGCGGTATGACTTAGTTTGAAAATTGAATTGGATGTTGGCGGTACATAGTAGTAGTAGCCTCTCCAGAATAGGTGTTGGTATGCCTAATTTTAGTTGTTTGTCTTCAATGCGTTCCCTTATTATTTTCACTGTCTCCTCTAATGGAACGTTAGTGAATAGGGAGGCTATATCCATGGATGCCATGTGTTTGTTATTTATGTCCATAGTATCCAATAATTCCACCAGTTGGAATGTATCTCTGAGTATTTTTGGATCGAAGGACTGTCGTACTGGCTTTAACATTTCGGCTAACCATCTCGCCATTCGGTGTTGTGCAGAGTTAACCATGGACAGGATAGGTCTTAGCGGGATGCCGGGCTTGTGAAGTTTGGGTAGACCGTACATCTGAGGAGTGTGCGAGCCACGTGGTGTGAGCGTTTTTGCAGTGGCCTCACTGATGAGTCCCGCATTCACAAGTGACTGGATCTCTTTCCTCATTATAGCATCCAGGTCCTCCGACTTGTTTACTTTTTGATCTATCCTGAATTTGGATTCGTCTGACAATATTACATCCATTTTTCTCTGGTAATCTGACATGTCCATCAGTACTGTACCGCTCCCTTTGTCAGGTTTCAGTATGACGAGGGTTTTGTTAGCCTTTAACGCTTTTAAGGCAGTAAGGTGTTCGTTGGTCAGCGGACACGTCTGTTTAGAGGGTGTTGTGCGATACTGGTGTTCTAAATCTACCAGTTTGGCCTTCAGCCACCCGACCGACTCAGCAGAGGTAGGTGATAACTTGGAGACTTGATCAAACAACATTTCAAACTGTGCTTGCGACTCAACACGATTGATGTGTTTAGGCTTTATGCATAATTTTAATCCGTATGCAAGGGCCTCTGTTTCAATGTTGTTGAGTACGTATGACGATAAGTTCCTCACATACTTCTCTGGGTTGTCTAGTACTGACGTTGTTACCTTTTCAGTGCTCAGTGATTTGTTGAGGCGAGCATTCTCTGCGATTTTCACCTTGTACACTGCTTCTGTACAGAATTTAGTGAACTTCAAGTAGCCATACAAGCTCAATTCTTGGGTGACGTAGTAGGCAGAACTGTGTGTGCGCTTCAAGTTGGCCAGCTTGGACTGGGTTTCTTCTATCTGGTTTTTTGTCAGTCGTCTCAGGTTTTTTCTTGTCGGACATATTCTGTCCGTCCTCAGAGATCTGAAATACCGGTGAGGAAATATCCCCGTCCTTAGGCATTCCTCGAGAAATCTCAATCGACAATCCTGTAGCGATATTTTACACTTCAGCTTGAGTAATCCATCTAATCGCTTCACAGTTGGTAATGGGAGGCGACGTTTGAGAAATTCAAAACAATGTTTTCCCGTAGTGAATTTGAATAACGAAGACACAAACAATAGATTGCACGATTTATTGCCTGGCATATTTCGCTGCATCTCGTCAGGTACATACTGCAGAAATCACACAACTTACGTGAAATTAACTAGATAAATCCTTCAAGTTGAAATATACACAATTTCGCACAGTAATGTCGATTGTCTACCACGGTAATTTTAAGCTGACTAACATGTCTTTCTGTTTACACAATTCTGGCTTGCGTTGATAGATCATAATTGCTTCTGCAAATTTTAACAAGCGAGTATTCTGTGTTCTAAACAACACGCGAAATGCAGTCTCTCTGGACACAACATGGCGACTGGCGACAATGTGCCTGCCGATTGAAGACGCCGGGAGCTTCCGGTGTGTCGGCTCCTCGTGGCTTAGTACGGACCTGTTTGACCGTGCTAGAAAGATATGCACCCAGGACACACTGACAGAGGAATTTGAAACTCTGAAGAATGTCTTAAACCTGAATGGGTACTCCACAGGATTTATAAAGCGCCATTGCCAACAGCCCAAACCCAAAGCAGACGTAACTACAGTCCCTAAACTCAAGGTATTCATCCAGCTAACCTTTCGAGGGGATGACGTAATGCAACGTCTACAAGACCGGCTTACTACAGCAGTAGGTCAAACATTCTGTGCGGCAACTCCAGTCATTAGATGTAAAACCGTACCCATTCCTACACCAACAGTCAAAGAGCCTGTTCCTCTGTACGCCACAAACAATTGTATTTACCAATTCACATGTAGATGCCAGGCCGTTTACATTGGCCGAACGGAGAGACAGCTTAACAAACGGGTGTTAGAACACATACCTCAATGGGTCAACAAGATACAACACACAGGAGATGATAGCCACGAGGAGCCGACACACCGGAAGCTCCCGGCGTCTTCAATCGGCAAGCACATTGTTGCCAGTCGCCATGTTGTGTCCAGAGAGACTGCATTTCGCGTGTTGTTTAGAACACAGAATACTCGCTTGTTAAAATTTGCAGAAGCAATTATGATCTATCAACGCAAGCCAGAATTGTGTAAACAGAAAGACATGTTAGTCAGCTTAAAATTACCGTGGTAGACAATCGACATTACTGTGCGAAATTGTGTATATTTCAACTTGAAGGATTTATCTAGTTAATTTCACGTAAGTTGTGTGAGTTCTGCAGTATGTACCTGACGAGATGCAGCGAAATATGCCAGGCAATAAATCGTGCAATCTATTGTTTGTGTCTTCGTTATTCAAATTCACTACGGGAAAAACATTGTTTTGAATTTCTCAAACGTCGCCTCCCATTACCAACTGTGAAGCGATTAGATGGATTACTCAAGCTGAAGTGTAAGATATCGCTACAGGATTGTCGATTGAGATTTCTCGAGGAATGCCTAAGGACGGGGATATTTCCTCACCGGTATTTCAGATCTCTGAGGACGGACAGAATATGTCCGACAAGAAAAAACCTGAGACGACTGACAAAAAACCAGATAGAAGAAACCCAGTCCAAGCTGGCCAACTTGAAGCGCACACACAGTTCTGCCTACTACGTCACCCAAGAATTGAGTTTGTATGGCTACTTGAAGTTCACGAAATTCTGTACAGAAGCAGTGTACAAGGTGAAAATCGCAGAGAATGCTCGCCTCAACAAATCACTGAGCACTGAAAAGGTAACAACGTCAGTACTAGACAACCCAGAGAAGTATGTGAGGAACTTATCGTCATACGTACTCAACAACATTGAAACAGAGGCCCTTGCATACGGATTAAAATTATGCATAAAGCCTAAACACATCAATCGTGTTGAGTCGCAAGCACAGTTTGAAATGTTGTTTGATCAAGTCTCCAAGTTATCACCTACCTCTGCTGATTCGGTCGGGTGGCTGAAGGCCAAACTGGTAGATTTAGAACACCAGTATCGCACAACACCCTCTAAACAGACGTGTCCGCTGACCAACGAACACCTTACTGCCTTAAAAGCGTTAAAGGCTAACAAAACCCTCGTCATACTGAAACCTGACAAAGGGAGCGGTACAGTACTGATGGACATGTCAGATTACCAGAGAAAAATGGATGTAATATTGTCAGACGAATCCAAATTCAGGATAGATCAAAAAGTAAACAAGTCGGAGGACCTGGATGCTATAATGAGGAAAGAGATCCAGTCACTTGTGAATGCGGGACTCATCAGTGAGGCCACTGCAAAAACGCTCACACCACGCGGCTCGCACACTCCTCAGATGTACGGTCTACCCAAACTTCACAAGCCCGGCATCCCGCTAAGACCTATCCTGTCCATGGTTAACTCTGCACAACACCGAATGGCGAGATGGTTAGCCGAAATGTTAAAAGCCAGTACGACAGTCCTTCGATCCAAAAATACTCAGAGATACATTCCAACTGGTGGAATTATTGGATACTATGGACATAAATAACAAACACATGGCATCCATGGATATAGCCTCCCTATTCACTAACGTTCCATTAGAGGAGACAGTGAAAATAATAAGGGAACGCATTGAAGACAAACAACTAAAATTAGGCATACCAACACCTATTCTGGAGAGGCTACTACTACTATGTACCGCCAACATCCTAATTCAATTTTCAAACTAAGTCATACCGCCAAATTGACGGAGTGGCCATGGGGAGTCCTCTTGGTCCTATTCTAGCGGACATCTTCATGGCACACTTAGAAGAAAAGAGATCCTCAGACATCAACAACTTGGCCTTTTACCGGCGTTATGTGGACGATATACTAATCATCACCACAGACGAGCTACAAGCAACATCGTTTCAGGCCACAATGAACAAGACGCATAAAAACATCTCTCTATCTATGGAACACGAACACAACGAAGCGTTACCGTTCCTAGATATTCTAATGAGACGTAGAGCAGACGGCACAATTCAAAGATCGGTGTATCGCAAAGAAACATGGACTGGCCAATACCTAAATTTTCAGAGCTTCACACCTGTCCAGTACAAACGGGGCTTAGTACGGACCTTGTTTGACCGTGCTAGAAAGATATGCACCCAGGACACACTGACAGAGGAATTTGAAACTCTGAAGAATGTCTTAAACCTGAATGGGTACTCCACAGGATTTATAAAGCGCCATTGCCAACAGCCCAAACCCAAAGCAGACGTAACTACAGTCCCTAAACTCAAGGTATTCATCCAGCTAACCTTTCGAGGGGATGACGTAATGCAACGTCTACAAGACCGGCTTACTACAGCAGTAGGTCGAAACATTCTGTGCGGCAACTCCAGTCATTAGATGTAAAACCGTACCCATTCCTACACCAACAGTCAAAGAGCCTGTTCCTCTGTACGCCACAAACAATTGTATTTACCAATTCACATGTAGATGCCAGGCCGTTTACATTGGCCGAACGGAGAGACAGCTTAACAAACGGGTGTTCAGAACACATACCTCAATGGGTCAACAAGATACAACACACAGGAGATGATAGCCACGAGGAGCCGACACACCGGAAGCTCCCGGCGTCTTCAATCGGCAAGCACATTGTTGCCAGTCGCCATGTTGTGTCCAGAGAGACTGCATTTCGCGTGTTGTTTAGAACACAGAATACTCGCTTGTTAAAATTTGCAGAAGCAATTATGATCTATCAACGCAAGCCAGAATTGTGTAAACAGAAAGACATGTTAGTCAGCTTAAAATTACCGTGGTAGACAATCGACATTACTGTGCGAAATTGTGTATATTTCAACTTGAAGGATTTATCTAGTTAATTTCACGTAAGTTGTGTGAGTTCTGCAGTATGTACCTGACGAGATGCAGCGAAATATGCCAGGCAATAAATCGTGCAATCTATTGTTTGTGTCTTCGTTATTCAAATTCACTACGGGAAAACATTGTTTTGAATTTCTCAAACGTCGCCTCCCATTACCAACTGTGAAGCGATTAGATGGATTACTCAAGCTGAAGTGTAAGATATCGCTACAGGATTGTCGATTGAGATTTCTCGAGGAATGCCTAAGGACGGGGATATTTCCTCACCGGTATTTCAGATCTCTGAGGACGGACAGAATATGTCCGACAAGAAAAAACCTGAGACGACTGACAAAAAACCAGATAGAAGAAACCCAGTCCAAGCTGGCCAACTTGAAGCGCACACACAGTTCTGCCTACTACGTCACCCAAGAATTGAGTTTGTATGGCTACTTGAAGTTCACGAAATTCTGTACAGAAGCAGTGTACAAGGTGAAAATCGCAGAGAATGCTCGCCTCAACAAATCACTGAGCACTGAAAAGGTAACAACGTCAGTACTAGACAACCCAGAGAAGTATGTGAGGAACTTATCGTCATACGTACTCAACAACATTGAAACAGAGGCCCTTGCATACGGATTAAAATTATGCATAAAGCCTAAACACATCAATCGTGTTGAGTCGCAAGCACAGTTTGAAATGTTGTTTGATCAAGTCTCCAAGTTATCACCTACCTCTGCTGATTCGGTCGGGTGGCTGAAGGCCAAACTGGTAGATTTAGAACACCAGTATCGCACAACACCCTCTAAACAGACGTGTCCGCTGACCAACGAACACCTTACTGCCTTAAAAGCGTTAAAGGCTAACAAAACCCTCGTCATACTGAAACCTGACAAAGGGAGCGGTACAGTACTGATGGACATGTCAGATTACCAGAGAAAAATGGATGTAATATTGTCAGACGAATCCAAATTCAGGATAGATCAAAAAGTAAACAAGTCGGAGGACCTGGATGCTATAATGAGGAAAGAGATCCAGTCACTTGTGAATGCGGGACTCATCAGTGAGGCCACTGCAAAAACGCTCACACCACGCGGCTCGCACACTCCTCAGATGTACGGTCTACCCAAACTTCACAAGCCCGGCATCCCGCTAAGACCTATCCTGTCCATGGTTAACTCTGCACAACACCGAATGGCGAGATGGTTAGCCGAAATGTTAAAAGCCAGTACGACAGTCCTTCGATCCAAAAATACTCAGAGATACATTCCAACTGGTGGAATTATTGGATACTATGGACATAAATAACAAACACATGGCATCCATGGATATAGCCTCCCTATTCACTAACGTTCCATTAGAGGAGACAGTGAAAATAATAAGGGAACGCATTGAAGACAAACAACTAAAATTAGGCATACCAACACCTATTCTGGAGAGGCTACTACTACTATGTACCGCCAACATCCTATTCAATTTTCAAACTAAGTCATACCGCCAAATTGACGGAGTGGCCATGGGGAGTCCTCTTGGTCCTATTCTAGCGGACATCTTCATGGCACACTTAGAAGAAAAGAGATCCTCAGACATCAACAACTTGGCCTTTTACCGGCGTTATGTGGACGATATACTAATCATCACCACAGACGAGCTACAAGCAACATCGTTTCAGGCCACAATGAACAAGACGCATAAAAACATCTCTCTATCTATGGAACACGAACACAACGAAGCGTTACCGTTCCTAGATATTCTAATGAGACGTAGAGCAGACGGCACAATTCAAAGATCGGTGTATCGCAAAGAAACATGGACTGGCCAATACCTAAATTTTCAGAGCTTCACACCTGTCCAGTACAAACGGGGCTTAGTACGGACCTTGTTTGACCGTGCTAGAAAGATATGCACCCAGGACACACTGACAGAGGAATTTGAAACTCTGAAGAATGTCTTAAACCTGAATGGGTACTCCACAGGATTTATAAAGCGCCATTGCCAACAGCCCAAACCCAAAGCAGACGTAACTACAGTCCCTAAACTCAAGGTATTCATCCAGCTAACCTTTCGAGGGGATGACGTAATGCAACGTCTACAAGACCGGCTTACTACAGCAGTAGGTCGAACATTCTGTGCGGCAACTCCAGTCATTAGATGTAAAACCGTACCCATTCCTACACCAACAGTCAAAGAGCCTGTTCCTCTGTACGCCACAAACAATTGTATTTACCAATTCACATGTAGATGCCAGGCCGTTTACATTGGCCGAACGGAGAGACAGCTTAACAAACGGGTGTCAGAACACATACCTCAATGGGTCAACAAGATACAACACACAGGAGATGATAGCCACGAGGAGCCGACACACCGGAAGCTCCCGGCGTCTTCAATCGGCAGGCACATTGTCGCCAGTCGCCATGTTGTGTCCAGAGAGACTGCATTTCGCGTGTTGTTTAGAACACAGAATACTCGCTTGTTAAAATTTGCAGAAGCAATTATGATCTATCAACGCAAGCCAGAATTGTGTAAACAGAAAGACATGTTAGTCAGCTTAAAATTACCGTGGTAGACAATCGACATTACTGTGCGAAATTGTGTATATTTCAACTTGAAGGATTTATCTAGTTAATTTCACGTAAGTTGTGTGAGTTCTGCAGTATGTACCTGACGAGATGCAGCGAAATATGCCAGGCAATAAATCGTGCAATCTATTGTTTGTGTCTTCGTTATTCAAATTCACTACGGGAAAACATTGTTGAATTTTACTCATATTATTGTTGATTAAAGATACTCGACAATTTAACTCATATACAGAGTGAGTTTTTAATGGACGTGCAGTGTATTACCGGTCCAAGATGTGTATTAGCATGGTATGTTGCATGAACTTACAGAGGGTGACTACAAAACTTGGACCGGCAATATTTTCAACACTGCACAGTTACAATCACCCCTAAATTATTACTTGTGTGTTGTTAGAGAACTCGGCAAATTAACTCATATATTATATATATTTGTTGTTTTAGAGAATGGACAAATTTCGATAAATTAATTTATTTATTGTTTAAGAGACTGGGAGAGTTTTCACCCATTAAGTATTATGTTTATTAGTTGAGAACTGGACAGATTTCACACATTATTAATATGGTTAGGGAACTGGACATATTTCACGATTCATTTATTTCTTTGTTTATTTGCTTAGAGACCTTGCCAAAATTTTCTCATTTATATTTATGTGTTTATTGTTAGAGAACTGGACAAATTTCACTCATTCATTTATTTATTTGTTTATGTTTAGAGAACTGGAACAAGGAGTCTCCGACTTCCGGCTGCTGTTCTGGCAGATACAAGATAGTGACCACGATCACAGCGGACACTTAGAGGGACTCGAACTGCCGGACAATGCCAAAGGAAGTCTTTTATTCTGCTTTTTGCATGTGATTCATTGCGTATGATACGGATATTTGAGACGGGTTTCGCACCTAGACTTTGGAATAAATTCTGCAGAGGTCCACAGTTTATGGAGTAACATTCGTCTTTGTGCCAGGACACGTGAGAGTTGTGGGAAATGTAAGATCTGATTGAGGGGCTGGTACAGCTGCTTACCAAAGGGTGACTAATGGATGGAGCTGATGTTATGAACGTCTTAGACTGTAAAATCGAAACTAGACATCCACCTGGAAAAATCAATTCAAAACTTCTTATAGTCCATGCCGTGTGGCGTTGATGATCAGTCTGTCCACAGCCTTCTGTCTCGTGTATGCCAATCGTTTTTATAATAAGTTTCCCCCTTCAGTGTGTCAAAATGTCCCGTATCTTCACTCTTGGGCTCTTCCTGCTCTTCTCCGCTCCAGCTTTCCTCTTGTCACAAAACCTCCGATATTCCCTTCTCATGACATGCCTAAAGAATATTGACCGGTACTTCTCTCGCCAGTAACCAGTTCTCTTGATGAGTTGACTGTTTTTTGATATCTTCATGTCTAGCTGTCCATGGCATTTTAAGCATTCTTCTATAACTTCATTCATTCAGTAGCATGTCCATTGCTGACCCTCGCTCCCCCTACAACCCTTTCCCCAAAACTTCTCGGTCATAAGCAGAGATCCTGCGTCCGAAACCATATCTAGAGATCTGCTACCACATCCTGCACCCCTTTCTCTGTGGCTTTTCCCCTTCCTCTCTTTCCCGGGATAACATGTCCATTATTGTTCTCTCCAAAATTTCGTGACGTTTCAAGTGACCAAAATTTCTACTTTCTGTTTTTTTCGTCTTTAATAGCCCAAACCCTTTTTCAAATTAGCTCTTGAAGTATGGATGCATTTTTTCTCTTTTTTATCCAAGATATTCTTAGAAAACCCCTCTGTACGATTTATATTCAAATTCATTTATGCGCTGTTCAGCTTGTACTAGACCCTACAGCTTATAGACCAAACTGCCTTCCAGTTGTGATGAGGTCAATAACACAGACCTCCTTTTCTTTCCCCAAATGCAGTTCTGGTTCTCATTTTAGGCTGGATCGACCTGGAAGCCAAAGTCGATCTTAAACCCCCGCCGATGGGGAAATTGAACACATGACGTCAGGCCGGCAGACAGCGCCTAACCACTACACGATCGATGTACACCAATAGATGATCGTATTTACAATTTTTTTTCTTTAAGTTACATATCCTTTACATGACGTTGCAGTCAACACCAGCATTTACTGCCCTTGTTGATGTCTTGAAAAGTTTTTCGTTCAGTAGTTTTCCATTGCTTTCTGAACGACCGGCTCCTATGCCAGGACAGATTCTATCAGAGATGATTGGGGGGTTTTGGGGGGACTGGTGTGTTGACATTCTGGCGGTGACATTATGCACTGTATCTGTGCGGGGGTTTTTGTCGAGACTCCCGTCTTTTCCACTTTTCACATTGGGCGTGGGGGGCGTTTTGTTGATATTCACTGGCACAAGAACGGAGCAAATGGGGACGACCCGTTTCTGTGAAGTTGGAATGCGACTAACTAACTAACTCAGCGCGACACGGTCTGCTGCCCAAAATTGGGAACCCTGTGTTTCGAACGCGTGTAAACGATATTTCGAATCGCTTTCCCATTCGCCATCGCCACGGGAACGGCGAATTCAGAATTTTGCATCAAAAATCCTGTTTTTCCCCCGTTGATAACATTCTTTTTTTTTGTGACAGCCCTTGATCCCTACATTGTCATCAATGTGAAGGTCAGAAAGTTCAATCCAACCATCACAAAAAACCACATCTCCCCAAATTCAACTTTACGGCCACGTTTTATCGCAAGAAACCATCCAAACCAATCATTGTGGAGGTTATGTCCAGTGTTTGTCCACACCATTTGTCGGGATAACAGAAAGATATAGGTGTATATTTCATGACAGTGCATTTTTTGAAAAATTCCCGGGCCAATTTTTTGTATTCACCCTCTGTTCATGCAACAAAATAAGTAAATACAACCTTAGACTGGAAATTTTTTCCCAACACGCACAGTCATTAAAAGTGCATATATATTAGTAATGGTTCAAAAAGGTATTTCTTTATTTAATTTAAGAGATTCATGCCGAAGGATAATATATCGTTAAATGTGATCCCCCTTTTGGGATAGAAGGAGGATATATCGCTATACTAGGATCATCATTTTTGGAGAAAAAAAAAACGGCTGGAACCCCCTAATTGCTAGCGCCTTAATTTTTTGAGCAATTCTTTATTATTCGTCGAATTCATCATGCGAAACGTTTTTTTCTTTTTTCACTGCATGGCCGTTTTTATGGACTGATAGACCTAGAAGTAATGGTTATTACATCAAAAAAGAAAATACTCAAATGCAACATCGATTTGAATGGAACCAATCTGAAACAATCCAAATTTTTTGAAGCAACTTTAGCACTTTAAAAACAGCAGATGGAAAATGTATGGGAGGTTAAATATAAATAGCCCAAGAAAAAGGGAGCACTTCACACGGTGAGGAATATTCTACTAAATGTATCTTGTCAATCGAGGGAGGGAAAAGGGGTTTTTTAAACGCTGTATTGAGCCAATCCTGGTGTACGGGAGTAAATCATGGACAACTAGCAGGTAAATGAAAAAAAATGTGAAAACTGTGGGGGTGGTTTTAAGGAGTGATGAGACAACTGTGGACGGATAGAAAGGGTGACGCGATATCTTGAGACAGTTAACTACGAAGGAATTGGGTACTCAAACAGACGAAGTTAGTCAACATTCTTTACACATGTCATGAGAAGGGGAAAGCTGAAGGGGAAGAGATGCTGGACAGTTTGACATCATGGCATGGAGGAACATGATATCAGAAATTGTTGGCAGTACCATAAAAGAAGGTTTTTTTCCAGACATAAACACCCGACTACACGGCAGGACTATCAAAAAATTGACAGGACAGGGACGGAAGGTTTTTAACAGACATGATTTCCAACTCCACGTAGATGACTTTGTAAGAAAAGGTAGTCTAACTACTGGGTGTTTAGCGCGAACTATTCTAAGCCCCTGTAGAGTCAGATCCGTTTCCCAAATTTTGACTGTAGGCCCAATAACAGAAACCAAACAAACCCCTTGGTGGTTTCCCGCACCCGTGTGTTACAGGGTCGCATAAAAAAAAAAAAAAAGGGGGGGAAGGGGACCAAAAAAATAATATCC
>JACEFZ010008530.1:0-50000 GCA_014155875.1 Cepaea nemoralis
CCCAAACCCAAATCTGCTCAAATTGCAGTATCACCGAGCTATCTGCTCTTTCATTTAAATTCTTTAAATCATCTCACACGACAACTAGGATAATAAACATTCCCATATGTATGGTACGTTACACCTTCTTTATGTATTTATAATAGCCATGTTAAAAATTGCCTTAGTGAGTCATGTATTATTGATTTTTCCCCCATGCGTTTACCCGTGATGGCTGAAACTGCCTTGACTTTCTAGATCATTCTCAGTTAATCACAATGTAAGCATATGTGGGTGTAGTTAGCAACTCAAACCAGAGGAATGCATTTGTTACTCTTAACACTTCCATTGTCATGCTGTTATTGATCCTAGAACCAAAGTCCCACTGGCCCATGCACTTAACTTAATACCAGTAACCACCATATGTGTATATCACAGAATATTCATCAAGTCTGCCTTTAATTAAACAAGGCTTTAAAAGGCAAGAATATCGACTTCAATGTACCGGGTTTCATCCCAAATTGCTCAGGTCACTTTCTGCATGGCTGCCTGCTGAAAGCGTTGTACAAAGAACAAATTCTGTAGCTCCAGTGACCACCCCAGGAGTCTCCTAGAACATTGCATTCGTGAAACAAACGACGTGGCCTGAAAAAGAACCCACAACCTTCACAGCGCGAGGCAGGCAGCATCACCACATCACCATGGAGACTCCCAAGTGGCCATTAATAAGGCTCTAACCTTTGAATCCTCAGCCTCAGGGTTCCATTCTTAGTAGGCTTTGAATTAGCCAGGATCAGTATTCGTATTCTCACATAATAGTTTGACAATGTCTTCAGACCATCCTTCTTTGACTTGTTCCTGTTTCGTATCTTCAGCAATTTTGGCAATCCAGATTTCATTTCCCATAGTTGGTAAAATGAGAAAATCCCAATGCCACCAAGGCGTATCTCGTACCCAAAGATGGCAAAAGTAGCTTCATTTTGAATTCTCTCCAGTCACTTGAAGAGTTAGGGTCATCACATTTTGATTGGCCTGGGGGCACAGAGGAATAGGGAATCAGTCTTTCCCTGTGGTAGCGAACAGTTGGATACTGAACTCGTCTGACTGTGGTCATTGCTGAATGGGAAAAGTGGCAGGCAGACAAGCCAGAGATGATACAAGCATGAAGATATCAAGAGATTGTATGTCAGAGTGTACAGGCTAAATGAGTAATATCAGTTACATCACACAATGAGTATCAGTAACAACTGGGGCTAGCACCATATACCAGGACCACCTCAAGGCGTCTTAAAGTGTCCTTTACTTTGACTTATATTGTGAATTGTCATTAGTAAAGTGTCCTTTGCCTTATATTGTACATTGTCATTAGTAAAGTGTCCTTTACTTTGACTTATAATGTACATTGTCATTAGTAAAGTGTCCTTTACTATTTCTCATTTAGCCTGTACACTCTGACATTCAATCTCTTGATATCTTCATGCTTGTATCATCTCTGGCTTGTCTGCCTGCCACTTTTCCATTATCAGGAGATCATTTTCAGTCAACCTTCATTGTGGAGACGGCACTTGAATGGATGACCCTTAGAAAAGTAAAGCCTAGACAAAGAAGCAAATATATTTCTTTTCATAAGTAATTAACAGGAATGTTACAAACTTGTATTTTTGTTTACAATACTGCGAACCAGAAATTGTGTATGTGTGTGTTATTTTTCAACATAGTCCATAGGCCTGTAACACTCTTGGTTCACCTGTCCACTTGCTTGTTTACACCTTCAAGGAAAGTTTTTGGGTGTAGCCTTTAATTTTGCACCACCTCCATTACATCCTTGTCATCTGCAGATCTTTAACCTCACAAATATTTTGAGGATTCAAACAAGTGAAAGCCTGATGGTGCCAAGTCTGGATTGTACGCTAGATGTTTCAAGATTTCAAATTTCAGAGTTTGTAGTGTACCCACTGTAAATCCACTTTGAAATCTTTGTACTTATCTACACACTTTCCTCAACAACTGTCTCTGTACTCGGCCATCATTCTTCTGTAAATTTCACACCATATAACCACAAACAATGAATAACCCTTGTTCTTCTATGGTGCAAGACAAAGGTGGGACCGCCAATTTTAATCACTATTTTGCCAACTGCTTGACCTCACGACCCCTACATGGATTATTGCTTAAGATCCAGTTTGTGTCCTGAAAAAAGATTCTCCAATATTCAAAACTCTTCCATGTATTTTATAACATTCCTTTAGTTTAGTTTAGTCGACGGATCAACATCAAGGAACACGAGTGTAACCAACAAGTGCTCCGTTCTACTCCTAACTCAAGCCTGAGTACGGAGAAACTTAGCTCAGTGCACGAACTCTGAACACCGGTGAGGTTCCTGAAATACTTTGGGTAGATTTTTAACTTAAAATTTTGCCCGGACAGCGCCGTTAGGCTACTCTTTCTTTTATTTCCAGCTGCCAAGGGATTTTGTACGTGCACAACAATACACATGGGTGTCCGATCTCACTACCCAGAGACCAGGGGAACTTTTGTTACTAGAAGTCCACGCGAAAAAATCCCGGTCCTCACCGGGGACCTCCAGCACTCGAGGCGGACACCATACCTCGAGACCACTCAGACCCCCTTTCCCCCCCCCCCCCCCCCCCCCCCCCCCCCCCCCCCCCCCATTCCTTTTACTTAGTCTATACGAGGGTCTGGTCCTTTCTGTTTTTGAGTATGCGATGGCGATCCTGACTCTCAGCCATAAGCTGATGGATACAGAACAAAGCTATTCATATTTACCTGGGTGTATAAGAGGTACAGCATGTAGGGAGATGCAATACCTCCTTGATTTTCCAACCATGGGGGACAATACAAATTTGCCAAGCACGTGCTTACCTCAGAGACAATGCAAACACACAACATCCATTGCATACTGAAATTAAGAAGGTAAAGGGTAGCATATTAAAAAGAGGAATGGGTCAAGTCGAAGACATTCTTCAACAGGTGTGTTCACTTGAGGAATTAGAACCTGGTGAGGAGTGGGTACAAGTGCAACCAGAGTTCTGTATGTCCTTTTCAATTTGCATTCAACTAGACAGAAAATGCAGACAAAAAAATCCAGCTGCTGTGGAGGCGGCAGTACAGGCTTTGATCTTCGAGAACTATTTAGAAGGTGATGCTGTCATTTACAAAGCTGATTCGGCCCTTTGAAGTGTAAGAAGTTAGTGGGCTTTTACAGCTCAGGCTGGAGGGAGAATTCTGAAGGAAGTTAGTAGTTCTTTTGCGTTGACCACAAGTAGTCAAAATCAAATCAAATCAAACCAAATCAACTTTATTAGGGTCACAAATTAGGCGCGCAGGCCCGTCTTACATTCGGCCCTTCCAATCACTCGTCTTTCGTTCATCAAGAGCATTATACATTTGCATAGGAAGAAAAATAAACATTGTGAAATGAATGTTGTAAACATAAACAAGGCTAATTACCATGGTATGAAGCCCATCTCCCACCTATCCATACATCACCCCACCCACACAACACCCCCACCTACCCACACACATGCGCACCAAGGGACACATACACACCCCCACCTACCGACACACACGCACACCAAGGGACACATACATACCCCACCAAACCGACCCATCCCCCTCCCGCACATCCCCCACCCACACAACACCCCCACCTACCCACACACATGCGCACCAAGGGACACATACACACCCCCACCTACCGACACACACGCACACCAAGGGACACATACATACCCCACCAACCGACCCATCCCCCTCCCGCACATCCCCCACCCACACACACTGCCCTCACCTGATCCCCCAACCAAAACACACTCGCCACCCACAAACATTCCCCCACCAACCCACACATCCACGCCCATCCACATTCTACCCCACACATCCTCTCCCCACCCACACCTCAAACCACCCTTCCCCCAGCCACATCTCCATCGACAACATATTCCCCACCCACACACACAATCCCCCACCAACCCACACATCGCACAACCACTCACACATCCCCAAACCATACACACACATCCCCACCAACTGACATGTCCTTACCCCCCCCCCCCCCACACACACATCTCCCTAACCACCCATACATCCCCAATCCACTGACACACACACCACCACCCACACATACAACTTCCACCCACCCACACATGCCTTAACCTAATCCCCCACCACACAATCCCCCACCCGCACATCACATACACCCCCTACCACGCACTATTCCCAACCCACGCACCACACACACACATATCCCTCACCAACACATCCCCACTTACACACCACACACATATCCCCCACCCAGATACCACACAATATTCTCACCCACACCCACACAGATACCCTTACCCATCCACCCCACATACCCCCACTCATACACCACAAAAATCCCCCACCCACACACACATACCTCACCCACACAATATCACCAACCAACACACCTCTCCCCACCCACACACGCATTCCCTACCCGTCCACCAACACACACACACTCACACATCCTCCACTACACACCCACACCAACCCACTCCCAACCAAACATCTCTCGATCACAATACCCCTACCCCCAGACACATCCTCCACCCACTCACACATCCCACCCCGACACATACAACTCCCTCACCCACCTACACATCCCTAAGCCACTCACACACCCCCACCCACACATTCCCCATCCACATATACTTCCCCCAACCACCACAATCCCCTGCTCACCCACACATATACCCCACCCATAAGCACATTCCCCACACCCATCACACACATCCCCCACACCACACACTATCCTCCACCCATACCACCACAAACATACCCTCCACCCACACATCATTCACACATCCCCCACCAACACACCGCACACATATCTCAAACCCACACACCATACACTTCTCCCCACCCGCCCTTCCATCCCAAATCCACCCAACACAACCCCGCCTCCCACACATACTTCCTCAAACCATCCACACATCTCCACCCACATAAACACACATCCCCCTCCACATCCCATACACATATCCTCCACCCATACACACATCCCCCACACCCATTCAAACACCCGTACTTTCACCCCCACACATCCATCCACACATCCCACCAACACCCACAAATACCACTACCCACCAAAACCCACACACCCCAACCCATCCAAATGCATACCCCCACCCACACACCCCCACCCACACATATCCCCACACTCACACACATCCTCCACATACACTCACACTTCCTCACATCTAGACACATACAAAATGTCTCACGTTAGTATTGAAACTAGTATGAACAAACTCCCACACTTTACTCACACACATACACTGTGTAGTCTGACTATGGAGGTCATGGCAGTAAGTAAAACAATAACATGGCATGAGACACAGACCTTCCACTCAGATAAGCTTCCTTAGTGATTCAATGAGAATGCTCAGGAAGATAGAGATGGGTTGGATCTGAAGACAGTGGTTGGTGTCTCTGGAGCGGTCACAGCTGGCAAAGTATGTATGGTACGTTTCATTTTCATGCCAGTGCATGTAGGTGTACAAGGAAGTGAGCGGGCTGACAAGCTCGCAGGTAAGGCTACTGTGGAGGGCGGACGGGCCATGGACCAGGCTGACATTCTGAATGCTCTACGAGAAGTAAGACTTTTGCAAGAACCTGACATTCTGAATGCTCTACGAGAAGTAAGACTTTCGCAAGAACCAAGTGATGATTGTGAATCTACAACCATGGTCAGACTGCAAGAACAGCAAATTAAAAGAGGTGTGGCCAAACAAGAACACTATGCAGGAAGCCAAAGAAGATTAATAAACCAACACAGAACTGGTGTCGTTAGCCGCTACACGCTGCAGTATTTGCTGAGGAGGGGATCCGAGCACTTATGGACTTAATGGTGTGGTGTGCAATGAGGATGATCTGTTGACCAACTAGCTATTCCTGTTACTTAATGACTGTCCCTTATATTTACCCGATAACAAGACAAGTCAGCCCACTCACTCTATAGCAACAGTTCAAGGCCAGTTGAATCCTCTATAAATGCAAGTATTGTATTATGATACGTGTACTCACTTGAAGCTGTTACATTCTGCTCAGGAGCTGTTACAATAGTCGATCCAGTGGTAGTATAATACTCAATCTGGCACCGGTACATTCCTGCATCACTGCACATGGCATCATTGATATTCAGCACAAGCTTCATTGTAGCAATGTTGCTTACACCACCGTTTGCCCCATTGAATGTAACATTCCAGAGCCTTCCATTGGGAATGTTCTAGAAATTGAAGTGGATAATTATCATTTGATTGTAGTACATACATAATCACTGAACATGAGATAAAAGATAACTTCAACATAAAAATGTAAAAAAAAATAGATTTCATACAGTGATCTAGAAATTCTGTTTATTCTTCTTCTTTCATCTGAAATGTTTCTTTCTGGAATAACTGCGTTTTGCCTGTTTACAGCAGAGTTGCAATATTTGTGCCCTTCGGTGATATTTGAGCCACCTTTGGCTTGGTCAACAAGATCCTAATATTCACGTCCTCCCTAATAAAATCATCCCAGGGATCAAAGTTCATGTATTCAGATAGGGATATGAACTAAACTGAGTGGCACTCATGCCCATCTTTTCATTTTCGTGTCTTTCTTCCGGGGTGAAATTTCTGACAACCATGACATCAGAGTCTCAGGATTCACTTCTGGTCTGTGAGTGAGGACGGGAAGCTGTATCATTTCTTGTCTGTCGGTGGGGATGAAAGGCTGTATAAAACGCTTCACATGTTTGAAACATGGAAAGACCTACAGTCTGATCAAGTAGACTTCTGTAATAGTATAAGTAAGAAGCTTTGTAATATCTGTGGCCTGTTTGATCACCAATTAGTACTCTAGAAAGAAAAGATTTACAGTTGCAGGGAAAAGGTTATCGTCATGACCCCAATATGCTGCCAACAATGGCCAAAGAGAAAAGGATGAAAACAAGCAGGCTGATCCAAGGCAAATGGTTTCACAGGTCTGCTTGAGTTCTCTGGCTGATGGGCTGAATGGTAGCTAGGTAATAGCAGGGAAATCTTACTCCTCAAATACCCAGCTGTCGATTGACTTCCTACATAGTTTCAGGAAATCCCCCTCTTCATCATCATCATCATGTGGCAGTGCCAAGACCATGTATCTGTATGCTGCTTCACAGGGACTGGTTCGTGCCGTCTTTATCTTTCAGATGCTCTGCCTTGGTCTTTATTTGATGTCTGTCTTAGAAAGTGTTTCTTGATCTCGACAAGGTCTAATCTCAACAGGATGATGTTTTGTTGGACAGACCAGAGATGCTGGCCCGATCCTACCGATCTCATAGATCAGGAGTGTATTAGAAATGGGGTGACTGAACGAGGTATAAGGAAGTTGGATTATATCTGGATAGTTCACCTGGGTTTATTGTTGCAGAATCCCCCTTTGTTTATATATCAACAGCAATTTCCTGGTGTCACTGGGAAAGATGGTCAATGCCAGTTTCCTTTGTTGTTTCACCTAAAGAGGTTGTTGACACAGAGGGAAGCCTCCAAAACATACTGTTTACCAAGATGGGCACCCTGTCAACTGTGTCGCTGTAAGATCGAGGACCTGAACCTAAGACAGCTGCCTTGGCAAGAATTGTGTCGTGTCGTGACAGTAGAGGTCAAGATTTGTGGCTGCATTGTGTCTACCTACAAATCTCAAGGACTACATCCATGAGGTGAACTGTTAAGCAGTCTTACTATTATTTCTGACTACACTGGTCCACAACAATACTCTGGACACAATGATGAAAATTTAAGGAAGACTAGTCTTCCATGAGAGAGTCGAGTCTGGACAGTGATCATTCTGAGATCTACGTGTTAATGAATTCTGGAACCCTCCAGGGTTGTCTGTCCGGGATACACCTGTAACTCCTAGTGCATATAAATCATATATGTGTTTGTATCAATGTAGTATACATCTCGCAAACCACCAAATCGCTGTTTGAATTTCACTGCACTGCCCTCCAGTTAGCAACAGCACCAACAACCACCACCAGTAGAAAGAAATTCAAATTTAAAACTAAAGGAATTAGCGCTTACAGTTTTACAGAAGGATTAAATCTACATCATCAGAACTTGAAAAACAGTGCTATTTTGGAACGGAACGTCAATATTCTAAATATAGCAAAAATGGAGCTCAGCCATTGGACATAGCGTCAGAGCCAGATCTGGAGATAGTAACGGTGCAAAAACAACCGGGGAGTTGTTGCAATTGGCATAAACAGAAAGCCATTCAGCGTGTGGGTTACAATTCAACCTCTGGCAAGCGATCTAAAGGCAGTGGTCCACTGGAACTAATTGTCTAGTGTCTTCTGCTTAACTATCTCTCTGTATATTGGAAAACTCCATAGAAGGAAGCAAGAGAGAAGCGACAGCTTAAAAATCAGCCAGTGAACTAGAAAAGCAAAACCTAGCCTGGAGCCTGAAGATGCTATGCTTCCAGAGGAAATTCAACTATGTTGAAGGTAAGCACACTGTAAGATTAAGTTAGTTTATAGCCAGAAGTCCTTTCCCAGAAAGTGGGTGTACTGTAAAACTGTGGTTAGTCCTTAAGCAATTATTTCAGGAGAGACTAAGCACTGTATTCAGATGTCATAGTTTGTAGATGGTCTGTGCAATAGGTTAACCCATAGTGAGGGGTTTTCTAGTTATGCAGCTTCTATGTACGAATAAGCAATATGCCTAGGTTGTACATTTCACACCGTAAGCAGTTAAGCTAATTCAGTATTAATTCAGGAGTTATTGATTAACTTTAGAATTTAGGTGGATAGAATTCATAGTTCAGTAGCAAGGAACTATCTTAATTGTGCATTCACTAGTTAGGAGGAATTAGTATAATTCATCCTGGAAACAGTACATGGGCACATTCAATGTTGAATGGTTCCATATGTGTTATCCTGAAATCTTGGGTGTTCTACTGAAGCATTCATGTGGTGATTCAATTGTGACTTCATCGGTGTTCAATGTATGAATTTATCTTTTAACTTATTAATTGTGAGTCACATAATTATGCATATTCATCATCCATGCAAGCATGTGTTGTTTTAAATTTACAATGAATGATTGTAGATTATGTGATGAGAAGTGAAGTACAGAGGAAGATTATGATCAATCAATCAATCACCTGATAGTAGGCAATTTGATGCATACTGACATTTCTATCAGAGGAGAAGATGACAGTGGTAAACAAGCACTAATTAAAAATTTAGTGTGCCTCTATGTATGGCGCCAAACACTTTATTCCATATCACTCATGCTACAAATACTTTTGGTTCTGTTTCCTGAATTATGCAATTTTGTCTGGATGTTATAATGATGATGAATCTTATGAATTATTAAGGTAAAAGCATATACATAAATGTTGAAGAGGAGAGATGATGTTCCTCCTTAAAGCATTTGATTTGGAGTAAAACACCTGAATGTCCTGCAGGAGCTGGTGCCAGAATGGAATAATATTGTTTATAAGTTGGATACTCATTGCATTTGGTGAATGAATTAAGACAATGTGGGAGGCCTTTTCTTTTTAATGGAAGGATAACTAGGGAAAACAATTATGTACAACAGATAATAGTGAACATGGTTATCAAATTCTGAGTTGACCAAGGTATTACTCAACTTTGAGACTATATGCGATAGGCATGGGTGAAGATGACACTGCTTATCTGGTATCCGAAACCTTGAGAGCCCTGTAGCGGGTATTGGATGGAGAGAAAACAGCTATTAGGTTGATAACTGCTGGGGGGACACTACAGCCTTCTTCCCCCTTTATTTACTTTTCCCTGGGGTCAAACTTCCCTGTTTATTTTCCATTTTCCTTGGAGTTTTATCTTTCTTTCATTTCCAATGATCATAAAAGTGCATTTATGGTACCAGTAGATAAGTTTTGATACTGGAATTTCATGTGGGGGTTAGATCCATCCAGAACCAGATATGACTCTAGATGGGAGCTCGTGGCTGGAGAGATGATGAATCCTATTTTGGAAGAACTTACAGGCGAGAGTTCCATCCAACCACTTAACGCAGGTAACCCTGTATCACTATAAATCAAGAGGGGACGTTTAGCCCTTACCTGTGATTGGAGAGGCAACCTCAACGATCATCCTACCTGAACCAGAACAACAGACTTACTGTGGACCCAGTGTGTTTGGTCTCACAGAACAATTGACATTTAGGGCCCAAGAACCCAACATGGAGTGGAGAGGATGGAGATTGGGATAGAGAATTATGGTTATTATTGTTATCCAACGGATATATGGGTATTCACTGGGGAAAGATGGTGGTTATGTTTGTTTCTGAAAAAGTGAATGTTGATTGTATTGATGAACACATACCATGCCTTTGAAATGGGAGAGTATGTTGTGATCAGAATGGCCAGAACTCACCCAAAGTTTGTTTATTATTAAATTTGACAGATATTTCATTGTTCTCTCTGAGTGTTCCAATACCTCTTTGGGAGTTCATGTTATTGTCTGTTAACTATTCATTCACCCTAGACATTAATTATTTATATGAGAGCAGAGTGGCAAGGAAACTCCACAAGAATATTATTATTCAACGAAATCCATTTCCTTCTTGACCTTGGGAACTTCCTTGGCTCTCCTGGACTCTATTGATAGCCTCAAGTAATTGAGCCATTGAAGGCTACAAAATTTATAAAGGGCCAGAATTACATTGGGAAAGAGAAACTCAATTTCCTCTATCTCTTTGAGATTTCCCAAAATATCCGACAATCAAGAAGGGTTGTGTTGTTTCAATAATAAGTTACGCATTCGGATACCTTTGTCCTGTTACAATTATGTTAACCTTTCTGAAAGTTTCATAGGACATTCCACTCTCACTTTTGTGGTGTCATTGTCATCCCCCCCCCCCCCCCCCCCCCCCCATCCCATCTGACCCATGTAGAACAGCTGAACACATCCCGGTCAGCCCTCAAGGGAAGACATTGGTGTTCCCCTGTCTTTTCAGGGGCACATCAATGTCATAATCTCCCCGTCAGTTCTGCCACGCCGTCTTTGACGGCACCTGGCAAGTACGGCCAGGCCCAACTGTGAATGAAACTAACCACGCCGGGACACAACCCCGCTTAGCGGAAACTCAGGCCGGTTAGCTTCAGACGGCTGGGGACTGTGGCACTGGACAGATGGTTTGAATGGAGCTTGTGCGAATTGTGTGTTTGAACGCGAATAGATAGAAAGCCTGTGTGAGTATTAGGAGACTGTGCGCCTGGGTTGTAGGATTGTAAGTTGTGTCGCATTTGTAGATCTATTGATTATATTATGACATCGCGATTGTAAATGTGCGATGCATGTAATGGTTGTGATGAGTGAGCAGCGTGAATAAAGTGTTTGAATTGTAGTTGTAGTGTGTCACGTCAAGTCATTCTGTGACCGTGTTTTGTATCGCACTTGTCAAAGAACACGAGCCTGGGTAATTGCTGAATGCAAGATTCTGACAGGTGTGAACATGGGTTGCTCATCCTTATTGGATTTGAACCATAGGTGTGAACGTGCATGCAGCGTCCATCTTGAAAATAGTTGTAAAATAGGATTGAACGTGGGTGTAAGCGAAAAGTTTTGAGAAAGAAAGCATAATGGAAAGTAAGTTGTTGATTGTGTTAAACGGACGACAATACGACTAACAAACATACTTGACAGCACACAAACCCACAAAACTTAGTTGACATCGCATACACCACATAAACGTACATGTCCTAATTTTTCTTCTTCCAAAAAGCAACAGGTTTTTGTGCCATCCGAAACCGTTGGCTAATAAAGTCCATTTTTCCGGGCAGAAGTCCATTTTTTCCGGGCAGTAACAATCAAGCAGCCGTTATCTGATACAGTTCTCCAGGAGCACTTAAGTATTATCCATTTTTCTTATACACTTTTATATGCAAGTCTAAGCACAAGCTGTATCTAAGAAGTATTGTACAAATTATTGTATTTGGGATTACTAATACCATATTTAACTTTGTGTGTATTCATTGTATCTGACATATTTCATCATGTCTACATTGAATGATTTCATACAATCTGGTTTGAAAATGAATTTATCTGGTGATGGATTGACAAAATGGAGTGAGGCAAAGTATGCAGAACATGTCCAAAGTGAAGACAGAGCTGCCGAAAGGGAGCTGAGAAAATTAGAAGTAGAAGCTGAGGCTAGAAAGGCAGAATCAGAGGCCGAGACTAGAAAAAAAGAATCAGATACTGCTTTAAAACAGGCTGAGTTGGCTGCCAAAACTAAACAGGCAGAAACAGACGCTGAATTAAGAAAAGCTGAAATAGCTGCTCAGATTAAGAAAGAAGAGCTCGAAATTAATGCATGAACGAAAAAGGAAGAATTGGAAATGCAGCTGAAAATTAAACAACTGGAAGCTAAAACATCATCAGACAAAGAGTCTAAAAAGTCAGAAAGATAGAAAAAGAGAATCAGTACAAAAAGTACCAGGGGATCGTCAAAAATTTCACCACAGGCGACTGCATTGCAGCCTTCACCCAGAACTTCGAAACCCTAATGGAGCATTATCAGATCCCTGAGACTGAATGGAACATTATATATATATATGAGAAGTCTTTCAGGGGAACCTCTCAAAGTGATAGAGACCATTCCCAAAGATCTTAGGAAAGATTATCAATATATTAAGTCCAAAATTATGTCACACTTCCTGTTAGACGAAGCAAGCTACAGAGAACAGTTTAGTAAATTAGCTCCAAAAACCTACTCAAACGTTCTCTGACTACATCTCAGTAGTACAGGATACATTTAGTAAGTGGCTGTCAGCAGCCAAAGTAAACAACAATTTTGAGAAGTTGAATGATCTTGTTCTAAGAGATAAAATCATTACATCTCTACCACCACCATTTTCTAAATTTCTGCAAGAATGTGAGTGTGAGAGTGTGCAACAGATTGAGAAACGTGGTTCGGCTTATTTCACAGCCAACAAACAGTGCTTTACTAGTGGTGTGACTGACATAGACTTTGTAGCAGCTGCTAACTATGACAGAATGAAGTCAGAGCCCTACAATAAACAGAAACCCTTTAAACAATCTGCTGAGAAGTATTACCAATGCAGATATTGTCATCTTCCACACAATCAAAATGATATATGTGATAAACACCCAGGGTACCTTACATACTTGCAAAACTATATAGAGAAGCAAGATAAGGAAAGAAAGAGCTACAAACGACTAACAAAATGCTTCCTTTGCAAAGCCTATGGCCACTGGCGCCACTCATGTAAAGGTAAACAAATGACCAGAAAGGCTAATGCAGCCATGTTTGATAGCTCGTCCTCAGATGAGGAACAGGTAGAAGATCATCCTGTTAATTCAGCACAATCCATTGATGTCTTTCATCTTGATAAATGTACCATCTGTGATCATTTTCATGAGGATGGCCTATTAACATGCGGCCACTCAATACCCATTACCAATGAAGAAGCCAATTTGGTAATTAACTCCAAAGGTAAACTAAACATCCACAATGGATTTGTCAAAGGCAGAGCTGCCACCATTTTACGGGATAGTGGATGTACTCTTATTGGGTTAAAGAGAGACTTTATTTTACCTTCAGAAACATGTTACATGCAGAACTTTCTCAGGAGGCTTCCATAACTGCACAGCTGACACAGCGCTCTAGTACTGGGCTCTGGGAAATATTTAAGAACTTAGCCAGACAGGCTCCAAGAACAACTATACCAAAATTGAAGATGAGCCTTAAGAAATGGATGCTGAAAACATCTTTAAACTAATTGAAATAAAAAGAAACAACAAGAAAAATACAAAGAAAAATTCAAAAGAAAATGAAACAATTACACAAAGAGGTGAAAGAAGCATGGTTTAAAAAAAAAAACGAACAGGGAAATTGAAACACAACAAAGCATCAGAAATTCCAAATGAATGCACAAAGGAATATATGACCATATTAACAAAAGAACATACAAAATGTTACATTAAAACCAATAAGTCAAGATCATAATGGATCAAGTTCAGAAATATGAAAGACCTTTATAATGATTCACATAATGAACAGTATATTCCATATTATAATGAATGCCCACCAATTTCGATGATTGAAGTTCAGAATGTTTTTACCTGTATGAAAACTGTAGACACCGGGTCCAGACAACATCACAACAGAAATGAATGCCTAAGAAGAATATGAAAGCACATTCTGCAGACAGTGTAGTAGTCGTAGTAGTAGTCAGGATAGAAAAATCCAGGTGCCTGGAAATTCATATCTGCCGCTTGAATTCTCAATCATTTTCTTTGTATTTAAAAAAAAAAAAGGAGAGAGAGAGAGAGAGAGAGAGAGAGAGAGAGAGAGAGAGAGAGAGAGAGAG
This sequence comes from Cepaea nemoralis, assembly GCA_014155875.1. Taxonomy (NCBI): domain Eukaryota; kingdom Metazoa; phylum Mollusca; class Gastropoda; order Stylommatophora; family Helicidae; genus Cepaea; species Cepaea nemoralis. The sequence goes on from JACEFZ010008530.1 coordinate 14,377, forward strand.
AGAGAGAGAGAGAGAGAGAGAGAGAGAGAGAGAGAGAATGAATTGAATTGACCTTTATTTTCAAACGGTAAAACAAATTGGGCGAGAGAAACATACCAATGACAAGGTACACTATAAGTCAAAGTAAAGCACACTTTACTAACGACAAGGTACAATAAAAGTCAAAGTAAAGCACACTTTACTAAAGACAATTACAATATAAGTCCAAGTAAAGGACACTTTACTAATGACAATGTACAATATAAGTCAAAGTAAAGGGACACTTTACTAATGACAATGTACAATATAAGTCAAAGTAAAGGTCACTTTACTAATGACAATGTACAATATAAGTCAAATTAAAGGGCACTTTACTAATGACAATGTACAATATAAGTCAAAGTAAAGGACACTTTACTAATGACAATGTACAATATAAGTCAAAGTATAGGACACTTTACTAATGACAATGTACAATATAAGGCAAAGTAAAGGTCACTTTACTAATGACAATGTACAATATAAGTCAACGTAAAGGACACTTTACTAATGACAATGTACATTATATAAGGCAAAGTAAAGGGACACTTTGCTAATGACAATGTACAATATAAGGCTAAAAAGGACACTTTACTAATGAGAATGTACAATATAAGGCAAAGTAAAAGGACACTTTGCTAATGACAATGTACAATATAAGGCAAAGTAAACGACACTTTACTAATGACAAGGTACACTGTAAGCCAAAGTAAAAGACACTTTACTAATGAAAATGTACAATCTACATCAAAGTAAAGGCATTTTACTAATGACAATGTAAAATAAAAGGCAAAGTAAAGAATACTTTACTAATGACAATGTACAATATAAAGCAAAGTAAAGGGACACTTTACTAATGACAATGTACAATATAAAGCAAAGTAAATGGACACTTTACTAATGACAATGTACAATATAAGTCAAAGTAAAGGGCACTTTACTAATGGCAATGTACAATATAAGGCTAAAAAGGACACTTTACTAATGACAATGTACAATATAAGGCGAAGTAAAGGACACTTTACTAATGACAATGTACAATACAAGGCTAAAAACGACACTTTACTAATGAGAATGTACAATATAAGGCAAAGTAAAGGACACTTTAAGATGCCTTGAGGTGGCCCTGGTATATGGTGCTAGCCCCAGTTGTTACTGATACTCATTGTGTGATGTAACTGATATTACATCGGATGCCTTTACTTCCTAGAACATTTCCTAGTTCCCATTTTAGGCCGGGTCAAGGGGTCAATATAAACAATATGTCTAGACCACTTTATTGGTAGGCAAACAAACTAACCACTATGCCACCATAGCTCATACATTTAAAAAACAAAACATAAATAAAAGGCACAAACCTTAATTTCTGCATAACCAGCGGGACTTAAACTGTTGTACTGTGCAATTAGAGAATAGTTCCTGTCTGTTGCCACCATTCGATGAATGAACAGTGACTGTACACCACCAGCACCTGGTGGAGTAGTAGTAGCTTTACTAGCATCACAGTTGACTGAAAACGTCCCGCCTGAAGTTATTGTATTTGTTGACACAATTGATTGCTGCTGGCCACTCACTGTAGACAAAAGGGAAAAGTAATCCATAAACACACGTTACGAAGCCTCAGTCAGGTTCATATAAAAATAATTACTGTGACAATGGTTTGTTGAGACAGATTCACGTAATACCCTACCAGTGTTCCATTATTTACCGTTGCAGTTGTCCATTAGGAGGTATGTTGAAGGTCGCAGCCTAAACCTGTTACAGCACAATTATGACATGTTTTCTTAAAACTGGGGAATAAAATGGTGGCAGAAACATGAACACCTTCCACCAGGTCATCATCACATTTGGCAGAGAATGTAGAGAGTGGTGTGGTGGATTGGTAGAACTGAAGGTGTTAATAAATGAAAATGCCAACAAAGATGATGCAATAGTTAGTTAGTAGACAGATCATCCTCATTGCACATCGAACCATTCAGTCCAAAAGTGCTCATATCCCCTCCTCAGCAAATCCCGCAGCATGTAGCAGCTAACGACATCGGTTCTGTGCTGGTTTATCAATCTTCTTTGGCTTCCTGCATAGTGTTCTTGTTTGACCACACCTCTTTTAATTTTCTGTTCTCACTGTCTTACCATGGTTGTAGATTCACAGTCATCACTTGGTTCTCATAAGTCTTACTTCTCATAGCGCATTCAGAATGTCAGCCTGGTCCATGGCACGTCCACCCTCCACATTAGCCATACCTGCGAGCTTGTCAGCCCGCTCATTTCCTTTCGGTCCTCCAGTGAACACACCTGTTGAAGAATGCCTTCCACGACCTTCCTCTTTTTAACCTGCTGCCCTTCACCTTCCCAATTTCATTATGCAGTGGATGTTGTGTGTTTGGGTTGACTCTGAGGTAGGCACGTGCTCTGCAATTTGTAGTCTGTCTTCAATTGTTGGAAAATCAAGAAGGTAGCGCATCACTCTGCATGCTGTATCTCTTGTACATCCAAGAATAATGTGCATAGCTTCGTTTTGTATCCTTTCCATCCTTCCTATCTGCTTGCGGCTGAGAGTCAGGATTGCCATCGCATACTCAAAAACAGACATGACCAGCCCCTCGTATAGGAGGCATAGATGGCGCTGCTCAGTTTGCTGCCGCCATCACCCGCATCGCAGCCAGGCCCAGCCTTGGCCTTTGTTATCACCTGGCCTATGTGCTCATTATAAGCAAGGCTTCGATCAAAACGTATCCCCAGGTAATTCACTGCCTGCGTTCTTTCCAGTCTCTGAACACAGATTAACAGTTGGTTTTGGAGTGTTTACAATATGATTATTCAACGAGAACCATGTCACTGTTGCCTTTGTTGGGTTGACCATTCTCCCAGCTTCAGCATACCAAGTACTTATGCGTTTGAGTTTGGTTTGCTGTTCCACAGCAACCTTGTCACAGCCTCACATAAGGGCGGTACCAACATAAAAGTAAGAGAGACTAGAGAAGGGATAGAACTCCAGCTAAAGGGAAAGAACCGAGTCACCCGAAGGCTCAAATAATCCAGAGCCTTCTCGAAGGACCTGTCAGTGTGTCCACAGCCCCGTGGACACCGATGGGGCCCGCCGATTGCGGGGTCCACGAGAAACTCAGGGAGAGTTACCACCCGTGTCGGATTGCGACACGTGTGGAAAGGCAGACACGGACTGGACATCGAGGAAGCAACAGGGCTTACCTTAAGGGGGACTTGATAGTTTAGACCCAAGTGTATTTAGGGGTCTTATGCATATGTTAGATAGCTGATAGAGTTGTTGTGATAATCATGTTTATTGTAAACTCCTGTGATACGCAACTTGCAGATTGCTGGCTTGCGAAAACTCTCTTCGCCAGCTTACTGTAACATAATAATAATAAATGATGTTAGATTGCATATGAACGGAGTTTGTTGCCTGTATGAGCCCGAGTTTCATTCCCCTAGAGATCTAGGACGGTGACAGGCTATTTGGGGGCAAGCCGGTTTTGGCAATCACTAGCTTTACTTTCAGACAGCTCTTGGTTTTGCCAAGTAAAAAAATATATCATACATGACAAAGTCAAAAACTTTGCAGCTATCATCATATTATCTGTGAATGAGCTATTATAGTCCCTCTACAAAAATATTTGATATTTGAAATTATGATGATATTCATGAAAATTGACATTGACATGACTGTGACAATTACATTGACAGTTACAAATTTTTTTTTATTCCAACATCAGATTGTTCCGCGAAATATCGTGTGTATGTAACCTGTACTCCAGTAGTGGCGAGAAAACAGGAAAGCACAACAAGACTACAGTCGATAAACCAGGAAAAATAAGATGAGTTTCATTTCATGCTCATTATGTCCCTAAGCGATACTCATCCATGATTCATTGATGTAACATTTTTCTTTGTATTGATTTTTATGTATATGCTAATCTCATAACCAAGTAAACCTGCTCGTGTAAATTTGAATGTAAACTAAGCGGGATAACCAACTTTTGTACACCCAAACTAATTTCAAAGGGATTTAATTTCAAGAAAGTGAACAATAACTAAAATACAAGATGTCAACATTAGAAGAGTGCATTGAATTAGGTATTAGGTTAGGATATATTGAGGAGAAACTTTCAGAATGGGCACAAAAGACACATGCAGAAAATATTGCACGAGAAGACAGAGCAATAGAAAGGGAAGAGAAAAAGACTTAGTTACCGATTGAGTGGCATTTGATATGAATTGCGTTCCTCTATCTGATATTATCTTCAACGGAAAGCCAAAACGGGAGAATATCTGTAATAATACGTCCGTCACATCCTTAGAGGAGATAGATTTTAATGGAATCATTTCTGCCCACCTTGAACACAAATCAACGAGTGTAAAAATGTATCTATTTCCTTTGTTTGAGATGTGGTTCAAATGACCTACTAAATCAACCGCCACGATTTGAAATGGTCTCGAAGCAGTTGTGGTTGATTGAATTTCTGCCGTAGGGTTTTTTCCTTTTTTTTATTAGTTTCTGACAGGTATCACATGATTTACAATGGGTTTTTATGTCTTGGCAAAATTTAGGCCAATAAAATTGGCTCAGGACTCTGGCCCTGCTTTTTTCATAACCCATATGACCTCCGAAAGGTGAGTCATGGGCTATATGTAGCACTTTCTCACGATGTGACTGAGGTAGAACCACTTGCTGTATCGTTGTTTGATCTCTGGTATATAATCTAGTTAGAATATTGTTATTTAGTCTAAATGTCCAAGAAGCGTTTTTCGTCAATTTTGGCTTTAATCCTACTAGCCGAAAGTATTGCGAAAGGGTTGGATCTGCTTTTTGTTCTTCTATAAACTTGGGGGTGGCAATATTGGGTGAAATGATTTGACAAATCATTTCACCCAATATTGCCACCACCAAGTTTATAGAAGAACAAAAAGCAGATCCAACCCTTTCGCAATACTTTCGGCTAGTAGGATTAAAGCCAAAATTGACGAAAAACGCTTCTTGGACATTTAGACTAAATAACAATATTCTAACTAGATTATATACCAGAGATCAAACAACGATACAGCAAGTGGTTCTACCTCAGTCACATCGTGAGAAAGTGCTACATATAGCCCATGACTCACCTTTCGGAGGTCATATGGGTTATGAAAAAACCAGGGCCAGAGTCCTGAGCCAATTTTATTGGCCTAAATTTTGCCAAGACATAAAAGCCCATTGTAAATCATGTGATACCTGTCAGAAACTAATAAAAAAAAAGGAAAAAACCCTACGGCAGAAATTCAATCAACCACAACTGCTTCGAGACCATTTCAAATCGTGGCGGTTGATTTAGTAGGTCCTTTGAACCACATCTCAAACAAAGGAAATAGATACATTTTTACACTCGTTGATTTGTGTTCAAGGTGGGCAGAAATGATTCCATTAAAATCTATCTCCTCTAAGGATGTGACGGACGTATTATTACAGATATTCTCCCGTTTTGGCTTTCCGGAGAAGATAATATCAGATAGAGGAACGCAATTTATATCAAATGCCACTCAATCGGTAACTAAGTTACTAGGCATAAAACAATGTTTTACAAGTCCCTATCGACCGGCCGCAAATGGAATTTGCGAAAAATTGAATGGGGACCTACAACATATGTTATCCAAAGTGACAGCTGAAAATCGAGCCGATTGGGATATACTTCTCCCAACGGTGCTGTTCGCATACAGAGAAGTCCCACAATCAAGTACGGGGTTCTCTCCATTTGAATTGATATACGGAGCGAACCCAAGAGGACCTCTCACTATTTTTAAAAATATAATATCACAACCCGTAAACACCCAATTACCAGTTTCCACCTATGATTTGGTCACTGACACCAGAGACAAAATCATTAGATCCTGTATACTGGCCAGAGCATCATTACAGGAGAAAGGTTTTAGGTACAGGCAGTACGCCAACAAAGGGGCAAAAACGATTGTATTACAACCAAATCAAGATATTTTACTATTAATACCTGACAAGAGAGATTTACTATCAACCTCTTGGCAGGGACCATTTAAAGTTGTAAGATGGATTTCGGAAGTTGACTACGAAATTTCTTTGAATGGAAAGTTGAAAATATTCCATGTAAATATGTTAAAACCGTACTATTCTAGAAATGACAGTGACACGAACAAGCAGACGCAGATAACAGATGACAATAACCAGACTGACAAGAAGGACAACAAAAACGAAACGACAATTACCCGACTGAATGACACCTCGACAAACGAAGATCTAAACGAAGCATCATTAACGACTCATTCTTGTAACAACGAAGACGATGAAAACATATTCACAGTACCGACAATGTGGGATAACGACAAGTACGACCAATTTTACGACACATTGGCTACTATTAGTCTCAACGACGACGACAATGACATTGAAGACAATTTACAAACAGTAGCGTCAGTAATAAATCAGACGGACGTAGACAATATGGAAATTCCAGTACCAATTATGAACGACGACAGTACGATGAAGGACATACAAATCTCTGACACTTTGACACAACAACAGCGACAAGACATTTTGTCTCTTCTTAACGACTATAAAACTATCTTCTCAAACAAACCTGGACAGACTGACAAAATAACACATTCAATTGTGTTGACAGATCTAACACCTATCAAATGTAGACCATATTCAATTCCTTTACATTATAGGGCAAATTTAGATAAAGAAATTTTGGACTTAGAAAAAAATAAAATAATACAGAAATCTGTGTCCCAGTACTCTTCGCCAATTGTCCTGGTGAAAAAGAAGGACCAAACTATTCGTTTGACCTCATTTTGAATATGTCTCAATCATCCTTATTTTCTAAGCTTGATTTAGCTAAAGGTTACTGGCAAGTACCACTATCTCCCTCTTCAAGGCATATAATAGCATTCGCTACACCACTTGGGCTGTACGAATAGAGATATCTTCCGTTTGGTCTAAAGAACGCTCCCGCCACATTTGTCAGGTTAACTAGACTGTTATTGCACGGCATCAAGGACGTGCAATCATATATTGATGATATATGTATCCATTCTTCAGACATGACTTCTCACTTACTTACACTCCAACAAGTCTTTAATCAAATCCTTCTCTTTGGACTTACTATCAAACCTTCCAAGGTTGAAATAGGCTATAAAGAAATAGACTTCCTAGGTCATAGGATTTCCGAAGGCAAACTATTGACAGATGATAGAATCGTATCAAAAATTCTCAACCTAGAAGTTCCAACTACAAAGAAACAGGTTAGAAGCCTATTAGGTCTCATAAACTATTATGCCAAGTTTATACCAAACTGGGCGGAACTCACATCAGTTTTTTTCTAATCTGTTGACAAAAGATCATCCAGAAAAATTTTGTAAGAGTATCCGCTTAGAGGATGTAATGTGCAAATTGAAATCAATTTTTTCTAACCCACCCGTATTAAGATTACCAAACATAGATATACCTTTTATTCTGACCACAGATTCGAGTGCTATCGCAATTGGAGGATGCCTGATGCAGGAATATCAAGGCGTGAGACATCCAATACTCTATGTCAGCCGCAAGCTTAAAAAGGCAGAGATCCATTATTTCACAGTTGAGTTGGAGGCATTAAGTCTACTTTTTTGTATGCGTCGTTTATCCAAGTTCCTCTTAGGTTCGCATTTTGTTGTTTTAACCGATAATTCGCCACTGCTGGTACTTAAGCAAGGTTTCCAAAGAATCATCGATTATCAAGATGGTGTCTTCTTCTTCAAGATTTCGACTTCGAAATCCGCCACATCAAAGGTACTGATAATATTATTGCTGACATATTATCACGGCAAACTAATGCACCAGCAGACTAGCACTAGGCACATTAATCATTCGCCATATAAGAAGCTGTGATATTTTAGTCTGTTGCATAAAACAGTGTACCTCTACACCTACCATAGAACTTTCATCCAGAAGTATCAACGCCCAAGGGAATAATTTACTTATAACACTCACGAACATGAAACTTGAACCGAGTGAATAATCTACTGATAACACTCACGAACATGAAACTTTGAGAACCCTATAGTGTATTAAGCCATATTACCAATTGCCAAGGCTTGAAAAACAATCCGAGCGATATATAATATCTGTGAAGTGATTTCAACCAGTGAACTGACAGTCATCGTGTAAATATTAAGAACACTGCATACTCGCTATTGCTAAGAAACTTCGCATACAGTCGGAATACAACTACGCCGATTACAACATGCAAGGGACAGCTATATTAACTATTAACATTGATGGCACGACACACGGACAACAGGAGGACAACACACACATCGTCGTTGGAGTTAGTTAATTAATTTAATATTAGTTAATATGTATTACACTTGTATTATATATATAAAATATGTCAACCTGTAACTTGTATATTTTCTACCATAATATTACAGGTATTTTCACTCATAGGTGAAATATTCTTCCTATACAATTTTTTCTATTTAAGTTATAAACCATTTTTTGATTACACGTACAAAAAGTACTTGTTACCTTAAAGGGAACATATCGCCTAATCCATTTTTCTAAGGGCAGTAAGACTTACCTTAACTTTATTTGTATATTTTAACAAAATACTATTTAGTATGAAAGATGTATGAATGACAGAGTGAATGAATTAAATGAGAGAACGATATACTGAGCGGACAAATTGTACGCAAAACGTATTTATTTTAATTTGTCTGCGTCTTTCATGTAAAAATCTATTACCTGTCTCAATTGTTGATACATGTTTAGTATTGAATACACTACATCTAAGCGCCACTGTTTGGAATGCCCCGATCATGCATTACACAGATTGGGTAATTCATGACAAAGGATATCCCAACTCGTGACGCTTGGAGTTAAACCACACAGTGAGCACACACTTTATATAAACTCAAAACTGAACACTGACAATTAAAATACAGTCACTTTATTAGAAACAGCAACATATCAGTCAATACACTAACAAGCCAACAGGAACACACGTAGTCAGATGTGATAAAACAACAGCATAACTACATATTCAGCAATATACAACATACGGAAGTAAAAATGTATCGAAATACACACGCAAGACAAGATTTGCAAGTGTACTTAAATAGCCAAGACATTTGTCTTGTTAAAACTCTCTTACACAGAGTTTTATATCTTGGTATCATATGGATACTTGAGAAGGGCGCGGTTGTAAAAACAACTGGGAAACGTCACAGAACTTCGGTCAGATAAGCATGTTTAAGAACATAGAAGAGAGAGACCTCTTCAGCAATCATCTTGAAGTGGTGTATGGGAGAATACATGAGTTGTTGATGCAGATGTGTAGGTTGCCAAGTTACTATCCACCAAACTACAAACACCGACTTTATGTGATCCTGTGACAGAATTAGTACAGAACTAATTACCATATAATAACCCATCAGAGCAGGGGGGAGGGGGACTCCTGTCACAGCCTCACATAAGGGCGGTACCAACATAAAAGTAAGAGAGACTAGAGAAGGGATAGAACTCCAGCTAAAGGGAAAGAACCGAGTCACTCGAAGGCTCAAATAATCCAGAGCCTTCTCGAAGGACCGGTCAGTGTGCCCACAGCCCCGTGGACACCGATGGGGCCCGCCGATTGCGGGGTCCACGAGAAACTCAGGGAGAGTTACCACCCGTGTCGGATTGCGACATGTGTGGAAAGGCAGACACGGACTAGACATCAAGGAAGCAACAGGGCTTACCTTAAGGGGGACTTGATAGTTTAGACCCAAGTGTATTTAGGGGTCTTATGCATATGTTAGATAGCTGATAGAGTTGTTGTGATAATCATGTTTATTGTAAACTCCTGTGATACGCAACTTGCAGATTGCTGGCTTGCGAAAACTCTCTTCGCCAGCTTACTGTAACATAATAATAATAAATGATGTTAGATTGCATATGAACGGAGTTTGTTGCCTGTATGAGCCCGAGTTTCATTCCCCTAGAGATCTAGTACGGTGACAAACCTGATCTCTATCCTTACCCTGACGATACACTAAAACATCATCGGTATATGACAATGTCTTCCCCGGTCCAGTGATCTGCTCGCTGGTGATTCTCACAGTGTAGGTGTTGAACAGCAACAGAGATAAAGTTGATTCCTGTGGTAGGCCGGGATATATTGTTGTTGGTTCCCACGTCCAACTGCCACATGCATGATGCAATAGTGTACACAAATGGTTTTGTCTATCATGGAGAGAAATCCACAGGTAATTCTCAGCTTCAAAGGGAAGGCCATTGCTGAGCAGAATGGAGTCTATTCATTGGCGTCTTGACAGACGATAGTTTGTGCTTCAAAAAGGCATAATAATTATTACGGCGATTGCGAATGTGACTGATAAGGCCAATTCATGCTGTAAATGTTCGTCCACAGTGGGTGCATGTGAACACATAGTCATTTCCACCATCTTGCGTCTCACACCTCAGTGTGTGACTTATCTGCAATAATTTTCTCCTTTGTCTTTATTCCATTTCTGTTGTTTGTCCTCCATGCAACACGTTCTGCTGCGACTTGCTCCCAATGTGCATTATCAATGCCTGCATCAATCATGTCCAGCTTACACACATCTTTGTATCGTAGTAGAGGCCGACCCTGAGATCTCTTACCCATCTGTAATTCACCAAAAAAGATCATCCATCCTCCTAAGATGTCCTATCCATCTAAGTCTATGAAGACTGAGCATGGAATAAACCGTCTAACAACCTGATCTTTACAAAACTTCAGTATTTGTGATTTTGTCTTGCCACTTAATACCAAGAATTCTTCGCAGACACCACATATGAAAGCTGTTTAAACATTTCTCTTGGTGTGAGTAAGTTGTCCAGGCTTCACTGCCATAAAGAAGAGTACTAAGGACACAGGCTTGATAGACAAGGACTTTTGTTTTGGCAGTAAGCTTCCTGTTCTCCCAGACTCTTTTTCTTAACCTGTTCATTGTTGTTGCTGCCTTACCAATCCAGATGTTGATTTCCTGATCTAGGGATAATTTGCTATTTACCACTGATCCTAGATATGTAAAATGGTCTACCATCTCTAGTTCGGCGTCGTCAATAAAGATTGACGGTACCCCATGTGCACCTTGTGACATAATCTGTGTCTACTTTTTGCTAATTGTTAAACCAAGTTCAGAACAAGCATTGGAGAATGCAGATAGTAGACATTGTAATTCTTCCTAAGAGTGGGTCGTAACTGCAGCAAAAAGCAACTCTCTGATCAGTGCCCTCCTAATTTTGGTCTTGGCCTTCAATCTCTGAGCATTGTAGAGGCCGCCATCTGAGCGTGAGTGAATGTATATACCACCATCCTGATCACGAAAGGCATATTTCAGTAGAAGTGAAAAGTATATTCCAAAGAAGGTGGAAGCTAGTACACAACCTTGCTTAACTCCACTCTTGATTTCAAACTCTTCTGAAGTTGCACCATCAAACTTGATTATACCCTTCATGCCTGTGTGGAACGATTCCACAATGGACAGAAGAGTTGGTGGGCAGCCAATCTTCTTTGGTGCCTTGAACAGACCCTCACGACTGACCAAATCAAATGCCTTTAGTGAGGTCGATGAAGGCAATAAACAGTGGTTGATTCTGTTCACGGCATTTTTCTTGCATTTGTCGCAATGAGAATATCATATCAATGGTAGACCGGTTCTGTCGAAAGCCACACTGTGATTCGGGGTAGACTTGATCTCCTAGGACTTGAAGTCTGTGCAGAACAATTCTGGCAAATACTTTTCCAACAATACACAGAAGTGAGATACCCCTATAGTTGTTGCAGTCGCTCCGATCGCCCTTGTTCTTGTACAGTGTTATGATGCTTGAATCTTTGAAATCCTGTGGGACTTGTCCTTCTCGCCAGCATAGCTCTATTAGCTGGTGGATCTGTAGAGTGAGTGTGTCTTGCCCACTCCTGATAACCTCTATTGGAATCCCATCCTTACCTGGAGCCTTGCCAGATGCAAGTTCATTTATAGCACACTTAACTTCTGTTATGGTGGGAAGTGTGTCTAGGTGGTCAAGAGTTGGTGGAGCCTCTATGGCGTTGACGGCATCATCCACTAGTTTGGTCTCACATGAGTAAAGCTCCAAATAGTGCTCTACCCATCTGTCCATCTGCTGTTTCTTATCAGTGATGATTTCTCCAGTCAAGGTTTTCAATGGTGCACTTCTTTTGATCACTGGACCACAGGCTTTCTTTATTCCTTCATACATGCTTCTGATGTTTCCCTTATCACTTGCAATTTGAATGGACTCACATAACTTGATCCAATAGTCATTTGCACACTGTCTGGCAGCCTTTTGCACATCCTTCCTAGACTGCTTTAGCTCACTCAGAGTGTTACGCGTTGGTCTTTCCTTGTTTCTTAAGAGAGCTATCTTCTTCTTATCAATCAAGGCCTGCAGAGTCTGGCTGTTTGCCGCAAACCAGTCCTGCCTCTTATGATCCACAGTGCCATAAACCCCTACGGCAGTTTTATAAAGAGTTTCCTTAAGGTTACCCCACTTTTCACGTACTGTACAATTTTCTGGTGTATCAGTGAAAGCGTCTTGAAGTTGCTGTTGAAACTGAAAGCACTTTTCAGGATCATGAGTGTTAATAATATTAATCCTGGGGCTAGATTTGTGTTTAGCTGTGTAGATTCTCTTTGGTCTCAGTCTAACCCTTGCAACAACCAAAGAATGATCCGTATCACAGTCAGCACTGTGGTAACTTCGAGTCAATGATGTATGGTTCAGATGTCTCCGTGTGATGATGAAGTCCAACTGGTGCCAATGGCCGGATCTTGGATGTTTCCATGTGACCTTATGCAGCTCTTTTGTTTTAAAAAAGGAGTTTGTAATACATAGATCATTTCTGGTGCAATGCTCCAGCAGCCTTTGCCCATTTTCATTCAAGTGACCGATGTTGTATTTTCCAAGACACACTGGCCATGAACTCGAGTCCTTGCCCACACGAGCATTGAAATCACAGAGCATATAAATGTAGTCGGATTTTGGAACTGCCTTGGTCACTGAGTCTAATTCCTGATAGAACAAATCCTTCACACCATCAGAGGAATCGAGTGTCGGTGCATAATGGTAGCAAAACCACAAAAGATTGCCAAGCGCAGGGATAATAGTCTTTCATTTCCTCCTGCTGGAATTTCAATCATTCCCAGTAGCGAATTCTTCACTGCAGAGCCCACACCGTGTTGCCTTTTTTCTGCCTGCCCTCTACCCTTCCAAAAAAGGTGTAATTGTTTTCCCTGAGTGACCATTCCTCAGCGAGGCGAGTCTCCTGCAGGCCAACGATATCAATGTTAAGACGATTGAGTTCGGCATCAATCACAGCCGTTTTTCTCACATCGTCAATATTGGTCAAGTCAGTGGAAAATCCTGGACACGTGGTTCTCACATTCCAGGTTGCAAGCCGTAGCTTGAGGTTTCTATATTTCCTTTTATTAGTATCTGGCGCATTGGTTTTACAGCCTGCGATTCAGATTTTGTCCTCGCCCCAAGCACCCATTGAAGCAGTAAGGCTGTGGCGGTCCATGTTATATTCTCCATTGTGTTTGGGGCCCCACCAAAATTTATAGTGACATGTCTGTGCCTCCACTATCAGCTAGTCTGGGACTATCCCACTATGTTGATGATTGTTGTTAACCCTTCTGGCCTCACATTTGCATATACTTCTGTGACCCAATTAGCTTGCTTGTATAATCACCTTATTAGCTAGACCGTTCACCCCAGAATATCCCATGCACGTTATAAGAGGAATCACCATTGGGGGATGTAACATCAATAACATTAGATATGCGGATGATACAGCAATGATTGCAGACAATGAGTAGGAATTGCAACATTTAGCAGATGCGGTTGTGGCACACAGTGATTAACTAGGGTTAGAATTAAATTATAAGAAGACATAGATTATAGTTGTCATTAGGAAGAAGGAAATACCACAATGCAATATACAGTCGAGTCCACTTAAGTCGAACTCAGATAAGTAGAATTTGGCTTAAGTCGACGTTACTGGCTTAGTCCCAGCCATTATCCTTCTTTATCATTGTATAAAAAGTCATGGACTAGTTGAATTTGGTTAACTCGAATTTTCGGATTAGTTGAACATAAAATTGAATACCGACTATATAAGTGTTCATGTTTAAGTCGAGCTGTTCATTTCACGTTTCGCGAAAGAATTATTTTTAGTCAGCCTGGAGAACAACAATCTCGAGCCTGGGGAACAACAATCTCGCACATACGATATCTCGCTACATGTCAACAAGTTACATAAATAAACACACATTTATCAGTTTGGCGCTCACAGAAATAACAAAGGCCAAGCGGGGTTTGGCAGCGATGTGGGTGATGGCGGCAGCAAACTGTGAGCAGCGTCATCTATGTCTTCTGTACGAGGGGCTGGTCATGTCTGTTTTGGAGTATGCAATGGCAATCCTGACTCTCAGCCATAAGCAGATAGAAAGGATGGAAAGGATACAGAATGAAGCTATGCGCATTATTCTTGGATGTACAATGGATACAGCATGCAGGGCGATGCGCTACCTTCCTGATTTTCCAACCATTGAAGAGAGAATACAAGTTTGCAGGGCACGCGCCTACCTCAGAATTAACGCAAACACACAACATCCACTGCATAGTGAAATTAGGAAGGTGAAGGGCAGCAGGTTAAAAAGAGGACGGTCGTGGATGGGTCAAGCCGAAGACATTCTTCAACAGGTGTGTTCACTAGAGGACTTAGAACCTGGCGAGGAGTGGGTGCAAGTGCCAACAGACTTCTGCACATCCTTTTCAGTTTGCATCCAACTAGATAGAAAATGCAGACAAGAAAATCCGGCTGCTGTGGAGGCTGAAGTACAAGCGTTGATTTTCGAGAATTCGCTAGACGGTGACGCGGTCATCTACACAGATGGGTCGGTCGTCCGACATGTGAGAAGCTCATGGGCCTTTACAGCTCGGGCCGGAGGGAGAATTGTGAAGGAGGACTCTGGTGCTTTCACTGAAACCACAAGTAGCCTGACCATGGAAGTCATGGCAGTAAGTAAAGCAATAACATGGCTCGAGACACAGACATTCACTAGGGCTTGTTTCCTTAGCGACTCAATGAACATGATCAAGAGGATAGAGGAGGGGTCGATCCGAAGAGAATGGTTGCTGCCTCTGAAGCGGTCTCGGCTGGCAAAGATTAGTTTCATCTTCGTGCCAGGTCATGCGGGAGTACAAGGAAATGAGCGGGCTGACAAGCTCGCAGGTGAGGCTACTGTGGAGGGCGGACGCGCCATGGACCAGGCTGACATTCTGAATGCTCTACGAGAAGTGAGACTTTTGCGAGAACCAAGTGATGACTGTGAATCTACAACAATGGCCAGACTGCGGGAGCAGCAAATTAAAAGAGGGGTGGCCAAACAAGAACACTACGCAGGAAGCCAAAGAAGATTGATAAACCAACACAGAACTGGCGTCGTTAGCCGCTACACGCTGCGGGATTTGCTGAGGAGGGGATCCGAGCACTTATGGACTGAATGGTTCGATGTGCAACGAGGATGATCTGTCGACTAACGAACTAACTAACTAGAAGGAGAAGAAAGAGATGAAACAAGAAGGCACAACTTTAGACAGCGAACTAGGACTGCCACGTGTGATTTTGATGATGCTGCCCTTTTAAAATGGCTCACTGTGATTAGATTGGCAAGTGTACCAGTAAATGGGCCTTTACTTATTGCGAAAGCAGAAGAATTTGCACGTTTTGGAGGTCAGACTGGAATTGTAGTGCTGGCTGGTTGGAGCGTTTCAAAAAACGGAGTGACTATTCACACAAATTTGTGGTCACATGACCTACATTTGACTACATTATTAATGTTTGTGGAACTATCATTGTGTCCTCGGTAGTGTAGTGGTTAAGTGTCTCCGTCTGTCACGTGGGAGACTGGGGTTTTATTTGCCAAATAAAATATCACTGTACGTAGAGTGTGCTTGTTGACAAATATTGTCTTTGTGAGCTTTGAAGAAAAAGAACTTGCAAAAATAAAGACAGACAAGAAGCGAGAATAATAGTCTTCTTCAAATTTTTGTGAATAGGGGCTCGTATTATTCACAATCAAAAAACGACATTGCATCACATACAAGAATGTGTGTGGAGAGAAACAGTCAGTCGACAAAGCAACGACTCACTAAGAATTATCATGCAAAAAGTTAGGAAGAAAATACAACCTGAAATAGGAGAAGAACAATGTGGGTTTGTAGAAGGCAAGGGTACAGTAAATGCTGTGTACATACTGAGAATATTAATTGAACGTTCTATAGAAGTAAACAAAGATCTATACCTTTGCTTTATTGACTACACAAAGAGTTTCGATAAAGTGAGACATGTCGACATGATAAGGATGCTTGAAGATCTACAAATTGATGGAAAAGACCTTAGACTTGTAAAAAACATATATTGGAAACAACAAGCTGCCATCAGAGTTGATAATGAAGTAGGCCAATATCAGCCTATTAAGAGAGGTGTGAGACAGGGATGTGTAATGTCTCCAGATTTGTTTTCCCTGTACAGTGAAAGTATTTTCAGAAATACTTAAGATATGGAAGGAACCAACATTGAGTGACGATGCATTAATAACATTAGATATGTAGATGATACAATCTTGATTGCAGATAATTAACAGGACCTGCAACACTTAGTAGATGCGGTTGTTACACACAGTGAACAACTAGGGTTAGAATTAAATTGTAAAAAGACACAGATTATGGTCGTCATTAGGAAGAACGAAATACCACAATGTAATATATGGGAATATTCTTCAACAAGTGAATAGGTACAATTATCTGATGAGAGATGCCTTGGAGAGATTAGAACAAGAATCGCCATGGCAACAGTAACCTTTAGCAAGATGAAAAACATACTGACCAATAAAAAGATGTCAATTGAAACGAGAAAAAGAGTATTGAGATGCTACATAGAGCCTGTTCTTTTGTATGGATGTGAAGCTTGGACAATGAGCTGTCAAGCTGAAAAACATATGATGGCTAGAAATGTGGTTTCTGAGGAGAATGCAAAGAATACCATGGACAGCCAGAAAGACTAATGAACAAGTCCTTCAAGAAACAAATGAAGATCGTAAACCAACTGATTAGAGACATTAGACGTAGACAGTCACATTTTTTGGGCATGTTATGAGAAGGAAGAATTGGAGAACTTAGTGACAACTGGTAAGATCGAAGGGAAAAGACCCAGGGGAAGACCTAGAAGCAAATACCTGGATGGCTTGACCTCATGGCATAGTCGAGACAGAAACACGGAGCTGATCTACGACTCTGGTGATCGAGTGAGATGGCAAAACATGACCGCCCACGCTTATACCGGCATGACACATGATGGATGGAACGAACAAACAGCGAACAAACTTTATTTTAAAAGGATAACAAATAATTGGGCACACAGGCCCGTCTTACATTTGGCCCTTTCAATCACTCATCTTTCATTCATCAAATGTGCATGTTACATTAACATAGGGGGAAAAAACATTGTCAAATGAAATGGATTTGATGATTTGGATGATCAGGCTGAGCTAGTCAAATGTTATTGCACCAATTCATTCTGATTCTCTGTATAATTAATACACTGAGATAGCGGTGGGTAGTTTATTATATCAATTTGAAGGGCTGTTACCCCAGGATTTTTTTTAAAACTTAAAGACATGACAGATTCAGAAGTTGTCTTGTTTGCAAATCAGGAGTTATACATTACTTAAAATAATGTGTGTATCTGGTCATGTAGTGGGTGGGCCGTTATTATTATGACAAGCTCTTCATTGGTACAATTTCTTTCAATCATTTCCGGGTTTCACAAGTTGACTGTTACTACCTTACTCAAACTCAAAGTCATTTAATAAATATGAACCTTAAAATAAGTATGTTTAAAATATATAAAGTTATTACTGTGTTACGGGATTTGATTTTTTAATTAAAGTCAATTTAAACGTGGGCCATAAATTACGTTTGCGGCTTGCCTATTGCCGACGTTCCAAAATCCAGGAAATGGATCAAGCAATTTCAAGTGTAATATTAGATGACAAAAACTGTTTTACTGTTTTGAAAGTTGAATCTTACCTGTAACTAGCAAAGTGCAATAAAGCACAGAGATAAAAGCTAATGGTGTCATTTTCACGTCTTCTTTATTGTATATTCCCAACAGGGGAATTAACGCTTCGTATTTCAAATTATTGTGCACTAACGCCCTGTACTATAATGGCGGTACTGCATACTTTTGGATACAATGTGCGTCTGGTCTCTCCCTGGGCTGGGACAAGCCGTGATCTACTTTCTTTCCGGATTGTCACCTGTGTATCAATACGCCAGGTAAAATGCTGCGGTGATACCTGCCAAATAACTCATCGGTGTTATATTTTGTCTCACTTAATGTTTGCTGAAAACACAAATGTGCTGTGGTAAACATTCAATAAAAAGAGTATTAAACGTATATAAAAGAGAATTCATGTCAGAATAATTTATTAGAAGATGTATAGTAAAGGGAATTTAAAAAAAAAAAAAAAGCTACATAGGAATTTAGTACGAGCTTGTAGTTGTACTTCACTACTTGTAAGGCAGGGGATGTACTACTAGAACAAGTAACAAGTTTATCCTATCGTGGACATGTAATAACAGATGATGGCAGAAGTGAAATAGAAATAAAAAATTTAAAAAAGAGAGAGTAGGGATGGCCAAAAATGCTTTTAACGGCTTGACATCAATATTAACATCCAGAGATATTAACAATGCATTAAAAATGAAAATTGTCAAATGTTACATATATCCAAAACTGTAGTATGGCGCGGAATCCTGGACATTGAATAAGCAACTAGAAAGTCGAATAGAAGCCACGGAGATGTGGATAACCAGAAGAATATGTTGTATTTCATGGAAACAGAAACAAACAAATGCAGAGGTTCTAGAAAAACTGGGAATGAAAAGAGAGTTGATGAAAGAAATAGAAAAAGAGGCAAGTGAAATAGTTCGACCACGTTAAGAAATTAACTCTTATAAAAACTATACTGGAGGGCAAGGTTGAGGGCAAGCGAGCAAGAGGTAGACAACGACACAAGAGGGAAGATAATATCAAGAGATGGACGAACATCGGCCTGACAGAATGTACAGTCAAGACGAGAGACAGACAGTGATGGAGATCCATAATTGTGGAGACGGCACCTGATATTGATATTGTACTTGTAAGGCCATGGGAGCGTAATTGTTAAACGCTCATCTAACATAAACTGGGTACCAGGAGATGTAAGCGGAAGTATAGGCTGCCGGCGTGGTACTGACGTCATCACCCACGATTACCGATTGGTCTATAAAATATGAGTTTCGCAAAATATGTGCAATCCACCTTAAAGCATGTAGAAGGAATCTTTACTTTTAATTTGGAAGGCCATGTTCTCTAACGCGGAATAAAGCGAGTAGGCGGGCACTAAGAAGAGGAGGAGGAGGATAAGAAGAAAAAAAGTATAAATAGGAATGGGAGAGGAATGGGCGTAGATGGAAGGCGAATGGGGTAACAGGGTGAGAAATCAGAAGAAAGACGAAGAATTAGTAGAAGCAGTTGCTATAATATTGTTTGAAGAGAAAGATATGCTGAATGTTGGGCCTGGCTAGACACCCCACATTGTGCCACGGCTTCAGGCGGAGAAGCGCAATTAGGAGGCTACAAGCATTATCAATCTGAAGACCAAATGTCATGGCAGGGCGGACCAGGCCCTAAGACTTCGTCGGCAACTGGTGTATGATCGAAGCTCCGACAGGCGGATAGTTAGAGCATTGCTTTCCTGATCCGGCAGCTTCTGCAGCGTGTCTTGCTCCAGATGTTTTGGTGTTACATTTTCTGTGGAGTGAACTAGACAGGCCGAGAGAGGAATCATGCGGCATGGGCAACACATGGTCTGTACAATTCAGTTACTGTGTGCTACGGAGATATATAGCTACATCTCTGGTTCCTGCCATGGGTTGTAGTTATTGTGCCTTGTTTAAAGCACAATGTGACAAACTATCGTCTGTCAAGGCGGCAAAGTGCCAATACATGCTTCACGCTGTTGAAGTGAATTCGCACTTTGCAATTCTTAATGTGGTTGTGATTCCCGTGTCGGCTGTGTTATCTTCTGTCATTCTGTTTGACCAACACAGGTGCAGTTTGATGCCTGTTTAAATCTTTCATTATATACGTTTATATGAATATCTACAATCGAATGTTCTTTTCTGATTAAAAAAAATAAATTATTATTCTAGTCATTTTCAAGTTAATTTCTAGCCAGTCACGTTAGTTATTCTTCTTCTTTGTTTTTATTTAAATGGAAGTGTCTCACGTATATTTATAATGCATATCAAAGGTCGGTGTGTCCCACTTCTGCATACATTTGGGTAAGTTTTACTTTCTATAATTAAATTCCATTCAAGGCAACGTGCTCTATTTACTCGTGGCTACGCTGTATCTTTAATCCAAATAAGACTATAAATAATCCCATGGCGCTTAATCATTTAAACTTATGGTGAGCTATTGGTGGTGTTGGGAGTTCATCAGATACATCGTTCAGTCGGACTTGAATGTTAATTTCTCGTTCAGAAAGTGATGGCAAACTACTGGACGTAAGATTGCCTAGAAAATCCGCCTGGGGTTAATAGCAATGTCCTATGATTCACTCACTCACTCACTCACTCACTCACTCACTCACTCACTCACTCACTCACTCACTCACTCACTCTCACTCACTCACTCACTCACTCACTCACTCACTCACTCATTCATTCATTCATTCATTCAGTACTATGTCCCTTGCAGAACCTCGCTCCCATTACAACCTACCTGAAAACTTCCCTAATCACAAGCAAGATGTCCCTCGTCCGATACACCCATCATCCGCCCCATCCTGCACCTATCTTCTCTATGGCCTTCCTCTTCCTCTCTTCCCAGGCATATAAAAAAAATAAAAAGTTGTTGCGTATCCCTTACGGGATGTTGCAGTCAACACCAGCATTTTTCAATTGCTGTTGATGTACTAGGCAAGAGTTACGTTCAGTAGTTTGCCATTGCTTTCTGAACGACCGGCTCCCATATCAGCACGTTATAACACAACGCGACACGGTCTGCTGCACAAATCGGTCGCAGCTGAGCTTCGAACGCCTGGTACCCGGCTCACGAACCGCGTTCACAAGCCTTTAGCCACGGAGCCGGTTAAGTCGCAGGTACAGTCCCTGCCCAGAAGGAAAGAGCCAGGCATATACCCCTCCATTATTATTCTCTCAAAACTTTCATGACGTTTTAAGTGACCAAAATAGTTCAATTTTCTTTGTTTTATACCGTCGGGATTGCATCCGTCATCACGATTACTAGTAGTAATGGCCCCTGTGTCACACTCTTCCCCAGTGTTATCTGATCTGCCTGGCCTGGGAGTTTCGGCACCAGATCTCTTTCTTATTATGTTTTCTTTCGTGGTTGTCATGGTTTCTTGGCAAGTTTTGCAGAAGGTAGTTTGCCATTACTTTCCTTCTGGACAGTGACTGTACTAGTCGGTGGCCATAGCCATTGTCTCAACTGATGAGATCATCTGCCTATCGCCGCAGAGTGCAGACCATAACCTATAAATGACATGTAATTTTAAAAAAAAAACATTTTAAGTGGCGCTGAGGTTTAGGGATAGTGTAACGCGCAGTTCCATAATTTCTAGTCATACTGAGTCGAAGATTCGAAATCAGCAGTGGACGCTTTGGAAGCAGACCACTTTGCGTTGATTTCGATGGTATGAGGGTTGGCTGGCAGTCCAGAAAAACAAATGGCAAACTACTGAACATAGTATATTACATAGTATATCACAAGCAGCCAATATATTCGGAAGTTGATTACAACGATCTGAAATTGACATGCATCTACCTTGATTCGATTCGATTTCACCATTACCCATACCCCGTTCAACCTCAAGGAGAAGCTATAATAGTTCCATCACCGATTGAGTTAGGATCTCAGTCAAAGTCACATGAACAAGTCAAGAAGCCTTATACGGGGAAAAATGGCACAAGGCAAGGTCAACACAAAGAAACAGCTGACGTTCAAGATGTGCAGCGTGGGAACCGCCAAAGCCGGAAAGAAGAGAACGTGGAGAGCCAAGCTGCGAGCTGCAAAGAACCTGAAACTACAGTCACAGATGAAACCACCACGATGAAGATCGACATCAGCCCACCACAGACAAGAGCCAAGACAGCTGAGAAGAAGAGGGAGGAGAAAGACACCAAAGTCGGGAAAACCGACTCAAAAACAATCAGATTGGTTGTCAAGCCGATCCAAGTGGAGCTGCCAGATGAAGAAATCTAGAAGCAGCTACAGGAATAAATCTTCACATCAAAATCTTGAAGGCGGAGCGGATCCTGACCTACTCAAAGATCCCTACGAGGCTGGCGGCGGTGACGACTGAGGACAGCGAGATACCACACCAAATATCAATAAATCAGAAACTACAACAGCCCGAAGGATTTATAACAAGGATTACCCAGTGCTCCAGATGCCAGAGGGCTGGCGACAACAGAGCAGAATGTCGCAGTAAAACAGAAATCTGCCGTTACTGCACCGATCACCACGCCTTCAAGGAGTGTCTGCTGTCCAAGCTGGACATGGACTTCCGAGCGTCCAACAACAAGAGAAAGTGCGCCAACTGCCTGGGCAAGCTTGGAGCAAGATACCTGGGCTGTCCGTACCTCCAAAGACACAGAGAATCTTAAAAATTGCCATCACCGCAAAAACACCATTCAAGGAAGCTATGCGGAGGTGCGAGACAGCCTCGTGCGTCTCGCTAGTGGAAAAAGAACAGCTGCAGAGACAGGTCGACGAGCTGAAGAGACATATCAAGACACTTCAAACACCGGCAACGACCAGCGACAGTGAAAAACTACTTGCTGAAATAAAAGAGATACAGCAAAATATAAGACAAGAGTTGAAGAACATGATCCAGACGACCTAGAAGAACGAAGAGATTCTACGAGACATCAAGGCGGAGAGAGTAATGCTAAAAACGGAATGGGAGCTAATCCAAAATAAACCAGATGAAGCCAAGGAAAAGAATGCAGAGAAGCCACAAGACGAAGGCCAAAAAAACAAAAAAAAAAACATCGAAAAACTGCTAAAGACAATACATAAAAAAGGAGGCAATAAGACGGATGAGGGAGCCAAATCAAAGACCAAGCAGAAACCTCAAACTATAGCCAGCTGTCCAGGAACGATGCCTAAGCAGCCCAAGGGGAACCAGAATCCCGCCAGCCACCCGAAGGAAGGTCGGAGGAGGACTCCGACACACCTGAAGAAAGCTGGAGCGCAAACAAATCCAACGAAAGGAAAAAAACCTACGAAGAGAAGAAGACGATATATATAGCTGCCCGCAAGGAGGAGGACAGGCAGGTTTTACTACGACTACAGGAGTTCGAAAACACCCCCATTTGAAAAGATAAACTTCAAACGGAAATGGGTCTCGTCGGACAGAAAATGCACAAACTCCACGCTCGACTATTCGACGAAGACACCAGATCAGAGGAAGAGGAAAGTTAACCAATCATCACACAAGGAGTCCCTATAAGGACTACAACATCAAAAACGACGAGTCAGAAGCCAACACCTACCAAAGAAACCGCCAAATGAGATACACTCAAAGAAAAACTTGCCGGCCAACGAATCCCCCAGCCGACGTCACAGGCATAAAGTCTTCAACATCGATAAGCCAGCAGAAAAATTGGCGCAGAGAAACTTATCAAACTTATCCCGCACCATGAACCACCACAACTATAACCGACGCCATGGACGCGGGTTGAACGAGGTGGAAAGTTTTTTTTTTTTTTTTTTTTCTACAAATCGGAATCGGAATCGGAATAAGAATCATAGTCCTGTGACTAGTTGTAACAAGTTACGTGGAGGGTCCCAAATACCCCTGTCACAATGCTTCAATAATATTCTTTAGCCCTGGCTGGGATAGGTCTTTGCTTGCCAACCCTCCTCCGTTCCCCGGACTCACTGTCACTCTATCTTTTGACCTCGGGGCCTATTCCCTGAGGTGTCTTTCTGGCTGACACAAATATAACATGACGATCGTCACAGTAACTATAATTGTAATTTAATAACTTAATAAAGAACAGCACAGGAAAACATAAAGGCAGTTAAAACAGACACTTCTCTACAAACAAAACAGGGATAAAGTGTTCAGTTCAGGCACAGAGCCTCATGGCTTTCCATCATAGACCAAGCTTAAGTCAATGTCCGTTCCGTCCACATACAGCTCACCAAGGGTGTCTTCATTTCTTTCCTTCCCCCGTAATTTGTTCGAACAACAGGCTGCTGTAGAACCAGGCTTCCAGGTTTCCGTGGACCACACTCTATGGTTAATCAAGTGTTCTTGGAAAGTGCCATGGAATCACTTGGTACAATGTTGGGTGGGAAATAATATAATGGAGAACAGTTCGTAAATAATAATGGGTGTGTATTAGAATTTGGTGGGGTCCAGCCAAGAATAAAAAATGACTCGATCCTAGCGTATCGAGATGACTGGCGATGTGTTAGAAAGGCTGATGGTCATTCTTTCGGGGCCAGCGGTGGCTCTATCTCGTAGAGATCATACCCTTGGGCCTTGTATGGCCCAAAACGTGACATGGACTCGTCTTAAACATAACTTTCCGCGTAGAGGCCCTGTCGATACTTTCAGCTCTATTCACTTCCAAAAGAAGGACCCTGGAGATGACAAACATTTTTGAAAGCCTCTAGCTTAAACTTCAGGAACAGCCGACATGGAGACTCCTAATGGTCTCAGCATATCAGTTGGCATAAACAAGATATATACATAATAGTACTATACAGGAGACCTGAGTGAATTGGCCTGACCTGTCAAGAGGTCCTGGATTGGCTAGGCCCCTGCTTGACTAGACCTCCAGCTTGTCCAGGTCGTGTCGTTTGACCCTAGGTACATTACCTATTTTCTTCATACAAGATTCCACTCTCCACTCTCATACCATGCCTTTATTATTACTGGGCACATTCGTTTCCCGGCTTCCCTCTCACTTGCAAACCCTCTTTTTCTCACGAAAAAGCTCTTGTGGTGTTGTGTGCGTAATTATGCGTGTTCCCCCCCCCCCCCCTTTAACTAATAGTATAGTAGTGGGTCTGTATGGAAAGAAGTGTAGTTCCCTATTCCCAGAAAGAATATGAAAGAAGATACTACTCCTTCCGGCCGCTGCTCTCGTCTGAGCTGTCGCCGCAATGTACCGGCAGTGCCTTGCATAAGCCATATGTGTAGATGAGTTCTGGTTCTTTCCAGTGCTATAAAGAGTTCTATTTATTCTCTGGCATCATCTTAATGACCAGTAACTATTCGATCCCCTAGCCACCCTATCTGCTAAAAGATGAAAGAGATAGCACAATGGATACTGTCAGAGTCCAGAAAGGGGACATTGATGCAGTGACATCGTTACGCCCGCCAGGCGACTTAGCTCCCAGTAGGGACGCAGTAACTTCGTTACGCCGCCAGGCGAATAGTGGTTACCGGCCTGCAAGACTGCTGGCTGACAAGCGACCAGAGGTCAAGCAAGGACGACGCTAAACGCACGCATGCCTCGTGACGTCACCTGAGGTGAGAGGCGAGTTGCGAGTTAGCGGCAGACAGCTCTGGGACTTCGACTCGGACAGACGTGTGCAGAGAGAAAGGCGTTGTGTGGTATCTGTACTGAAAGTCGAGTGTCTGGACATCTTGAGTGAGACTTGTGAACTGTATGTAAGTGTATTGAAGTATCGAGTATATATTGTTGTGATCATCGTTCTGTATTTGATATGTGAATAAATCCATAGAACGGTGTGTCGTTGAGTCTTACGTCAAATCACGTTGTACTTGTACTGTCCCATACTGTTAGGTTAGCGAGCCAAGTTTAAGACCCTGACAAGTGTGGCTTGTCAGCCAGCAGTCTTGCAGGCCGGTAACCACTATTCGCCTGGCGGCGTAACGAAGTTACTGCGTCCCTACTGGGAGCTAAGTTGCCTGGCGGGCGTAACGATGTCACTGCATCAATGTCCCCTTTCTGGACTCTGACACGCTCCCCCGGCAAATTCATGAAAGATGTCATCTTTCATGTATCATATATATACATAATGGGTTAATATTTAAACCTTGTCAGAGTCGACCCTTCTATTGTTATGTACATTTCTATCAAAATACAAATAAATACACATATGCCATAGAAATATATAAGAAATGGAAGTTGCATTCAACGACATGTGGTGTTCAACCTTTAGCACTTGTCAGGTTTCATCATCTCGATGGCTGATTACCTCAATTGCATGAGTGACCCAGTCAGATCGGTAGTTCCAGCTTCACGCATCTACCTCGCAGCAAATAGAAAAAAAAATATGGTTCTTGAAACAAAAACCATCTAGCTAGACCGAAATACGACTTTATATAAGTCTGCCATGCTAGTAGATGTCTACCTGTTGTGTCAATAGTTTGGTAACACTTGGCTATTTATACACAACACATTAGAATATACATTTCAAATTATGGCCCTTTGTGTAAGGATGTACTAACAAATAAATGAAAGGGAAATAATTTAAACATTCACGAAATACAATAATTTACAATAATTATTTTATTTCTTAGTGTCATCGCTTGACATTTCTTCATATTAACGAGAAAAGGTCGGTAATATGAATACATTAATCAAGATATGATTCTAAGATTACACTACATAAATAAATAAACACACAATTCGTGTATTTCATTTTATAGATTCCTACAGATTTTAGAATCGTCATAGATATATGAACTTTTATTTGTCGTCTGCTAATTTTACTCTAAATTTCTAACTAATCCGGAAGTACACACGAACACTAAAACCAGCTGATGTTGAAGCTTGTAGAACACACTTGTTCCGGTTTGATGTAGTTACGGAAAGTACCTTTCTCACAGTTCATGTGTTCGATGTTTCACAAAACCTTCTGGATTACGATTGAATGTTCATGTTGGATGTTTCACTACCGAACATTATGGATTTCGGTTCACTGCAGTGGAGTAGCTGTCAATGTTCAGTTTACACATTCATACTCGTCATTAAAATGGAATGATCCACACGCAGATGTCACTGTCAACTTGGATAGTTCGCTTAAGGTAAGTACTTGCGCGAATGTGACACTGTTATTGTTCTTGGTATATACAATTAATAAAGTTCGCTTTCTACCACACACTACACAATTATACAGGACAATCACTACATGAACTAGTAAAATAAGAACACTATTTATAATGGGGGTAATCCCTATCACAATATTGTAGACATTGCACAGCTTTTTGTGAATGGAAAAAAATAATTCACTAATGACTGGCTGTGTCGGTCCGAGTGTACACACTGCACTCAGACATTGGTGCTTACTGGGTCGGTCGGACAACGGGACAAAAGATCGGCAATTGAATTGGATCTGCCTGGAATTTGTCGAACTTCAAAGCTGTAATCTTGAAGTTTAAGAGACCAACGCGCTACCGTATGATTTGAGGGTACTCCTGAATTTATAAACTGTAAAGGGCTGCTGTCAGATTCCACGATAAAGTGACGTCCTAGAAGAAATCTGGACAATTTTGTTATACCTACCACTAAAGCTAGGGCTTCCAATTGAGGGATAGACCACGCCCGTTCTCTGGGCTTTAGTTTCCTGGATACGAAGTAAACGGGATGGAGTATGTTGGTGTACTCCTGCAACGAGACTGCTCCAATCGCCACGGAGCTAGCATCTGTCCGCAATCTGAAAGGTAAACGGAGGTTGGGCAATTTGAGGATGAGATTATTCAAACTATTATCAGAAAAATATGATAGCACTTTTCGGAATGCAATTTGTAGGCATTCATTGTTTACAATTTTCTCTGGTTTGTCTTTGGTTAGTAAATTAGTAAACACTTCGGTCAGTTCGGAAAAATCAGGAATGAACTGCCTGTAATAATTTATTAATCCCAACAAACTTCTGACTTGTTTCTTAGTAGTCGGAAGTGAGAGTTTTAGTATCTTGGACACAATTTTATCGTCTGTCATGACAAAGCCATTGGTTATTTTGTACCCCAAGAAAGTTATTTCCTGGTAGGCTATGTCTACTTTTGCAGGCTTTACAGTCAGTCCGTGCTGTCTAATACGTTCAAATGTCTGTTCTAACGTCTTAATGTGCTCTGTCATTGTTTCTAAATCTAGAACAGTTATTTTATTTAGCTTCCTATAGTCGATGCACAGTCTTATTGTATTGTCCTGGGTTGTTGGAAAAGATGGTGTTGTATTGCTGTATAAGCTGTTTGCAACTGTTTGTCTCTGCTTGAGTCAACTTTGGGTTGATTTTGATCTCCTTCAAGCAGTTTGTCGTGTCTAATGCAGGCGTTGGAATCTCGTCACTAGCATCGTCGTTTTCGTGATCTATTATCACTGTACTAGCTGTCGTATCGTCTTGTTCGTTGTCCCTGTTGTGGTATGGTCTTAGCATATTTATGTGAAATATTTTATGTTTGTCTTTTATGAGGATTTCGTAGTCTACAGGTGAAACCTGTCTCGTCACTTTAAAAGGTCCCTGCCAAGAATCAGTCAATATGTTTCTGTCACTAGGTAGTAGAAGAAGAACGTCCTGTCCAGGTGTCAAAGTTATCGTCCTGTTACCTTTGTCAGCATACTGTCTATAAGTAGCACCAGATAGTTTTAGTGCATTCTTTGCAATAACACAAGATTTGATGATTCTTTCACGCAATGATGTGACATATACGTATGATGATATGGGTTTAAGTACTGGAGTAGAATCAGTTAACATTTGGTGATAAATGGTTAATGGGCCGCGTGGTTTGGCACCATAGATAAGTTCAAAAGGAGAGAAACCGGTACTAGAATGAGGTACCTCGCGATAAGCAAAAAGAATAGCTGGTAGATATACATCCCAGTTATTGGGGTGTTCTTGCGTTACTTTGGCAAGCATGTGCTTTAGATCCCCGTTAAATTTTTCCACAATTCCACTACTGTGAGGATGGTAAGGGGAATTGAAACATTGCTTTACTCCCAACATTTTGGTGAAAGCTTGGGTGGATGCGGCAATAAACTGAGTGCCCCTATCAGATTGGATAGTATCTGGAAAACCTATCCGAGAAAAAATATGGAAGAAAACTTCCATTATATCATTGGCAGTAATGTTCTTTAGCGGAATCGCTTCTGGCCAGCGACTACATTGATCAATGACAGTTAGAATATATTTAATTCCCTTTAGTTGTTGTATGATTAAGAGGGCCCACTATGTCAACAGATAGTTTTTCAAAAGGTCGACTGGCTAAGTCAGTAACTTGTAACTTTGCCTGTGGGTTTTTTCCCTTTTTTACCAGTTTCTGGCAGGTGTCACAACTTCTGCAATATTCTTTAATGTCATTGCAAAATTTTGGCCAATGGAACTGTGTCAATAACCTTGATCTGGTCTTAACGTATGCCATGTGCCCTGCAAGAGGTATATCATGAGCAAGATGTAAGGCTTGCTTGCGATAATTTGTTGGCAAAACAGTTTGCTCTGTTGTATTGTCACCTTTGGTGTAATACCTGGTGAGTATATCATTTTTCATAGCAAAATGCCATTTTGCATTCTTTGTTACCTTTGGCTTTTGGCCGATCAGATTAAAGTATTTTGACAATGAAGGATCAGCTTTTTGAGCTGTTACAAATGTTTCCTTCATGGTGTTAGTAGGTAGTGATTCTGGGCTAAGCATTTGTATAGCCTCAGTTTGATTACTTTCATCTTGCACTCTAGCAGTAGATCTCGTTACTGCGTTCACACATTCAATGATATCAGATGGTGATGGAACAATGTTATCAATGATGTCATGAGAACTTAGTGCTACATTAGCTACATTAATACAATCAATAGGTGGTGTGACATTTTCAATGATGACATTGGATGGTGATGTTATGGTATCATCAATACATAGAGATGTTATGTCATGAGGTTTATATTCACCTCTGGTAAATTTCCAATGATTACATCACACACTGGGTTTGTTAATGCAGCACACTTTACTTTCCCAGTGAGGAAAGGTGTTTCAATATATGCCCATGCTAATGGGTATCTCTCAATATTGCCTGAGAATGTTCTGCATGTTACGTGCCTGCCTGTATAGTCTGTAGGCCTTATGAACGTTCTCTTTAGACCAATAAGTGAACTGCCTGTGTCACGAAGGACTGTAGCTGCCTTGCCATTCACATATCCGTGATGGATGATTATCTTGCCTTTTGAGTCTACTACCAAATTAGCTTCTTCATTGGCAATAGGGATGGTGTGACCGCATGTTAAAATACCATCTTCATAGAAGGTGTTACAAACAGAGCATTTATTTGCGCTAAATATGTCAAAAGCCTGTGCTGAGTTCACAGGGTGTTTCTCTGGCTGTTCTTCGTCTGACGCCGAACTGTCAAACAAGGCGGCATTTGCTTTGTTGGTCATGTGCCTACCTTTACAATCTTTTCGATGGTGTCCGTACGCCTTACAGAGGAAACATTTACGCAAACTTCTGAAGGATTTACGCTCCTGATCTTGTCTGTTTACCATGTTTAATAGGTACGTATGGTATCCTGGTTGTTTATCACACATTTCATTCTGATTATGTGAAAATTTACAATAAATACAATGCTTAAACTTCTCAGAGGTAGGCCTTTGAGGTTTCTGCCTACTGTAGGGTTTGTCATAGTTAGCCGCTGCTACAAAGTTAATGTCAGTAGCTTCAGTGGCAAAACAATGTTTGTTGGCTGTGTAGTACGCCGAACCCCGTCTCTCAATCTCATCCACACTAGTGCATTCATTCTCTAACAAAAATTTAGAAAATGCTGAAGGAATAGATGATACAATTTTGTCTCTAATGATCAGATCTTCTAATTTCTGATAATTTTTGTCAATTTTGGCTGCTGAAGTCCATTTGGTGAATATATCTCGGACTAAGCAGAGGTAGTCAGAGAACGTTTGAGTTGGTTTTGGGCTCAACTTACTGAATTGTTCTCTGTAACCTGCCTCGTCTAACATAAAATGTGCCATAATCTTAGATTTCAGATAATGGTAATCTTTTCTGAGGTCTTTGGGGATGGTTTCAATGACTTTAAGAGGTTCCCCTGACAAACTTCTCATGTAAACAATATTCCATTCAGACAGTGGAACCTGGTAATGTTCCATTAAAGTTTCAAAATTTTGGGTAAAGGCTGCGATGCAGTCACCCGAGGTATAATTACGTACAATACCTTGATATTTCTTGTACTGGTTTTCTTTCTCCAGTCTCTCAGATTTCTTAGACTCTTTGTTAATCGCAGTCTCAGTGTCAAGTTGTTTCATTTTCAACTGTAACTCCAGTTCTTCTCTCTTACTCTGAGCTGCTATTTCTGCCTTCTTTAATTCACTATCTATCTCAGCTTGCTTTAAAGCTGTTTCTGCCTCTACTTGCTTGGCAGCCATCTCTGCCTGCTTTAGAGCTCTTTCAGCTGCTCTTTCATCACGCTCAGCAGCTTTTTCCTGTACTAGTAGGTATTCAGAGTATTTATTCTCACTCCATTTTGTCAATTCATCACCTGTTAACTTTAATTTTAACCCCATATCGATGAAATCAAATAATGAAGACATGATGGAAAAATGTCAATGAAATACCAGCCACACGAAATATGTTATAAGTGGTTAGTAATGAACAATTTACAATATATTTCTAATGACAACACGTGCCTCAAATTGCTTCCTTAAAGTATAGAAAAAGAAAAATATACTCAAGTGCCCTCGGTGCGGTGAAGAATGGTTGGAAATCGGGCTAGGAACTGTAGGGTCGTTACTTCGAGAACACAAATGACCTCTACGGCAAGGTTTCGGATGGTACGGAAAAACCTGCTTTATTTTGGAGGAAAATAAATTAGCGTCTATTTGTTGGTGTGTGCCTGCTTGTCACTAAGTGTTGATTAGGTTTGTATGGCGTCGAGTGTAGTTGTAGGTCGTAAGTTTGTCTGTCAACAATTTTTTTTTTTTTCAAAACACAAGTCACTTTCTTTCCAAACTTTTTGCTTCCGACAACTCACTTCACAAAGACAATCTACATGTATCTCAACACTCTACAACATTGATGACACATCACTTACATCAAGATGACATTCAGTAAGGACATAGACATCAAGTTTACAAGATGGCGACAAGGTCAAAATGGCGACAAGATCACAATGTCGACAAGGTCAAAACGGTGACAATGTTCACAAATCACAAATGTTTTACACGCTTACAAGAACAAACAATATGTATGCACTGTACGTTTACAAATAGTCTTACACATGTTTAGATAATGTAGTTAATAATCAAAATGAGCCTTCCACGATCACATTACACGTACTATAAAGTTTGACAAAAATTATAAGTACACACTCTAGTTTTAAATCGTTAATCACATAAACACGTTCATTTTAAAGCCGGACGAATGCCACCACGTCCACACTTGTCAGGGTCTTAAACTTGGCTCGCTAACCTAACAGTGTGGGACAGTACAAGTACAACGTGATTTGACGTAAGACTCAACGACACACCGTTCTATGGATTTATTCACATATCAAATACAGAACGATGATCACAACAATATATACTCGATACTTCAATACACTTACATACAGCTCACAAGTCTCACTCAAGATGTCCAGACACTCGACTTTCAGTACAGATACCACACAACGCCTTTCTCTCTGCACACGTCTGTCCGAGTCGAAGTCCCAGAGCTGTCTGCCGCTAACTCGCAACTCGCCTCTCACCTCAGGTGACGTCACGAGGCATGCGTGCGTTTAGCGTCGTCCTTGCTTGACCGCTGGTCGCTTGTCAGCCAGCAGTCTTGCAGGCCGGTAACCACTATTCGCCTGGCGGCGTAACGAAGTTACTGCGTCCCTACTGGGAGCTAAGTCGCCTGGCGGGCGTAACGATGTCACTGCATCAATGTCCCCTTTCTGGACTCTGACATATACACTCTTCCGTTTTAAGAAGACAGAACATAAATGGTTGGTACCCGTCCCCAAGGAGTCCTCCCCTCCTTCCGGCATACCGTAGCTATATAATGTTTCTATTCAAATGAAAGATGACACTATGCAGAGTTCAGGCCGTAGGCAGAAAGATAGCACCCGCCCATCTGCTGCCAGGAACAAGCGAAATCATCTGGGGAGATATATTGCTCAGACTCGTTCCCAGGCAATGCCAAGAACAAGACGCCTAGCTAGATTGGCCAACTGTCAACCCACTCACAATATGGCGTGACTGCCGTTTCGCCAATTCGTCTCACCAGTCGAGACAACATAGATTTATAGGCCAAGGTCTGGCAGGACTAAATAAAACCCATTGTTACCTTTCAATCCACCAGTAGGATGCTGCACTTAAACTGTCTCACTCTTTAAAGTGTCAAATTGACATGATGCAGTCTACAAATGGTAGTTGTTTAAACGGACATTGATGGCCCAAGAATTTACATTAGTGCGTATTTGGTGCAAGGTGCCCTATCGGGTTTTCCCCGAAGAAAAGTCAGACTTCTAATAGTTCTCTTAAGAAGAACGGGTTGTAAAAGTAACCAAGAGAATTATCTTCCAAGGGAATTGAGCCGATAAGAGAACTGAGGGTTCCCGAAAGCTGTTTCCCACTGTTTTCCCAAAATCAAAGAAGGCATGAGGACATGGGCCACTGGCGTTACGTTACACTAGTCAACCACCAAAGCAGCTGTCCATGTTTTACCCTCACAGTCCTATTAATCTGAAGGTGATTGTTGTCCATGTGGGGTAACAGACTGTATTACCTTGATTATTTTTCAACCCTTTAAGTGAAAGGCTGGTGTCCCTGTACCCCTCGCAAACCTCATATATATATATATATATATATATATATATATATATATATATATATATATATATATATATATATATATATATATATATATATATAGTTATTGTGCAAGGGGTTTGACATGAAATACACTGTAAGTATACTGAGAGACTGATTCATTGAACATCTGAGTACATGATACAACACTCCCGCAAACCTGTCTCCAATCATTCCACTTCCCTTGATCATAAGGGGATGGATGATGTGAAAGTCAAACCATGTTATCAGGACAGTTCTGCCAGACTGGGAATGGACAGCCACTTAATTACCAATATAGGGCCACCCGTAAGGTGGGAATGAATATTGTGGATACCATTGTTTAACAATCTTTATCTTGTTTTCTGTTTCGTTACGCCATACCACCTTCCTTCTTTTGTCATATTAAATCAACTGGAGACTCCATATTTAGTTATATATTAATTATCTGACACTGTGTTAATATTTATTTATATCTTTCCAGAAATAGCACAATTACACCGAAACTACTGCGCAGGAACTACCATGGACGAAACAAATAAAACAAACGAATTGGATAGCTTTACAACAAAACAGTTGAAAACCGAAAATGGCTTAAAGAAATGACACGAAGACAGCCACGATTTCTTTTTTGGGAGTAATAAAGTAGAAAGCTTACTGATAACTGGCAAAAGTGAAGGGAAAAGAGCAAGGGACGGGCAGACAGATAACTGGATGGCATGGTCACATGGCATGTTCGGGACAAGACGACAGACCTGACCGGAGATTAGTGATCGAATGAGATGGTGAAACATGGCCGCTCATGCTTAACGGCATGACACATAATGATAGTGACTGCGCATAGTTACTATATTTTCTTAGTCGTTGTCATATAATTTTAATTCATTTTGCCTATGGTATATCTGGATTCCTTGTAGGATATGTACGAGAGTTTGTGTCTTTCTTTCTTTCTTTCTTTCTTTCTTTCTTTCTTTCTTTCTTTCTTTCTTTCTTTCTTTCTTTCTTTCTTTCTTTCTTTCTTTCTTTCTTATGGATGAAACTGCAGTGTTTATGGGCCTAGGGTCTCAAGCGACAATTGATCAGACGGAATTCTGGACTTTGAGAATTATGACGACGTTTCAGAAGAAGATGACATGACTGTATTTGAATAAATGTATAATTTTGAACAAAAATAAATGTAGATTCTTCTTCTTTTTTCGTTCGCCTAAAATATGTCTATAACTGCAATGTTGTCTCTTGTATGAATCTAAGTCTTATTTAGTTCACTCAGCGGTCCATAAAGTTTATCTTCCACAGTTGTCTCTCTAGGCCAGAAGGTTCGCCTGGATATGTTGTAGTTTGGGCAATCCTGGAGTATGTGCTCTGCTGTCTGCGACGGAAAACCACATACGCATAAGAGCTGGACAAAGTGCAAAATCAAGCTCTTAGAGTCATCACAGGAGGGATGAAATCAACCCCTATAGTAGCAATGGAGAAAATGGGGAGGACACAAGCTTTAAGAGAACGCAGAGATACAAAAACACTAATACAAGCAGAAAAGTTTCTCAGCTTGCCAGGCCACCCTATGAAGAACAGATGTGAAAACTTAGCTTTGGGGCGGTTGAAAAGAAGTAGTTTCATCCACCAGGCCAAACAACTCTGCAGAGAAACCATCGATCTTCCCACAGTTGA
>JACEFZ010008531.1:0-7500 GCA_014155875.1 Cepaea nemoralis
GATGTGAAGACATGCAATGTTGCAGTTTCGCTGATTATTCTTTGTTTGTGATATAGTAATTCATGTGATGTGTTCGTTACGTGCACATATTTTCTACTCAATATATGTTATATTATATGTGGCATTTCATTTGATTTTCTTGCGGGAACGACCAAGACTCTACTGTATAGTTATGCGAGTTCTGGTCAGCGAGAACTGTTAATGCTTGGGACCAACACATGATATGTTTCTCCATTTCGACATCTGTTCTCAGGCCAAGCAGATCAATCGATCAGGTGCCGTCTCCACAGTGAAAGACGTCTGCAATGTACGAGTATCTCCAGCCCTGTCTCTCGATCTTCTTGTACACATTGATAGATTTATGTTCGCCAGTCTCTCAACATTATCTTCCAACTTGCTGTCTACCTCATTATCTTCCAATTTACTGTCTACCTCATTATCTTCCAATTTACTGTTTACCTCATTATCTTCCAATTTACTGTTTACCTCATTATCTTCGAACACACTGTCTACCTCATTATCTTCCAACTTACAGTCTACTTCATATTCCAACTAGTATTTTTATCTACATCTTGCCAACTGTACCATACCATGTCTCTTATTGTAGCGAAGTATTTCACTTGTCCTTGTTTTATTTCTGTCATCAACTCTCTCTGTATTCAACACAGTGTATTTCCATGAGTTAATTTATACACGGAAGTTACTTTAACTGATTGTATAGTCGGCCTGTCTAGAACCAGGATGAATCACCAAAACACGAGAAGTAGATTGTGAGCTTTACTGAAATACGATTACAAGAAACAAATTGGACGTTGCGGCCAAAGCCTTCGTCAGCACAGAACAAACACAAACGACACACAACTACATGAAAACACTCTACATGACAATAGTGAGGGTATTTATCTGAATATGTATCCTTGCTTGAGGGGACTGACGCGTTAGACGACTATCAGGGGTTGTATGAACCGGATGTATGGTCAACGAGGTCAAAGGTCAATCCCGTCAGAAAGCTCCGGTATTGGCTAAGCCATCCGACGGGAGGGACAGGCGGGGAAGGGGTGGGTGGTGGAGAGGCGCCCATGTGAGTGGAAGGTAAAATTGGGATTAGCGAAGATGTCACGGACGCAGTTTCGCGATTTCTCGTTACGCGCTCGAAACACAGCTGTGAGGCGGCCTGGATGCAGACAGCCGTTGCGTTGGGCCTCACAGGAAATGGCATGAGTGCCAGGTCGCTCAGAAAACAATTACAAACCACCGAACGCAAACCTGCCA
The DNA here is from genome assembly GCA_014155875.1 of Cepaea nemoralis. Classification (NCBI taxonomy): domain Eukaryota; kingdom Metazoa; phylum Mollusca; class Gastropoda; order Stylommatophora; family Helicidae; genus Cepaea; species Cepaea nemoralis. The sequence continues at coordinate 1,273 of JACEFZ010008531.1, forward strand.
AGAAATCCCAAACAGCAAAAATAATGCTGGGGTTGACTGCAACGTCCTGCAAAGGACATGCAACTACCTTATTAGTGGACTATACAACTAGGGGAGAGAGGTTTGGAAGTTAAAGGAAACTGTATTGGACATTGAGGCCGTGAGGAGAGAGTGAGCCATGTACTGTCCATGTAGAGTGGGCTACTTTGTCCTGCAGGTTGCAATCACTACCTTGTAACAGAAAGGTCAGCGAAGGTCTAAGCCAGTGTTTCCCAACGTGGGGCCCACGCCCCACAGGGGGGCAATTCGACTGTTAAGGGGGGCAATTCGAAAATGGAAGAAATCGGCTGAATATAACAAAACGGGGAGACTTGAGACTGAAGTTAACTAAATTGGAACCTGACATAAGATCTCTTTGCAGCAAGCATCAAGCGCAAGGATCTCACTAAATTTAAATAATAAATAATTACTAATAATTAAAATAATATAGAAAAATCTTTCATTAGAAATTATTTTGTACTTGAATTTCAGTTCTCCATTATATGTTTTGAAAATTTACTTACTGTGTTTGCTCAATAATTACCTAGTGATTTCTTCCTAAAACCTATCATTCAAGTTTCTTTAGTGAACATTTCAATTTTTGAATATTAAAAATAATGTATATGTTGAGAGGGGGGGGGGGGGCGCGAATATGAATTTTAGAAAGGCTTAAGTGGGGCATGGCACAAAAAAGGTTGGGAAACACTGGTCTAAGCTCTCAGACAAAATACGACCATTATGATGGTACTTGTTTGTGCATTTTAAGTAATATTTAGTATTGATCCACACGGGAGAAATATTGTCAATACAGCATAGGCATTATGCACACAGTTCGGAAATGTGTCTACAGATCCGGGAAGTTATATCCTTAAGGTAGGATTGAGGCAGTCTCCGGGTTAGTTTTCCCAGACAAATATCTGCCTTACTGGCAGGGCGGTTTGAGTTACCGCCTCATTCCTGCCATTTCCCAGACTTTATTCCCAACGGTAATTGAAGCCCCCGTGTGGTCTAACTTGGAATAAGAGCTGTAACTCTGGATAACGGACACAACTGAGTAAGGAACGTAACTCTCAGTAGGGGCCATAAATGTGTTATTCTTGGGTTATTCACTGGGCTCGGTCGTGTTTGGGGTGTAATGATGGGCGTGTTTTATCGTGTTTACAACACGAATAGTCTGGCCTTGAGTCGACCGTGCCCTTGACTGTATGCGCCGTGACGCGGATGCTGGGGGAGGTCATCACGGGTGAATATAGCACTCTGTGATTTCACTGATTCAGTGTTGTAAGCCACTTCCCTTGTCTGCCATGGATTATATATCGTCGAAATGTTGTCATTGCGGTATAATACAACATGTCTGCTACCATATTTACAAATGTTAAGTTATAACTGTGACACACCCTTACTTCCCATTTTCCGCATTCCATTTTTGTTTGGCCCAAAGCGACTTTTTGTTTGGCATTGAATTTGTCCAACTCGGCCTTTTGGCTAAGATCAAAGTGTACATTTATCTACACTTGATCTGGCCAGAGTGCAGAGACGGTCAAGCAAACTGCAAACTCGAATGACCAATTCACTGACCACCAGCACTGTCACTGGGTGGTGGACCACAATAGGCCGAAACGCAAATAGTGGGATTTGAACGTTTGTAGCAGAACAGAAAACGACGAGACAGAAGTCAAACTGATATGGCCACCCGGCAACACACATTTAGTTAGTGGCATATCCGTTACATGACATCACAGACAACCTAGCATTTTTTTGGCTGTTTGTAATTTCTTGGCAAGATTACGTTAAGTAGTTTGCCATTGTTTCTGAACGACAGGCACTGATACCTTTGCATGGAAACCAACTCAAGGCGGTCAGCTTCCAAATCGCCGCAAGCTTCCAAATCGCCGCAGCTGTGTTTCGAACGCGTAACCTCTTCGCCACAGATTAGACAAACTAAGTGCTTTGTGATTCGAACTTCTGAACGTCAACTTGCCGTGTACATCGACTTAGGGCTGGAGATGATCGCATAATTTCGGTGTGATTCTATCGCCTGCTGCTCCAAGGCCCGCCACAACAATCCCAAGTGGTATCACCAGCCAGGTGTCTGACACCTGGACATGCATGCCTGCCAGAGTGCTGCATTCCGCCCCAGTTCTGTTTATACCGCCTCAAGTCTCAGCAATCTCTTGTATGCAATCACAGATTTTATAACACTGAAATGCTGACAAGGTTTCGGTCGCAACGTCCATTTTGTTAGTTGTGATCGTGTTCTGGTGAAGTGTCTACTTCTCGTTCGTTGGTGACGCATTCATGAGACTGGATAACAAACCACTCCGTTATGTAATAGATGTTGCCCAAGCTGATTGTGCCGGCCTGTGTGGCGGGGGTAGTGATCGCCATTTCACGATCCCAACATACTGGGTTCCTGTGTTGCGGGGGGGGGGGGGGAGTAGTGATCGCCGTTTCACAATCCCAACATACTGGGTTCCTGTGTTGCGGGGGGTAGTGATCGCCGTTTCACAATCCCAACATACTGGGTTCGAACTCAACCGCACACAGACCGCTTTGTGTTGATTTTCACAGTGGTATGGGAATCGGCCTTTCTGAAGGCAATCATGTAAAGTCGCCTATAACTTTTTTCTTCCTTAAAAACTGCGAAAAATGATTGGGTTGATTGCGATGTCCTGTAAAACAGAAAGGGCATGCAACGAACGCTTATTTAGAATATATGTTTTGGAGATGACGCTGCCCCAGAACCATGAGTTGTATGTGCTTTGGACACATATCATCCACGGGGCATTTAACGTGCCACTCTGTCGATCAATCCAGCATTTTCATCCCTTGCTGATCTCTACTTTTGATATGCCCAATTGTCTCGATGTTCACAACGTTCTCCTGATTGTCTATTCTCTTGCTTGCTTGTTTGTATTCGTTGGCTTGAGCTCCAACGTGAAGTCCTGTATGTGGGATGAAGGCATCCTGTTGTCCAACATCAGTGTGATGTCATACAGGACCTGCGGTTTGCGTGAGTATCCGTTGTCCCATGTCTGGCTTATTGGTGTGCAGACTGGTGGTACCTCGCCGTGCAGGCAGACACTCTCCGACTTCGGAGGGATCGGCGATCCTACTGACTTTAGCCAGGACACCGAAGGGACCTGTTGCCCAGGACGCGTCAATAGGTCTTGGCCAATATATAACCCGGCCCTGGTGCCTTGGAAACACCTCTGCATCCCGTCTATTCTCTTAAAGTGACCAAGACAAGGTGATTAACTTGTTCTGTGGTATGAGCTAAGAACCGACATCACTGCACTCAGGCGCTTGGTGCTGCAGTGATTAGCTCGCTTGCCTCTTGGTGCAGAGGTCAGGTGTTCACATCCAAATTATGACTGGGAGTTTTTAATTAAAATTGGCTTGGGTTCCTGGATCGATCCAGCCTACAACGGGGACCTGGACATTTGCAAGGAAACAAAGACGACCTTTAGCGCTGAAGACTCAATCACACATCGAATCTTGACTGGTTAATACAAATATGGGCCAAGTGCCATGTATATGTGTCCACTCATTGAAAGGAGGAGCAGAGACAGACATGAGCAACAAGGGGTTGGTATGGACAGGGCTGCACGGGACAGCTAAAGATGGGTGGGTGGGGGGGGGGGGAGACGAGATGAATTGATTGAGGGCTTAGAGTGAGTGGGTTGAGGAATTGGGGTGAGTGGGTTGGGGGCTTGTGTGAATTGGTTGAGGGATTGGGGTGAGTGGGTTGTGGGCTTGAGGTGAGTGGGTTGGGGGGCTTGTGTGAATTGGTTGAGGGATTGGGTGAGTGGGTTGTGGGCTTGGGGTGAGTGGGTTGTGGGCTTGGGGTGAGTGGGTTGTGGGCTTGGGGTGAGTGGGTTGGGGGCTTGTGTGAATTGGTTGAGGGATTGGGGTGAGTGGGTTGGGGGATTGGGGTGAGTGGGTTGTGGGCTTGGAGTGAGTGGGTTGGGGGCTTGAGTGAATTGGTTGAGGGTTTGGGTGAGTGGGTTGATGGTCTGGAGTGGGTGGTTTGAGGGCTTGGAGTGAGTGGGTTGAGGGCTTAGGGTGAGGTGACTGAGGACCTATGCCTCAATGTGAGGCAGATGACAACAGAAGAAGAAGAAACATAAGAAAACCAGCGCGCCTCACGGCATTAAATTAGCCTCTTTGCTTATGTTTGAAACAACATTGCTGTTGGAGTTGTGGGTATTTAGTTTATAAGAGCTGGAGGGTTCCCAGGGGCCAGAGCTGCCCCATCAGGTCCCCACGTCCTTGTGTGTTATTCGGAAGACCGCCTCTGCTGGTGACCCTAACCCCACCAAGTGCAAATACTATACTTTGATCTTAACCAAAAGGCCGAGAAGCGATAACATTGCGGGTCGTTCAGTTATCCAGACCCTACTTGCCTAACGTTGTTTCATCTCTCAGCACGATAAGTATAATTTCGCCGCAGGTGCCAAAAGAAAGGAAACAAATTAAATGATGCATATCACCTTGGAGACCCAGGTTTTGTGCTATCCATGTCCTTTCCTCATAGACTACTCGCTACTTCTTGTTTCTGTACAACAATCTTTTCCTTTCTTCTTCGTTCATGCGGTAGATCAAACAACTTACCTCACCGGTGTCCAAGTACAAGGTCACACCTGGTTACCTACAGCTCTAGAGTATTTATTCAGTGGGAGTTTTCTTTGGCGAGCACAAAGAGATGAGGCTAATAGACTCAGGGAAATAAGGCAGATCAAATGTCCCAACATCTACCCGACGCGTCTTCAGATGTGTCAAGTTATCTGTGTGCCGCGAATCATCTGTCTACTGCAACAGACAGACAGACAGACAGACAGACAGGCAGGCAGGCAGGCAGACAGACAGACAGGCAGGCAGGCAGGCAGGCAGGCAGGCAGGCAGGCAGGCAGACAGAAGAAGAAGAAGAAGAAGAAGAAGAAGAAGAAGAAGAAGAAGAAGAAGAAGAAGAAGAATTGTTCCGTGGTAATTGGAATAGTTTCAGTGGGTAGCGAAAAAGGTTGTGTGGAAGCGCCATGTAGTAACTTGTGGTTATAAGGGCAGAGGTGTCTTGTACCGAATTCATGTTTATTTATGAGGGGGATATTTCATGGGCGTGGCAGCAGGAACCATAACTTATGTGAGATTGTGGGCATTGATTATCTCCCTTGTGCGTGTTATGATGGTTTGGTTAGGGTTGTTGGTGTGTGGGTTAATGAAACATCAGCATCATCAGGTGTAGCGTCGTGCTTCTGTGACCTGACTTAAACCTAAAGACCAACACACAAGATGGCGCATTCACTTGATTCCAGAAGCAATCTTTCTAATACGTTAAACTCAAAATACGTCCCGTGTTGTACGTAGTTACACACGTAGATAGAAACATTCGCCCGTTCGCTCACACACACAACACTTACACAAGCTTACAGGCTCCATTAGACACAGAACGATACTCACACGTACACACACGCGCGCTTACATAGTCCTCAACATAAACCTGCTCTGACAGACAGACAGACAGACAGAGGAGCCACTACAGTGCTGTATTCCTTCGACCGTTTGTTAGATCCTTCACTGTTTCATAACACCAGATCTATGCCGCTTTATTCTCGCCACTTCTCTGTTACTATAATAGTTAAGTATAACTTTATTTTACTCTCTTTCTTACACTCAGTGATAGTGATCTATTGAAGAGTATCGTGTGCAATAGATCATTATCACTGAGTGTAAGAAAGAGAGTGCTGAAATGCTATATAGAACCAGTTTTGCTGTATGGCAGTGAATCTTGGAACGTAAATGAACAAATTAAGAAGAAATTAGAAGCAACAGAGAATTCCTTGGACTGCCAGAGTAACTAACGACGACTGCCTGAAACAGGCTAATGAAACTAGAACACTATATACAACAATAAGAAAGAGACAAACAGCTTTCTTTGGTCATCTAATGAGAAGAGAGGCATTGGAGAACATCGTGACAACTGGAAAGATCGAGGGGAAGAGAGGCAGAGGTAGACCAAGAGAAATGATGCTGGATGTATTGAGACGGTGGCATGGAGGAATATCAGCAGCAGAGTTGATCCAGAAAACCAAAGACCGAGATCTGTGGAGAGCCATGAACGCCTACGCCAGCTGGCAGGGCACTTGATGATGATGATGATAACTTTATTGTTGTCACATCTGTCAATTGTGCTTTATTCTTGTCACACATACA
>JACEFZ010008531.1:12500-25000 GCA_014155875.1 Cepaea nemoralis
AAGATAATACATCTCTTCTGGACAATCCAAATCGCCAGTGTGCCCCCCCCCCCCCCCCCGCATATCCTATTTACAGAACATCGCTGTCAACACCAGCATTTTACCGCAGTTGTTGATTTCTTTGCAAGATCACGCTCAGTAGTTTGCCATCGGCTTTCTGAGCTACCGGCTCACATACCTCCATAAGCTAACCAACTACGACGCGATCCGCTACCGAATCTCGCGCCGCTGCGTTACCTTACGTGGATATACGGGATTACGAAATCGCCAGTAAGGAAAATATAATGACCGTTGCTGAAAAATGTCGCCAGACGCTGAATTCCTTTCACCATTATCCGGATATGGAAAGCGATCGTCTGTCGATTCATTCTGTCTGCTAATTACTTTCTATTTATCTCCCCGTGAAACGAAATTCTTTGCTGAATGAAATTACTTCTGCGAGCTATTTCTTAAACTTTACCGACGGGAGAAAATTGCTTGGGCCGGTTTTAATAGACATTTTGAATGATTGAATGATTGATTGAATTGTTGGTGAGAGATTTCGGAGAGAATAAGCTCAGACAGTCACTGCTAGAATTGAGAGATCAAATATTCTTATGTTTTCATAATGGTGTTCATGGCTTCTAATGGTGGTTTTTTTTTTTTCTCTGTTTCGTTGAATCTCTGAGGAGGGACTGCGATGCAGAAATGAATGGAACGACAGAACAAAATTATTTAGCAGTTAACATATACGAAGAAAACAGAAGAGACGAGTGATTGCAGATAAAGCCTGAACAATATAATACAATAAAAACGGTTTGAACGGAGAATAATATACACCACACAGACTGATAGAAATATATTATTACTTCTTCTTCTGCTTCGTTCATCCGGATTTTTTTTCTCCGGATGTGACTGCGTTGTGCCTGTTTACAGAAGAACTGCGTTCTTGCGCCGTTAGGCCGACACATCCGACTTCTGCGGGCATTTGTTGACCGGGTTAACCTTCCCGGGGTATATTATTACGATTCACATGAATGACAAAGAGCAGAAATAAAAATGATCCTTGCACGAAAGAAAGGTGAGAAAATAAGAAAATGGAAACATTAATGCGATAAATAAAGGAATGTAAATAGAAAGTGCCAACATGCAGGCATACGGGAAAAAGAAACAAATAAAATACAAGATGCCGAATAGTATTAGTTGTAAACAAAGTAAGAACAGTCATTGACTAGGTTAGAAACAAAGAATTAACAATCACTGGAGAGAGAGAGAGAGAGAGAGAGAGAGAGAGAGAGAGAGAGAGAGAGAGAGAGAGAGAGAGAGAGAGAGCTAGGATAGAACGAATCCCGAACAAATCTGATCAGTGCAACATCAATCTCTGATATTTGTAGCTGGCAGGGGAATCAACAAGCTGCAATAAGGATTGATAATGAAGTGGGACAGTATCAGCCAATTAAGAGAGGTGTTAGGCAGGGATGTGTGATGTCTCCAGATCTTTTTTCCCTGTACAGTGAAAATATTTTCAGAAATGTAGAGGATATAAATGGAATCAGCATTGGAGGACGAAACATCAATAACATTAGATATGCAGGTGATACAGTATTAATTTCAGACAATGAGCAGGACCTGCAACAATTAGTAGATGCGGTTGTTGTACACAGTGAGCAACTGGGGTTAGAATTAAATTGTAAAAAGACTCAGGTTATGGTCGTCAGTAGGAAGAAGAAGTGCCACAATGTAATATACAAGTAAATGGAAATATTCTTCAACAAGTGAATCGGTACAATTATCTTGGAACAGTTATAACATCTGATGGGAGATGCCTTGAAGAGATTAGAACAAGAATCGCCATGGCGAAAGTAGCCTTTAGCAAGATGAAAAACATTCTGACCAATAAGAAGATGTCAATTGAAACGAGAAAAAGAGTGTTGAGGGGATACATAGAGCCTGTTCTTTTGTATGGATGTGAAACTTGGACAATGAGCAGTCAAGCTGAAAAGCATCTGATGGCTGCAGAAATGTGGTTTCTGAGGAAAATGCAAAGAATACCATGGACAGACAGAAAAACCAATGACCAAGTACTACAGGAGACAAATGAACATCGTAAACTGATTAGAGAAATTAGACGTAGACAGTCAAAATTTTTTGGACATGTTATGAGAAGAAATGGATTGGAGAACTTAGTGACAACTGGCAAGATCGAGGGGAACAGACCAAGAGGAAGACCGAGAGGAAAATACCTGGATGGCTTGGCCACATGGCATGGACGAGACAGGAACACTGAGCTGATCCACGACACTGGTGATCGAGTGAAATGGCGAGTCATGACCGCCCACGCTTTCCGGCATGGCACATGATTGATTGATTGATTTGAAGTTGTTAAATGTCCCTATTTTTCCTGTTTCCTTGCTTAGTTCGTCAAATATAACCACCTATTTCCTCAATAAGAAAACACTAGGAAAATGGAGAATTCCAAATACCCGGCCTGTGAAAGGATGAGACGCGGTAGATTAGAATTCTGTGTGGTATCATAGATCTCAGTGTGCAAGTACCACACAAAGCCACAGGCATGGGCTTTTACACGATTAGTGATTAGTCAGGGTCTTCAGAATCGCACTCCGGACAGGACCTTAGGTGCTCAGGTCTCCTCCTTATTATCACCGTCTGCGTATCTGGACTGATCGTCCCAGTTTTGTGTTGGGTAATCAAATGTCTGTGTACTTGACAAAATGTTCGTGTCTAGCAGCTCCCCGATTCACACCCATCTCCCTGACTCTGGAGCATGCATGAGCAGTGTCGCCAGTCAGTGACGCCGTTCGGCATAACATAACATAACATAACATAACATAAAGTAACATAACATAAGTAACATAACATAACATGACGTAATATAACATAACGTAACTTAACATAATATATAACATAACATAACATTACATGTCATAACATATCATAACATAACATAATATAACATGACGTAACATAATGTAACATAACGTAACGTAACATAACATTAGTTAGCTAGTTAGTTAGTTGAATATCCTTTAAAGGATGTTGCATTAAACCCCAGCATCTTTTGGCTGTTCGCCAACCATATATATATATATAACATAACGTAACATAACATAACAAAATATGACATAATTTAACATAATATAAGCCGGTCTACCTGGCCTAGGGTTTAACGTCTTTTTCCGTAATCCCGTATATACTCGCGAGTAACGTAATCTGCGCGAGAATCGGTAGCGGTTCTCGCCGCGTTGGTAGCTTACGGGGTATGTGAGCCGGTGGCTCAGAAAGCAGTGACAAACTACTGAACGTAATCTTACCGAGAACATCAATAGCAGCTGAAAAATGCTGATGTTGACTGCAACGTCCTGTAAGGGATATGAAGAAAAAAAACATAATATAACATAAAGTAACATAATATAACAAAGTAACATAACTAAAACTCTCCAAGATACCAAAAGGTAGACGGGTACATGGAGAGCTAAGAAAGGCACTCATGAATATTGTTCGAGGCACACAAGAGAAAACAATCACGGACGGATGCATACAAGTCAAATGAATGATATAGGGGCACGTTAGTTAGTTAGTTAGTTAGTCGACAGATCATCCTCGTTGCACATCGGACCATTCAGTCCATAAGTGCTCGGATCCCCTCCTCAGCAAATCCCGCAGCGTGTAGCGGCTAACGACGCCAGTTCTGTGTTGGTTTATCAATCTTCTTTGGCTTCCTGCGTAGTGTTCTTGTTTGGCCACCCCTCTTTTAATTTGCTGCTCTCGCAGTCTGGCCATTGTTGTAGATTCACAGTCATCACTTGGTTCTTGCAAAAGTCTCACTTCTCGTAGAGCATTCAGAATGTCAGCCTGGTCCATGGCGCGTCCGCCCTCAACAGTAGCCTCACCTGCGAGCTTGTCAGCCCGCTCATTTCCTTGTACTCCCGCATGCCCTGGCACGAAGATGAAACTAATCTTTGCCAGCCGAGACCGCTTCAGAGGCAGCAACCATTCTCTTCGGATCGACCCCTCCTCTATCCTCTTGATCATGTTCATTGAGTCGCTAAGGAAACAAGCCCTAGTGAATGTCTGTGTCTCGAGCCATGTTATTGCTTTACTTACTGCCATGACTTCCATGGTCAGGCTACTTGTGATTTCAGTGAAAGCACCAGAGTCCTCCTTCACAATTCTCCCTCCGGCCCGAGCTGTAAAGGCCCATGAGCTTCTCACATGTCGGACGACCGACCCATCTGTGTAGATGACCGCGTCACTGTCTAGCGAATTCTCGAAAATCAACGCTTGTACTTCAGCCTCAACAGCAGCCGGATTTTCTTGTCTGCATTTTCTATCTAGTTGGATGCAAACTGAAAAGGATGTGCAGAAGTCTGTTGGCACTTGCACCCACTCCTCGCCAGGTTCTAAGTCCTCAAGTGAACACACCTGTTGAAGAATGTCCTCGGCTTGACCCATCCACGACCGTCCTCTTTTTAACCTGCTGCCCTTCACCTTCCTAATTTCACTATGCAGTAGGGGCACGTTTAAAGAAGCAACTACAGGCGGCCAGCTACAAGAGAGGAAGGCAAGGCAAGCGGAAGGCTGAAATCTGTCGCTTCTGACACCCAGAATAGTTCCATGATTGTGCAGTTTCTGTCTGCCCTCATTCACCCCGACCTTCAGAAGCGACCTCCAATCTACACTTCCTATTTCACACTTGCACGGGTTAAAGGTTATAGGTAATATGCCTAATCTGCCCGTGGTTATGTAGATTATAAAGATACAAGTAATATAATATGACCTCCGACCTCCTGAACCAGATAAGGGTTGCGGTCTCCCACGCGCGTCCGACCTAGGCGTTGATTAAATATGGAGTCGGTCCGTGGGAAACTTAATGAAACATCAAGGTTGAAACATCAAGGTTACATATACCGTTTCGGAACGCTCACTTTCCTCATGTGCATGCCGGAGTGGGAATTACAAGCTGTGAACTTAGCACAGAAGGGCAGGTCGTCATCTAGACGTCGCGGACTCTGAAAGGTCATTCGAAGCTGCAGATGTGAAAATGGACACACAACTTGTTGCAGTTTCGCTGATTATTCTTTTGTTTGTGATATAGTAATTCATGTGATGTGTTCGTTACGTGCACATATTTTCTACTCAATATATGTTTATATTATATGTGGCATTTCATTTGATTTTCTTGCGGGAACGACCAAGACTCTACTGTATAGTTATGCGAGTTCTGGTCAGCGAGAACTGTTAATGCTTGGGACCAACACATGATATGTTTCTCCATTTCGACATCTGTTCTCAGGCCAAGCAGATCAATCGATCAGGTGCCGTCTCCACAGTGAAAGACGTCTGCAATGTACGAGTATCTCCAGCCCTGTCTCTCGATCTTCTTGTACACATTGATAGATTTATGTTCGCCAGTCTCTCAACATTATCTTCCAACTTGCTGTCTACCTCATTATCTTCCAATTTACTGTCTACCTCATTATCTTCCAATTTACTGTTTACCTCATTATCTTCCAATTTACTGTTTACCTCATTATCTTCGAACACACTGTCTACCTCATTATCTTCCAACTTACAGTCTACTTCATATTCCAACTAGTATTTTTATCTACATCTTGCCAACTGTACCATACCATGTCTCTTATTGTAGCGAAGTATTTCACTTGTCCTTGTTTTATTTCTGTCATCAACTCTCTCTGTATTCAACACAGTGTATTTCCATGAGTTAATTTATACACGGAAGTTACTTTAACTGATTGTATAGTCGGCCTGTCTAGAACCAGGATGAATCACCAAAAAACGAGAAGCAGATTGTGAGCTTTACTGAAATACGATTTCAAGAAACAAATTGGACTTTGCGACCAAAGCCTTCGTCAGCACAGAAAAAAAACAACAAACACAAACCGACACACAACTACATGAAACAAACTACATGACAATATTAAGGTCACTTATCTGAATCTGCATCTTTGCTTGGAGCGACTGAAGCGTTAGAGACTATCAGTGGATTGTATGAACCGGATGTATGGTCAACGAGTCAAAGGTCGATACCATCAGAAGCTCAGGTATTGGCTAAGCCACCCGGCTGGAGGACCGGCTGGAAGGGGTGGGGGTGGAGAGGCGCCCATGTGAGTGGAAGGTAAAAATTGGGATTGGCGAAGATGTCACGGACGCAGTTCGCAATGTCGGGTTCCGTGCTCGAAACACAGCTGCGGGCGACCTAGATGCAGACCGCCATTGCGTTGGTCCTCACAGAATGGCATGAGTGCCTGTCGCTCAGAAAACAATTGCAAACCACCGAACGCAAACCAGCCAAGAAATCACAAACAGCAACAATAATGCTGGGGTTGATTGCGACGTCCTGAAAAGGACATGCAACTACCTTATTAGTGGACTATACAACTAGGGGAGAGAGGTTTGGAAGTTAAAGGAAACTGTATTGGACATTGAGGCCGTGAGGAGAGAGTGAGCCATGTACTGTCCATGTAGAGTGGGCTACTTTGTCCTGCCAGGTTGCAATCACTACCTTGTAACAGAAAGGTCAGCGAAGGTCTAAGCCAGTGTTTCCCAACGTGGGGCCCACGCCCCACAGGGGGGCAATTCGATTGTTAAGGGGGGCAATTCGAAAATGGAAGAAATCGGCTGAATATAACAAAACGGGGAGACTTGAGACTGAAGTCAACTACACTGGAACCTGACATAAGATCTCTTTGCAGCAAGCATCAAGCGCAAGGATCTCACTAAATTTAAATAATAAATAATTACTAATAATTAAAATAATATAGAAAAATCTTTCATTAGAATTATTTTGTACTTGAATTTCAGTTCTCCATTATATGTTTTGAAAATTTACTTACTGTGTTTGCTCAATAATTACCTAGTGATTTCTTCCTAAAACCTATCATTCAAGTTTCTTTAGTGAACATTTCAATTTTGAATATTAAAATAATGTATATGTTGAGAGGGGGGGGGGGGGGCGCGAATATGAATTTTAGAAAGGCTTAAGTGGGGCATGGCACAAAAAAGGTTGGGAAACACTGGTCTAAGCTCTCAGACAAAATACGACCATTATGATGGTACTTGTTTGTGCATTTTAAGTAATATTTAGTATTGATCCACACGGGAGAAATATTGTCAATACAGCATAGGCATTATGCACACAGTTCGGAAATGTGTCTACAGATCCGGGAAGTTATTATCCTTAAGGTAGGATTGAGGCAGTCTCCGGGTTAGTTTTCCCAGACAAATATCTGCCTTACTGGCAGGGCGGTTTGAGTTACCGCCTCATTCCTGCCATTTCCCAGACTTTATTCCCAACGGTAATTGAAGCCCCCGTGTGGTCTAACTTGGAATAAGAGCTGTAACTCTGGATAACGGACACAACTGAGTAAGGAACGTAACTCTCAGTAGGGGCCATAAATGTGTTATTCTTGGGTTATTCACTGGGCTCGGTCGTGTTTGGGGTGTAATGATGGGCGTGTTTCATCGTGTTTACAACACGAATAGTCTGGCCTTGAGTCGACCGTGCCCTTGACTGTATGCGCCGTGACGCGGATGCTGGGGGAGGTCATCACGGGTGAATATAGCACTCTGTGATTTCACTGATTTAGTGTTGTAAGCCACTTCCCTTGTCTGCCATGGGATTACATATCGTCAAAATGTCATTGCGGTATAATACAACATGTCTGCTACCATATTTAAAACTGTTAAGTTATAACTGTGACACACCCTTACTTCCCATTTTCCGCATTCCATTTTTGTTTGGCCCAAAGCGACTTTTTGTTTGGCATTGAATTTGTCCAACTCGGCCTTTTGGCTAAGATCAAAGTGTACATTTATCTACACTTGATCTGGCCAGAGTGCAGAGACGGTCAAGCAAACTGCAAACTCGAATGACCAATTCACTGACCACCAGCACTGTCACTGGGTGGTGGACCACAATAGGCCGAAACGCAAATAGTGGGATTTGAACGTTTGTAGCAGAACAGAAAACGACGAGACAGAAGTCAAACTGATATGGCCACCCGGCAACACACATTTAGTTAGTGGCATATCCGTTACATGACATCACAGACAACCTAGCATTTTTTTGGCTGTTTGTAATTTCTTGGCAAGATTACGTTAAGTAGTTTGCCATTGTTTCTGAACGACAGGCACTGATACCTTTGCATGGAAACCAACACAAGGCGGTCTGGTCAGCTTCCAAATCGCCGCAAGCTTCCAAATCGCCGCAGCTGTGTTTCGAATGAGTTGCCTCTTCGCCACAGATTAGACAAACTAAGTGCTTTGTGTTTCGAACTTCTGAACGTCAACTTGCCGTGTACATCGACTTAGGGCTGGGGTTGATCGCATCATTTCGGTGTGATTCTATTGCCTGCTGCTCCAAGGCCCGCCACAACAATCCCAAGTGGTATCACCAGCCAGGTGTCTGACACCTGGACATGCATGCCTGCCAGAGTGCTGCATTCCGCCCCAGTTCTGTTTATACCGCCTCAAGTCTCAGCAATCTCTTGTATGCAATCACAGATTTTATAACACTGAAATGCTGACCAAGGTTTCGGTCGCAACGTCCATTTTGTTAGTTGTGATCGTGTTCTGGTGAAGTGTCTACTTCTCGTTCGTTGGTGACGCATTCATGAGACTGGATAACAAACCACTCCGTTATGTAATAGATGTTGCCCAAGCTGATTGTGCCGGCCTGTGTGGCGGGGGTAGTGATCGCCATTTCACAATCCCAACATACTGGGTTCCTGTGTTTGCGAGTAGTGATCGCCGTTTCACAATCCCAACATACTGGGTTCCTGTGTTGCGGGGGGTAGTGATCGCCGTTTCACAATCCCAACATACTGGGTTCGAACTCAACCGCAAACACAGACCACAGACCGCTTTGTGTTGATTTTCACAGTGGTATGGGAATCGGCCTTTCTGAAGGCAATCATGTAAAGTCGCCTATAATTTTTCTTCCTTAAAAACTGCGAAAAATGATTGGGTTGATTGCGATGTCCTGTAAAACAGAAAGGGCATGCAACGAACGCTTATTTTAGAATATATGTTTTGGAGATGACGCTGCCCCAGAACCATGAGTTGTATGTGCTTTGGACACATATCATCCACGGGGCATTTAACGTGCCACTCTGTCGATCAATCCAGCATTTTCATCCCTTGCTGATCTCTACTTTGATATGCCCAATTGTCTCGATGTTCACAACGTTCTCCTGATTGTCTATTCTCTTGCTTGCTTGTCCTGTATGTCGGATGAAGGCATCCTGTTGTCCAACATCAGTGTGATGTCATACAGGACCTGCGGTTTGCGTGAGTATCCGTTGTCCCATGTCTGGCTTATTGGTGTGCAGACTGGTGGTTACCTCGCCGTACAGGCAGACACTCTCCGACTTCGGAGGGATCGGCGATCCTACTGACTTTAGCCAGGACACCGAAGGGACCTGTTGCCCAGGACGCGTCAATAGGTCTTGGCCAATATATAACCCGGCCCTGGTGCCTTGGAAACACCTCTGCATCCCGTCTATTCTCTTAAAGTGACCAAGACAAGGTGATTAACTTGTTCTGTGGTATGAGCTAAGAACCGACATCACTGCACTCAGGCGCTTGGTGCTGCAGTGGGTAGCTCGCTTGCCTGTTGGTCTATGGGTCATGTGTTCACATCCAAATTATGACTGGGAGTTTTTAATTAAAATTGGCTTGGGTTCCTGGATCGATCCAGCCTACAACGGGGACCTGGACATTTGCAAGGAAACAAAGACGACCTTTAGCGCTGAAGACTCAATCACACATCGAATCTTGACTGGTTAATACAAATATGGGCCAAGTGCCATGTATATGTGTCCACTCATTGAAAGGAGGAGCAGAGACAGACATGAGCAACAAGGGGTTGGTATGGACAGGGCTGCACGGGACAGCTAAAGATGGGTGGGTGGGGGGGGGGGGGAGACGAGATGAATTGATTGAGGGCTTAGAGTGAGTGGGTTGAGGAATTGGGGTGAGTGGGTTGGGGGGCTTGTGTGAATTGGTTGAGGGATTGGGGTGAGTGGGTTGTGGGCTTGAGGTGAGTGGGTTGGGGGGCTTGTGTGAATTGGTTGAGGGATTGGGGTGAGTGGGTTGTGGGCTTGGGGTGAGTGGGTTGTGGGCTTGGGGTGAGTGGGTTGTGGGCTTGGGGTGAGTGGGTTGGGGGCTTGTGTGAATTGGTTGAGGGATTGGGGTGAGTGGGTTGGGGGATTGGGGTGAGTGGGTTGTGGGCTTGGAGTGAGTGGGTTGGGGGCTTGAGTGAATTGGTTGAGGGTTTGGGTGAGTGGGTTGATGGTCTGGAGTGGGTGGTTTGAGGGCTTGGAGTGAGTGGGTTGAGGGCTTAGGGTGAGGTGACTGAGGACCTATGCCTCAATGTGAGGCAGATGACAACAGAAGAAGAAGAAACAGAAGAAAACCAACGCGCCTCACGGCATTAAATTAGCCTCTTTGCTTTTGTTTGAAACAACATCGCCGTTGGAGTTGTGGGTATTTAGTTTATGGTTATAAGAGCTGGCGGGTTCCCACGGGCCAGAGCTACCCCATCAGGTCCCCACGTCCCTGTGTGTCATTCGGAAGACCGCTTCTGCTGGTGACCCTGACCCCATCAAGTGCAGATACTACACTTTGATCTTAACCAAAAGGCCGAGAAGCGATAACATTGCGGGTCGTTCAGTTATCCAGGTCCTACTTGCACACATTGTTTCATATCTCAGCACGACAAGTATAATTTCGCCGCAGGTGCCAAAAGAAAGGAAACAAATGAAATGATGCATATCACCTTGGAGACCCAGGTTTTGTGCTATCCGTGTCCTTTCCTCATAGACTACTCGCTACTTCTTGTTTCTGTACAACAATCTTTTCCTTTCTTCTTCGTTCACGCGGTAGATCAAACAACTTACCTCACCGGTATCCAAGTACAAGGTCACACCTGGTTACCTACAGCTCTAGAGTATTTATTCAGTGGGAGTTTTCTTTGGCGAGCACAAAGAGATGAGGCTAATAGACTCAGGGAAATAAGGCAGATCAAATGTCCCAACATCTACCCGACGCGTCTTCAGATGTGTCAAGTTATCTGTGTGCCGCGAATCATCTGTCTACTGCAACAGACAGACAGACAGACAGACAGACAGGCAGGCAGGCAGGCAGACAGACAGACAGGCAGGCAGACAGGCAGGCAGACAGGCAGGCAGGCAGGCAGAAAGAAGAAGAAGAAGAAGAAGAAGAAGAAGAAGAAGAAGAAGAAGAAGAAGAAGAAGAGGAATTGTTCCGTGGTAATTGGAATAGTTTCAGTGGGTAGCGAAAAAGGTTGTGTGGAAGCGCCATGTAGTAACTTGTGGTTATAAGGGCACAGGTGTCTTGTACCGAATTCATGTTTATTTATGAGGGGGATATTTCATGGGCGTGGCAGCAGGAACCATAACTTACGTGAGATTGTGGGCATTGATTATCTCCCTTGTGCGTGTTATGATGGTTTGGTTAGGGTTGTTGGTGTGTGGGTTAATGAAACATCAGCATCATCAGGTGTAGCGTCGTGCTTCTGTGACCTGACTTAAACCTAAAGACCAACACACAAGATGGCGCATTCACTTGATTCCAGAAGCAATCTTTCTAATACTTTAAACTCAAAATACGTCCCGTGTTGTACGTAGTTACACACGTAGATAGAAACATTGGCCCGTTCGCTCACACACACAACACTTACACAAGCTCACAGGCTCCATTAGACACAGAACGATACTCACACGTACACACACGCGCTTACATAGTCCTCAACATAAACCTGCTCTGACAGACAGACAGACAGACAGAGGAGCCACTACAGTGCTGTATTCCTTCGACCGTTTGTTAGATCGTTCACTGTTTCATAACACCAGATCTATGCCGCTTTATTCTCGCCACTTCTCTGTTACTATAATAGTTAAGTATAACTTTATTTTACTCTCTTTCTTACACTCAGTGATAGTGATCTATTGAAGAGTATCGTGTGCAATAGATCATTATCACTGAGTGTAAGAAAGAGAGTGCTGAAATGCTATGTAGAACCAGTTTTGCTGTATAGCAGTGAATCTTGGAATGTAAATGAACAAATTAAGAAGAAATTAGAATGTTGAGAATTCATTGGACTGCCAGAGTAACTAACGACGACTGCCTGAAACAGGCTAATGAAACTAGAACACTATATACAACAATAAGAAAGAGACAAACAGCTTTCTTTGGTCATCTAATGAGAAGAGAGGCATTGGAGAACATCGTGACAACTGGAAAGATCGAGGGGAAGAGAGGCAGAGGTAGACCAAGAGAAATGATGCTGGATGTATTGAGACGGTGGCATGGAGGAATATCAGCAGCAGAGTTGATCCAGAAAACCAAAGACCGAGATCTGTGGAGAGCCATGAACGCCTACGCCAGCTGGCAGGGCACTTGATGATGATGATGATAACTTTATTGTTGTCACATCTGTCAATTGTGCTTTATTCTTG
>JACEFZ010008531.1:30000-182500 GCA_014155875.1 Cepaea nemoralis
CTGATCACGAAATGCATATTTCAGTAGAAGTGAAAAGTATATTCCAAAGAGGGTGGGAGCTAGTACACAACCTTGCTTAACTCCACTCTTGATTTCAAATTCTTCAGAAGTTGCACCATCAAACTTGATTATACCCTTCATGCCTGTGTGGAACGATTCCACAATGGACAGAAGAGTTGGTGGGCAGCCAATCTTCTTTAGTGCCTTGAACAGACCCTCACGACTGACCAAATCAAATGCCTTTGTGATTTCGATGAAGGCAATAAACAGTGGTTGATTCTGTTCACGGCATTTTTCTTGCATTTGTAGCAATGAGAATATCATATCAGTGGTAGACCGGTTCTGTCGAAAGCCACACTGTGATTCAGGGTAGACTTGATCTCCTAGGACTTGAAGTCTGCGCAGAACAATTCTGGCAAATACTTTTCCAACAATACACAGAAGTGAGATATCCCTATAGTTGTTGCAGTCGCTCCGATCGCCCTTGTTCTTGTACAGTGTTATGATGCTTGAATCTTTGAAATCCTGTGGGACTTGTCCTTCACGCCAGCATAGCTCTATTAGCTGGTGGATCTGTAGAGTGAGTGTGTCTTGCCCACTCCTGATAACCTCTATTGGAATCCCATCCTTACCTGGAGCCTTGCCAAATGCAAGTTCATTTATAGCACACTTAACTTCTGTTATGGTGGGAAGTGTGTTTAGGTGGTCGAGAGTTGGTAGAGCCTCTATGGCGTTGAGGGCATCATCCGCTAGTTTGGTCTCACTTGAGTAAAGCTCCAAATAGTGCTCTACCCATCTGTCCATCTGCTGTTTCTTATCAGTGATAACAGTTGCCTCTCGCTTTGATTCCGAGACCAGTTAACACCAGGGATGGAGTTATTGCCTCTCCATAGCACAAAGCCTGGGCTAAAATATAGAGATCATGTGTTGCCCATGCAGCATGATCCCTCTCTCGGCCTGCCTAGTTCACTCCAGAGGAAAGGTAACACCCCTACATCTGGAACAAGACAAGCTGCAGAAGCTGCCGGATCAGCAAAGCAATGCTCTAACTGTCCGCCTGTCGGAGCTTCGATCCTAGACCAGTCGCCAACCAAGGCTTAGGGCCTGGTCTGCCCTGCCATGACAATTTTGTCTTTAGCTTGCATTTCCTCGCACCAGGGTAAGGCTTGTAGCCTCCCAATTGCGCTCTTCCGCCTGAAGCCGTTGGCACAATGTGGGGTGTCGGGTTTGGTAAGCGCCGCGCAACGTTCGGCGCTAACAGAAACCAGGTAGTACCGTCTACTGTTATACGGTAGCTCAGTCATATCTGACTAAGACCTGACTGTTAAAACTACAATAGATAAAAACTGTTAAAACTACAATAGATAAAAACTGTTAAAACTACAATAGATAAAAACTGTTAAAACTACAATAGATAAAAACTGTTAAAACTACAATAGAAAACAACTGTTAAAACTACAGTAGATAAAAACTGTTAAAACTACAATAGATAACAACTTTAAAATCTACAATAGATAAAAACTGTTAAAACTACAATAGATAAAAACTGTTAAAACTACAATAGATAAAAACTGTTAAAACTACAATAGATAACAACCTTAAAATCTACAATAGATAAAAACTGTTAAAACTACAATAGATAAAAACTGTTAAAACGACAATAGGCCAAAAAAAAAAAAAAAAGGAAAGGCGAGACGAACATATAACCAGATTGCTACTGAACTATTAGTGTTGGAACTCTTCGTTGGCTGCTGAGGATGGGGACGGAGCGCTAATGGGAATGTCCCGAATGTTGTGATGTCGGTTACTAAATCAATCAATCAATCAATCAATAGGCAAAAACTGTTAAAACTACAATAGATAAACACTTTAAAATCTACAGTAGATAAAAATAGTTAAAACTACAGTATGTGAAAACTGTTAAAACTACAATGGATGAATGACCAAATAAAAACAAGAAGTAAACTGTAAACTTTACTAAAACATGATCACAAGTGACAAAACAACAAACACACACAGACCCAACCACATAAAACACACTGCATAAAACAATTGTATATATACATATAAAGTTCCATATCTGCTGCCGTGTTATGGTCAGGGTACGTGTGTGATGGAATCCGCGTGTATGTTATAACAAAATTGACAGAGAATAATGGGTGGCAAGAACAATGTGATTATAAGAATTGTTCCCGCCGCGGTGGATAATGCAGCACTAAGTGCATTCTTCCATTATATAAACTCACTGACTGGCCGTACATCCACAGCCCTCACAGGACATTCCACGGGGAGAATTGTATTCAGTCATCATTGTTATCTGTCCAATGTATTTATCTCGGCATTGCGTTTACACTGGCAGTTCCGTTGTCTGAGGGTAACACCTTTGTTTGGCTTGACAGCTGAAAACAATGATGTTAACTAAACAATGTTTGCACGCTCCTTGCCAGTTTAATCTTGTACATTCTCCTGTCCGGACAAAGCCGCGCGCGTTTTCATGAGTGTTGCACACAGAATGCACCAGGAGAGACGCCAGCAAGAAACATCCTCCAGGAGATAACTGTCTTCTTCTTCGTTACAAATGTGTCTACACTGTGAAATACTCATGTAGTGTTAAGTTATCACAAGTTACAAATCGTGTCTACACCGTTAAATACTCATGTAGTGTTAAGTTTTCACAAGTTACAAATCGTGTCTACACCGTGAAATACTCATGTAGTGTTAAGTTTTCACAAGTTACAAATCGTGTCTACACCTTGAAATACTCATGTAGTGTTAAGTTTTCACAAGTTACAAATCGTGTCTACACCGTGAAATACTCATGTAGTGTTAAGTTTTCACAAGTTACAAATCGTGTCTACACCGTGAAATACTCATGTAGTGTTAAGTTTTCACAAGTTACAAATCGTGTCTACACCGTTAATACTCATGTAGTGTTAAGTTTTCACAAGTTACAAATCGTGTCTACACCGTTAATACTCATGTAGTGTTAAGTTTTCACAAGTTACAAATCATGTCTACACCGTGAAATACTCATGTAGTGTTAAGTTTTCACAAGTTACAAATCGTGTCTACACCGTGAAATACTCATGTAGTGTTAAGTTTTCACAAGTTACAAATCGTGTCTACACCGTGAAATACTCATGTAGTGTTAAGTTTTCACAAGTTACAAATCGTGTCTACACCGTGAAATACTCATGTAGTGTTAAGTTTTCACAAGTTACAAATCG
The DNA here is from genome assembly GCA_014155875.1 of Cepaea nemoralis. Taxonomy (NCBI): domain Eukaryota; kingdom Metazoa; phylum Mollusca; class Gastropoda; order Stylommatophora; family Helicidae; genus Cepaea; species Cepaea nemoralis. The sequence continues at coordinate 33,228 of JACEFZ010008531.1, forward strand.
TGTCTACACTGTTAAATACTCATGTAGTGTTAAGCTTTCACAAGTTACAAATCTTGTCTACACCGTTAATACTCATGTAGTGTTAAGCTTTCACAAGCTTTCATTCGCGGCGGTCTTCAATGTGAATACCAGACAGTGATTTCTGACGAGCCCTTCACAACTCGACAGAATTTAATCAGCTGTCATTCTTAGAAACAATTTCGCCACCTCTCTGGGTGTTTTTCTTCTTCACTTTCATTGACGAGGTCTGTTTGATGTGGCGGTAAAGTTACAGCCTGTGTTCTGGTGTTTGCCGTTGCCTTGTCGGATGAAAACAGATGCACTGATACTGACGTTCGTCGTGTTGACAGAGAAGATTACTTGGTTGTTTATTTTGGATTTCTTGTTTTCTTTGTCGCAATCTTGTATGTTGTGAATAATACATGATGGCTTCGATTTGGCAGCAAGACTGAACCCTTCTGCGCCGTCTGCGGGTTGTAACCTATCCAAACATGTTTGATGACGTGTTGTTGTTAGCTTGGGTTCGCTCAAGATGCTCCACAAATGTGGTACATTATTTTACTTATAAAACAGAAAATAAACAACATCCCGGTTTGTTCTAACATAGCCGGTGCTTGCGGTGTTTGAGTGTTCAGCCAGAACGAGGTGGGGACGTTCAGGAGTAATGTTTATATATCCTATTATAACAGCATATAACGGGCCTGTTCCACATCTTGAGGGATGTTGGGTATACATCCTATTATAACAGCATATAACGGGCCTGTTCCACATCTTGAGGGATGTTGGGTATACATCCTATTATAACAGCATATAACGGGCCTGTTCCACATCTTGAGGGATGTTGGGTATACATCCTATTATAACAGCATATAACGGGTCTGTTCCACATCTTGAGGGATGTTGGGTATATCCTATTATAACAGCATATAACGGGTCTGTTCCACATCTTGAGGGATGTTGGGTATACATCCTATTATAACAACAGCATATAACGGGTCTGTTCCACATCTTGAGGGATGTTGGGTATACATCCTATTATAACAACAGCATATAACGGGCCTGTTCCACATCTTGAGGGATGTTGGGTATATCCTATTATAACAGCATATAACGGGTCTGTTCCACATCTTGAGGGATGTTGGGTATACATCCTATTATAACAGCATATAACGGGCCTGTTCCACATCTTGAGGGATGTTGGGTATATCCTATTATAACAGCATATAACGGGTCTGTTCCACATCTTGAGGGATGTTGGGTATATCCTATTATAACAGCATATAACGGGTCTGTTCCACATCTTGAGGGATGTTGGGTATATCCTATTATAACAGCATATAACGGGCCTGTTCCACATCTTGAGGGATGTTGGGTATATCCTATTATAACAGCATATAACGGGCCTGTTCCACATCTTGGGGGGGGGGTGTATATACCTTTTTCATCATCATCATCATCAAGTGCCATACTGGCTGACGTAGGCGTTCATGACTTTCTCGGTCTTTGGTTTTCTGGATCAACTCTGCTGCTGATATTCCTTCATGCCACCGTCTCAATCCATCCAGCATCATTTCTCTTGGTCTGTCTCTGCCTCTCTTCTCCTCCATCTTTCCAGTTGTCACGATGTTCTCCAATGCCTCTCTTCTCATCACATGACCAAAGAAAGCTGTTTGTCTCTTTCTTATTGTTGTATATAGTGTTCTAGTTTCATTAGCCTCTTTCAAGCAATCGTTGTTAGTTACTCTGGCAGTCCAAGGAATTCGCAACAACCGTCTCAGGAACCACAGCTCTGTTGCTTCCAAGTTCTTCCTAATTTGTTCATTTACATTCCAATATTCGCTGCCATACAGCAATTCAGATTCTATATAGCACTTCAACACTCTCTTTCTTACATTCAATGATAGTGACTTATCACACAAGATACTCTTCATTTTCTTAAATGCAGCTTTTGCTTGCAATATTCTGCTCTTAATCTCGGTTGTGCATCTTCATATGAAACATACCAGTTGTAGTTACAACATATGAAACATGCCAGTTGTAGTTACAACATATGGAACATGCCAGTTGTAGTTACAACATACAAAAGATGCCAGTTGTAGGCTACAACATACACAACATGCCAGTTGTAGTTACAACATACAAATCATGCCAGTTGTAGTTACAACATACAAAACATGCCAGTTGTAGTTACAACATATGAAAAATGCCAGTTGTAGTTACAACATACAAAACATGCCAGTTGTAGTTACAACATACAAAACATGCCAGTTGTAGTTACAACATACAAAAGATGCCAGTTGTAGTTACAACATACAAAACATGCCAGTTGTAGTTACAACATACAAAACATGCCAGTTGTAGTTACAACATACAAAACATGCCAGTTGTAGTTACAACATATGAAAAATGCCAGTTGTAGTTACAACATACAAAACATGCCAGTTGTAGTTACAACATACAAAAGATGCCAGTTGTAGTTACAACATACAAAAGATGCCAGTTGTAGTTACAACATACAAAACATGCCAGTTGTAGTTACAACATACAAAACATGCCAGTTGTAGTTACAACATACAAAACATGCCAGTTGTAGTTACAACATACAAAACATGCCAGTTGTAGTTACAACATACAAAACATGCCAGTTTTAGTTACACCATACAAAATATGCCAGTTGTAGTTACAACATACAAAACATGCCAGTTGTAGTTACAACATACAAAACATGCCAGTTGTAGTTACAACATACAAAACATGCCAGTTGTAGTTACAACATACGAAAGATGCCAGTTGTAGTTACAACATACAAAACATGCCAGTTGTAGTTACAACATACAAAACATGCCAGTTGTAGTTACAACATACAAACAATGCCAGTTGAAGTTACAACATATGAAACATGCCAGTTGTAGTTACAACATACAAACAATGCCAGTTGAAGTTACAACATACAAAACATGCCAGTTGTAGTTACAACATACAAACAATGCCAGTTGAAGTTACAACATACGAAACATGCCAGTTGTAGTTACAACATATGGAACATGCCAGTTGTAGTTACAACATATGGAACATGCCAGTTGTAGTTACAACATATGGAGCATGCCAGTTGTAGTTACAACATATGGAACATGCCAGTTGTAGTTACAACATACAAAAGATGCCAGTTGTAGTTACAACATACAAAACATGCCAGTTGTAGTTACAACATACAAAACATGCCAGTTGTAGTTACAACATACAAAACATGCCAGTTGTAGTTACAACATATGAAAAATGCCAGTTGTAGTTACAACATACAAAAGATGCCAGTTGCAGTTACAACATACAAAACATGCCAGTTGTAGTTACAACATACAAACAATGCCAGTTGAAGTTACAACATATGAAACATGCCAGTTGTAGTTACAACATACAAAAGATGCCAGTTGCAGTTACAACATACAAAACATGCCAGTTGTAGTTACAACATACAAAAGATGCCAGGTGCAGTTACAACATACAAAACATGCCAGTTGTAGTTACAACATACAAACAATGCCAGTTGAAGTTACAACATATGAAACATGCCAGTTGCAGTTACAACATACAAAACATGCCAGTTGTAGTTACAACATACAAAAGATGCCAGTTGCAGTTACAACATACAAAACATGCCAGTTGTAGTTACAACATACAAACAATGCCAGTTGAAGTTACAACATATGAAACATGCCAGTTTTAGTTACAACATACAAAACATGCTAGTTGCAGTCACAACATATGAAACATGCCAGTTGTAGTTACAACATATGAAACATGCCAGTTGTAGTTACAACATATGAAACATGCCAGTTGTAGTTACAACATATGAAACATGCCAGTTGTAGTTACAATATATGAAACATGCCAGTTGTAGTTACAACATATGAAACATGCCAGTTGTAGTTACAACATATGAAACATGCCAGTTGTAGTTACAACATATGAAACATGCCAGTTGTAGTTACAACATATGAAACATGCCAGTTGTAGTTACAACATACAAAACATGCCAGTTGTAGTTACAACATACAAAACATGCCAGTTGTAGTTACAACATACAAAACATGCCAGTTGTAGTTACAACATACAAAACATGCCAGTTGTAGTTACAACATACAAAACATGCCAGTTGTAGTTACAACATACAAAACAAGCCAGTTGGCTGAAGGGGTCTGCAGTTACTTGTTAAGCATGATTTGACCTTGAACGCATGATTTGCATATTTCTACTGTTGCAGAACTCTGAGCTGAATGAACTGAGGATGACCATAGAGGCCTTGAAACGACAGAGTAAGATGACCCTCCATGACCCAGTGATGAGCCCGTCATCTTCTCGAAGACACACCTCCCCCGCCATGAAAGATATTCACATCACAAGTAAGTGATACCCAGATGAAAGACAAGACAGCTGTGATATATTCTACAATCAATGTTCTACTACGTCATCAAGTTTAGAAATCAAGTTTAGAATGTAATCATCATCTCATCTCATTGTCTCATCTCATCTTGTGCCTCTTGTACCTCTCAGTGTCGAGGTGAAGCATAAACAGCGGGAGAGTTTATGAACTTCATATATAGAGGTTCTCATGGATTCTGTTATTCCCTATGTCCATTATTTACATACTCAGCCTCTTCTTCTGGTTTCACTTGGTCTGTACATCATTGCTTGTTGTGCTAGCATGTCATCAAGGTTTATAATTTCATCAGGTTTAGAATTTTATCAAGATTAGATATTCATCATGTTTAGAGTTTGATCAATTTTAGAGTTTGATCATGCTGCCCTGGGTGTGTCCACAGATGGGGATGCTCGCATCGCCCGGCAGATGTCCTCGGACAGCGTGTCCAGTATCAACAGTCTGTCCAGTGCCTGCAGCATGACCAGTCAACAGTCAGCCCACACGGACAGTGAGGCCAACAAACGGCTGGCCAAGCAGAACAAGAAGAAAGGCTGGGTGAGTTATTGATAATGATCATAATTGTGGATGTTTGAGTTATAGATAATGATCATAAGTGTTAATGTTTGAGTTATAGATAATGATCATAAGTGTGGATGTTTGAGTTATAGGTAATGATCATAAGTGTGGATGTTTGAGTTATAGATAATGATCATAAGTGTGGATGTTTGAGTTATAGATTATGATCATAAGTGTGGATGTTTGAGTTATAGATAATGATCATAAGTGTGGATGTTTGAGTTATAGATAATGATCATAAGTGTGGATGTTTGAGTTATAGATAATGATCATAAGTGTGGATGTTTGAGTTATAGATAATGATCATAAGTGTGGATGTTTGAGTTATAGATAATAATCATATGTGTGGATGTTTGAGTTATAGATAATGATCATAAGTGTGGATGTTTGAGTTATAGATAATGATCATAAGTGTGGATGTTTGAGTTATAGATAATGATCATAAGTGTGGATGTTTGAGTTATAGGTAATGATCATAAGTGTGGATGTTTGAGTTATAGATAATGATCATAAGTGTGGATGTTTGAGCTATAGATAATGATCATAAGTGTGAATGTTTGAGTTATAGATAATAATCATATGTGTGGATGTTTGAGTTATAGATAATGATCATAAGTGTGGATGTTTGAGTTATAGATAATGATCATACATGTGGATGTTTGAGTTATAGATAATGATCATAAGTGTGGATGTTTGAGTTATAGGTAATGATCATAAGTGTGGATGTTTGAGTTATAGATAATGATCATAAGTGTGGATGTTTGAGTTATAGGTAATGATCATAAGTGTGGATGTTTGAGTTATAGGTAATGATCATAAATGTGGATGTTTGAGTTATAGATAATGATTATAAGTGTGGATGTTTGAGTTATAGATAATGATCATAAGTGTGGATGTTTGAGTTATAGGTAATAATTATAAATGTGGATGTTTGAGTTATAGATCATCACAGATGTGGATTTTTGAGTCATAGATCACCAGACATGTGTATGTTTGAGTCATGGATAACCAGACATGTGGATTTTTGAGTCATAGATCATCACAGATGTGGATTTTTGAGTCATAGATCAGCACACATGTGGATGTTTGAGTCATAGATCATGATAAGTGTGGATGAGTGAGTCATTATATAATCATAAGTGTGAATGTTTGAGTCATTATATAGTCATAGATTTTTGTAAGTGTGGATGTTTGTGGCATAGATTATTATAAGTGTGGATGTTTAAGTCATAGATTATTGTAAGTGTGGATGTTTGCGTAACAGATTATTGTAAGTGTGGATGTTTGTGGCATAGATTATTGTCAGTGTGGATGTTTTGAGTGGTAGATAATCATAAGAGTGGATGTTTGAGTCATAGATTATTGTAAGTGTGAATGTTTAAATCATGAGATAGTCATAAATGTGAATGTTTGAGAAATTAGGTAATCACAACTAAAATAACAATGGAGACTAACCAAAGAAACATTAAATGTACACTGAGGCTATAATCAAATATAGCTAGTGGAAATTTTAAAAAATAAAGAAAAAGACATGACTTCAACAAAAACAATCTTATTATGAAATCAAATAGTTAACAACTTTTCTTTCTGTAGGTTACAATAGTCAGGAGAAGGATGATATTACAATGAAATCAAACGTGGATCAACTTTAGTCAACATAATCTTCATGTAGCTATCTTTTGCAGAGCACAGCTCTCATCTGGCCTGCTAGAAAGGCTCTTGATCTTTCACCAGTCCCCTTGCCTCATATATTCCATGCCTAGTGTGTCTTTCATGTCCTATGTGCAACTTCATATTGATCTACCCCTGGGTTTTCTGTCAAGTATCATGCCCTTGTGACCGCTCTGATCTAAGTCACTGTGACGTGTGATATAACCACTGTAGTTCATATCTAAGTCACTGTGATGTGTGATATAACCACTGTAGTTCATATCTAAGTCACTGTGATGTGTGATATAACCACTGTAGTTCAGTTCTAAGTCACTGTGATGTGTGATATAACCACTGTAGTTCATATCTAAGTCACTGTGACGTGTGATATAACCACTGTAGTTCATATCTAAGTCACTGTGACGTGTGATATAACCACTGTAGTTCAGTTTCTGAGACACAGTGATGGGTCATGGGCCAGTTCTCTTCTGTGTTCAGTTCTGATAGAGTGTCAGTGTTTGTCTTTTCCTTGATCCATTGTATTCTAAGAATATCTTGCGCTGGCTGCAAATGAAAATATCAAATCTTATTATAATCATCAAAGAATCAACAGAAATAATAACACCGTAATGACTTGTTAAGTGTTTTAGTCATTCTGGCACGATGAACTGTTGAAATGATGATGTTCTAATTTTGTAAATGTTTCCGTTTCTGCCTCTCAGCTGCGGAGCTCATTCAGCAAAGCTTTCTCCCGTAAGAAGTCAAAAACTGGGTCACTATCTGACGTGGAGCCAGACTCTCACAGCATTCGGTCGAATGCTTCAGCTCCCAACTCTCCGATGTTGCAGCTGGGTAGTCACATAGGAGCTCCATCCATGAAAGGATCACATTCATCGGGAGCGTAAGTACTCTGTCTTCCAATGTTCCCATTTCATCTCTTCAACATATCTATGTCTCCCAGTGTTCCTATTTCATCTCTTCAGCGTATCCCAGCATTTGTTTAGAAAGAACATCAGTATTTTAGGTACACATGACTGTTGTTACTGAGCACTCTCATATTTACAGTTTGCACAAAGGAAAAGCAACACCTTACAGTATTTAATCTTTTACATTGCCATTCCCCAGTATACTTTTTCTACACAGTCTATTTTGTTAACAATTGTGACATCATTATATTCAGTATGTGCATCTATTCATTCTAACCTTCTAAATGGAAACAAAATATTTGTTTTGCCAAGTATCTGTTCAATCTCAGAGAGCATACCTGGCAACTGGTTATCTCAGAGAATTGACCAATCATGGGATGTGAACCAGAATTGTTTCAGTTTCCAAGAAGAGAAACTGTAAAACAGGCCAAAGTAGGCTCAAGACATTTACTGTCATTGATGTGTCAAATGTTTATTCTAGACAACCGCATTATGGGGTAGAGTGGCCAGTTCATGTCCTCATCACCATTATTTCCTTGCAAATTCTGGAAATTATCTGATGTCCAGTTTGTAAGACCAGGTCGACACCAGAATTGTGCTGGTTGGAAGCATCATTTGTACCACTTTTGGAGATTGAAAATCATCATCATCATTATCATCAAGTTGTTCACTCCTGGAGATGGCGGTGAAGCTACCTCATAATTCTATTCCATAGTTGCTAGTCTTGTACTGCTCTCTTTAATCCCAAGCATGTCTGAATGTATAGATCTGTACTTCCCTGTTTTATCAATACTGCTCTATCCTGTCATCTTGTCCACAATTCTGTGCCCTCCATTACTCTTTTTGGTATTTTTTCATGTGTTAGGGTCTGACCAAGTCTTGAGTCTTTCATTTATAATAACGATAAGTAGCCTTCTTTGCTCTGTTATATTTTCCATAATTTGTTCATTTACCACTGTTTCAGTGCATCTGATAAGTGATTACTCCAAAACTTTTTTGTTTGTTGTCTGCAAAGTCAGTGATATTCTGCTGAGGTGATGTTTATATTTGGGATGTGAAGAAAGAATTGTCATTTCAGCATTTGCCTTTCCATTGCTGGTATCTGCCAGAAAAATCTGTTGGGCTGTGATCACTAGGTTGTGTATCTTTGAAGAGTAGAAAGCTCAGTGGTTAGATTGTCAAGTCTGGAAACATGAGTTCAAACCGAGCGAGGAACAGATTTGTATCTTATGATGGTAATATTTTAAAAAGTCTGGCCGGTGTGTGGCATGATATTTGCTTACACTGTACTCAGGAAAGTCCCTCAAAAATACCTCAGATGTGTTAAAAAATTTATCAGAATTGTGTTTTGTGTAAGCAGCTGCAAAATATCTGGAGCAGTGGTGCGCACTTTCACACGAGAGCATGAAAATTATGTGACAATGTATACATAGCCAGATAAACACATCTTGTCGTAATTGCCAATTTGGTTGTCTTGTCAATCTAGGCTCTGTGACAATGATGTTAATGCCCTGAAGCAAGCCCTGCGAGATAAGGACATGAAATTGACAGACATTCGGCTAGAAGCTCTTAGCTCTGCCCATCAGCTTGAACAGCTCCGGGAAACCATGACGAAAATGAAGGTTTGTTTTTCAGGACAGCCAAAATGGCCATTAGTCAAAGCGTTAGTTTTAATCAGTAATTTAGAAGAATAGGAACTATCAAACAGTTAGCATGTTTGGTTTTTACATATAGGAACTATCAAACAGTTAGCATGTTTGGCGTTGACATTGCCATTTGGTCTTGTATGAGGAAGCACTATTTGTGCTGAAGCTATTTTGCTAGGAGAACTACTGGAGCATCAGTGGTGCTGCTGTATTATGAAGAGAACCACTGGGCCATTAGCTAGGAGAACTATTGTTCTATTAGTGTTAATGCTGTATTACTAGGAGAAGTATTGTTCTATTATTGTTAATGCTGTATTACTAGGAGAACTATTGTTCTATTATTGTTAATGCTGTATTACTAGGAGAACTATTGTTCTATTAGTGTTAATGCTGTATTACTAGGAGAAGTATTGTTCTATTATTGTTAATGCTGTATTACTAGGAGAACTATTGTTCTATTAGTGTTAATGCTGTATTACTAGGAGAACTATTGTTCTATTATTGTTAATGCTGTATTACTAGGAGAAGTATTGTTCTATTATTGTTAATGCTGTATTACTAGGAGAACTATTGTTCTATTAGTGTTAATGCTGTATTACTAGGAGAAGTATTGTTCTATTATTGTTAATGCTGTATTACTAGGAGAACTATTGTTCTATTAGTGTTAATGCTGTATTACTAGGAGAACTATTGTTCTATTAGTGTTAATGCTGTATTACTAGGAGAACTATTGTTCTATTATTGTTAATGCTGTATTACTAGGAGAAGTATTGTTCTATTATTGTTAATGCTGTATTACTAGGAGAACTATTGTTCTATTAGTGTTAATGCTGTATTACTAGGAGAACTATTGTTCTATTATTGTTAATGCTGTATTACTAGGAGAACTATTGTTCTATTAGTGTTAATGCTGTATTACTAGGAGAACTATTGTTCTATTAGTGTTAATGCTGTATTACTAGGAGAACTATTGTTCTATTAGTGTTAATGCTGTATTACTAGGAGAACTATTGTTCTATTATTGTTAATGCTGTATTACTAGGAGAAGTATTGTTCTATTATTGTTAATGCTGTATTACTAGGAGAACTATTGTTCTATTAGTGTTAATGCTGTATTACTAGGAGAAGTATTGTTCTATTATTGTTAATGCTGTATTACTAGGAGAACTATTGTTCTATTAGTGTTAATGCTGTATTACTAGGAGAACTATTGTCTATTAGTGTTAATGCTGTATTACTAGGAGAAGTATTGTTCTATTAGTGTTTATGCTATATTACTAGGAGAACTATTGTTCTGTTAATGTTAATGCTGTATTACTAAGAGAACTATTGTTCTATTAGTGTTAATGCTGTATTGCTAAGAGAACTATTGTTCTATTATTGTTAATGCTGTATTGCTAGGAGAACTATTGTTCTATTAGTGTTAATGCTGTATTGCTAGGAGAACTATTGTTCTATTAGTGTTAATGCTGTATTGCTAGGAGAACTATTGTTCTATTAGTGTTAATGCTGTATTGCTAGGAGAACTATTGTTCTATTAGTGTTAATGCTGTATTGCTAGGAGAACTATTGTTCTATTAGTGTTTATGCTATATTACTAGGAGAACTATTGTTCTGTTAATGTTAATGCTGTATTACTAAGAGAACTATTGTTCTATTAGTGTTAATGCTGTATTGCTAGGAGAACTATTGTTCTATTAGTGTTAATGCTGTATTGCTAGGAGAACTATTGTTCTATTAGTGTTAATGCTGTATTGCTAGGAGAACTATTGTTCTATTAGTGTTAATGCTGTATTGCTAGGAGAACTATTGTTCTATTAGTGTTTATGCTATATTACTAGGAGAACTATTGTTCTGTTAATGTTAATGCTGTATTACTAAGAGAACTATTGTTCTATTAGTGTTAATGCTGTATTGCTAAGAGAACTATTGTTCTATTATTGTTAATGCTGTATTGCTAGGAGAACTATTGTTCTATTAGTGTTAATGCTGTATTGCTAGGAGAACTATTGTTCTATTAGTGTTAATGCTGTATTGCTAAGAGAACTATTGTTCTATTAGTGTTTATGCTATATTACTAGGAGAACTATTGTTCTATTATTGTTAATGCTGTATTACTAAGAGAACTATTGTTCTGTTAATGTTAATGCTGTATTGCTAGGAGAACTATTGTTCTATTAGTGTTTATGCTGTATTGCTAGGAGAACTATTGTTCTATTAGTGTTGATGCTGTATTGCTAGGAGAACTATTGTTCTAGTGTTGATGCTGCATTGCTAGGAGAACTATTGTTCTATTAGTGTTTATGCTGTATTGCTAGGAGAACTATTGTTCTAGTGTTGATGCTGCATTGCTAGGAGAACTATTGTTCTATTAGTGTTGATGCTGCATTGCAATGAGAATGATTGTACTATTAGTGTTGACGCTGTATTGCTAGGAGAACAAGCGTACTATTAGTGTTGATGCTGCATTGCAATGAGAATGATTGTACTATTAGTGTTGACGCTGTATTGCTAGGAGAACAAGCGTACTATTAGTGTTGATGCTGCATTGCTAGGAGAACTATTGTTCTATTATTGTTAATGCTGTATTGCTAGGAGAACTATTGTTCTATTAGTGTTTATGCTGTATTGCTAGGAGAACTATTGTTCTATTAGTGTTGATGCTGTATTGCTAGGAGAACTATTGTTCTAGTGTTGATGCTGCATTGCTAGGAGAACTATTGTTCTATTAGTGTTTATGCTGTATTGCTAGGAGAACTATTGTTCTAGTGTTGATGCTGCATTGCTAGGAGAACTATTGTTCTATTAGTGTTGATGCTGCATTGCAATGAGAATGATTGTACTATTAGTGTTGACGCTGTATTGCTAGGAGAACAAGCGTACTATTAGTGTTGATGCTGCATTGCAATGAGAATGATTGTACTATTAGTGTTGACGCTGTATTGCTAGGAGAACAAGCGTACTATTAGTGTTGATGCTGCATTGCTAGGAGAACTATTGTTCTATTAGTGTTGTTGCTGTATTGCTAGGAGAACTATTGTTCTATTAGTGTTGATGCTGTATTGCTAGGAGAACTATGTTCTATTAGTGTTGATGCTGTATTGCTAGGAGAACTATGTTCTATTAGTGTTGATGCTGTATTGCTAGGAGAACTATGTTCTATTAGTGTTGATGCTGTATTGCTAGGAGAACTATTGTTCTATTAGTGTTGATGCTGCATTGCTAGGAGAACTATTGTTCTATTAGTGTTGATGCTGTATTGCTAGGAGAACTATTGTTCTATTAGTGTTGATGCTGTATTGCTAGGGAGAACTATTGTTCTATTAGTGTTGATGCTGTATTGCTAGGAGAACTATTGTTCTAGTGTTGATGCTGCATTGCTAGGAGAACTATTGTTCTATTAGTGTTGATGCTATATTGCTAGGAGAACTATTGTTCTATTAGTGTTAATGCTGTATTACTAGGAGAACTATTGTTCTATTAGTGTTGATGCTGTATTGCTAGGAGAACTATTGTTCTATTAGTGTTGATGCTGCATTGCTAGGAGAACTATTGTTCTATTAGTGTTGATGCTGTATTGCTAGGAGAACAAGCGTACTATTAGTGTTGATGTTGGATTGCTAGGAGAACTATTGTTCTATTAGTGTTGATGCTGTATTGCTAGGAGAACTATTGTTCTATTAGTGTTGATGCTGTATTGCTGAGAAAACTTAGGATTGATGCTATATTGCTTAGAAAACTTAGGGTTGATGCTGTATTCAGAAGGGAACTTTTAGACTGTTAGTGAGGGTTGTTATTTTGCCTTTTATGAAGCACAATGTAACAAACTATGGTCTGTCAAGACAGCCAGGTGCCAGCAGCAGTAATTCCCTGTCTCTGTTTCCGTCAACGTCATAAAGACAGAGTAACAACACAGACACCCTCATTTAGTTTTGCAAGATCCTCTACTTGTGTCTTATCTTTCAGAATGAAATGAGTGCCTTGAAAGCTGACAACGATAGACTGCACAAGATGATGTCTACATCCCAGTCGTCGAGAACTCTAAACTTGTCACATGGACCCATGTCCCCTCATCACACCAGGACTAGCACTGATTCCCTGGACAGGTCATTTAGTATGACTGACCACAGCAGTTTAGGTCAGTTCTTTTGTAAAATCTGTAAAACTCACGTGTATACCATGCAGATTCTATTCCAGTTAGCTTGTAATAAAGGCATCACATTTGATTCTATTCCAGTTAGCTTGTAATAAAGGCATCACATTTGATTCTATTCCATTTAGCTTGTAATAAAGGTATTACATCTGATTCCATTCCATTTAGCTTGTAATAAAGGTATTACATTTGATTCTATTCCATTTAGCTTGTAATAAAGGTATTACATTTGATTCCATTCCATTTAGCTTGTAATAAAGGCATCACATCTGATTCCATTCCATTTAGCTTGTTATAATGGCATGCCATTTGTATTCTGTTCCATTTAACTTGTAATAAAGGCATCACATTTGATTCTATTCCAACATTGTGGAAATAGAAAACAGAAAACTTCCACATACATGGAAGCTAAAGAGAAATAAAATTCTGCACCAACATTGGGGACATCACACAACCTGTCAGAGTGAGGTCAAGGACCATGCTTCATTGAACACACATGCCTGCATGAAGTAGGATGTGTTGCTTGTTGATGCACAGATCTGCTGTAAACTGACAGAAGGCAACCAATGTCTTACACTGGATGCATGCAAATAAGATACCTCAGAACTGGGAAGGTTAACCCGGTCAACAAATGCCCGCAGAAGTCGGATGTGTTGGCCTAACGGTGCAAGAACGCAGCTCTGCTGTAAACAGGCACAACGCAGTCACGTCCGGAAAAAAAACTCCGGATGAACGCAGAAGAAGAAGAAGATACCTCAGAAGCGTTAGCAAAAACTGATAATATCAACAATACAACATCATGGGCGATCATGTTACTCCACAGCTTCTGTTATCTAGTACCATATTTTACAGACTATAAGACGCTACGGACTATAAGACGCACCTTAATTTTTAAGCAATTTTAAAAAAAAATAACATTATATTATTATATTATAATAATTTCGAGTATAAGATGCACCTGAAATTTGGAGGCAATTTTTAAAAAAAAAAGTGCGTCTTATACTCCGTAAAATACGGTATATGTATCAATTCATGTGTTGCTGCCTTGATGCAAGATTTAGAGAATCGTCTCCACATGTCAAGGAAATCAAACCAGAGATAGTGCCTATCGTGTGTTTGAAACATTTGCAGCCTGGCAGTTACTTGGTATTGCAGCACACTAGTTGCCAGAGTTTTACCAAATATGGACAAACTGACAGACTGGCTGGGTCTTCACCGCTGGGTGGTTATTGGTGCACGACAGGGCAGACGTGGTCAGGAAAAGTTGGGATCATGTGTATATCATGGAAGGACAGATAAATCATGATTGCCTGGAGAGATTGGTGCAGCAGGGAGTGACTGGAGGATCTGGCCAACACTCGGTGTTTTGAGGAAAGGCTAGAAGGACATGTCATCAGACTACAGTTGCTATAATTAGTACCTAGACTCTTTGCTGGATGTTAAAGATGAGGACGGAGCAAGTTCAGGAACATCCAAGTACTAAGTTGTCGGTTCTTGACTCAACTCAACTACCAAATATATAGACAGCTTAATTTGTTATGATGTATTATCCTTCTTAGTCTGGAAGTCCAGAGATAATATTTCATGCATATGTTCATTGTTTGTTGTTTGTTTTCTGTGCCAGACATGTTGCTAGCGGAAACAGCAGCCAACGAACGAGATGGCAAGAGAGTGACAGTGTCTGTTGTTCTGGGTTCAAACCCAGACCCAACAAGGATGGGTTTAGATGTAAGTTCTTGTTTCCTTTAGCTCAGATCAAATGTTGAGGTTTAGAAAAGATTACTGTATATTGTATTTTGTGTCTTGTGATTTCTTTGGCATGGATCTACTGTTTGACTCTGGCAGGAGGTCAAGACACCAGCTGACCAGGTCTGTTGGCATCAAGAACATCTGTGATGAGAGTACTGAATGTGGAGCAGTTTAAAGAAAATAGGTGACATGACATGTTCCAGGAAACGTGAGCATGGGTTAAGAGTACTGAATGTGGAGCTGAGTAAAGACAACAGATGACACGACGTGTTCCTGGAAACTTTAGCATGGGTTGAGAATGTTGAATATGTAGCAGAGTAAAGACAACAGGTGACACGACGTGTTCCAGGAAACTTGAGCATGGTTTGAGAGTATTGAATGTGGAGCTGAGTAAAGACAACAGATAACACGACATGTTCCAGAAAACTTGAGCATGGGTTGAGAATGTTGAATATGTAGCAGGGTAAAGACAACAGATGACACGACGTGTTCCAGGAAACTTGAGCGTGGGTTTAATTGTGGTTCTAGCCAGGAAGGATTCAAGATTGGTCCGACCATCCAATGTGTTCGCAGTCAGCAAAAAACAGTCAGATACAACCACCATTTACACCCTGCAATATTTAAAGAGGGAGACGGAACATTTATTCAGCTGCTCCGAGTGCTATGATGTTTATTCTGTGTTAACAAATGATCAGTTTGTCATGAATTTGTCCTTTCAGAGACCCGTGGAAGTGCTCATCGGATCCTTGTCTGTCAGTGGCAAGACAAAGTGGGACATTTTAGACAATGTAGTCAGAAAAATATTCAAGGTATGTCTGCTTCTGTCTCCTTCTGTCTCATTCTGTCTGCTTCTGTCTCATTCTGTCTGCTTCTGTTTACTCATTGTTCTTCAGCATGCGGACATGATTGGCTGGCTCGGCAAAACTTGGTGGAGTATTGATGCATGACAAGGCAGACGTGGTTGCGGCCTTGTGGGAGCACGTGTACACCTCGGAGGAGCAGATGGATCACCATAGTCTGGTAAGAATGAGACAGCGAGGTGTGACGAGGGGATCTGGCCGACGCTCGACGCTCAGATGAAAAGCGAGACGGACAATAATCAGATTGCTACTGGAACTATTAGTGTTGGAACTCTTCGCTGGCTGCTGGGGATGGGGAATGTCCCGAATGCTGTGATGTCGGTTCCTAAATCAATCAATCAATCAATCAATCAATCTTCAGCATTCATCAAAGAACATTGCACCATGTTCATATTTATCCTAGGTTTACATTGGTGTGGCCATTTTGTTCTTGGTTCAATTCAGTTTTGGTCATGTTCTTGCTGTTAGGTGAAGAATGAGAAAAGCATTCTGCAGAAGAAAGTGCCAAACATTTCTCCAAGTCTGCAGTGTAGTCATTTATTGATCATGTTGTGGTTCTTCCCTGCAAGCATCATGTTGGATTCTATTGATAGTGAAATGTCTAGAACTGGGGATGGAAACATGACCAACCTTAGCCTAACCCCAGTCAATCCATGTGTGCTGTAGTTAAATCCTAATATGTCTCTCCAAGATGGGAGGTTTCAGTACCGGTCTTGCACACCCCAATGGCCTTTGAGCTGAGAGAGAGGATGTGGAATTTAATGGTGGAGATGAGGGAGAACATCTTGATTATTTTGTTTAGTGGTGGGGAGGAGAGAAAGAAGAATAATATGTGTTACAATTTTCTGGACTTTCTTGTGGAGTTTCTTGCAAAGGATATGTAAACTATGGCATCTGTGTGGCTTTTACACTCATCCATGCCACACAATCTGGTCTGTTCCGTCACTGTGCTAGAAATACTAATTCCATGCCACACAATCTGGTCTGTTCCGTCACTGTGCTAGAAATACTAATTCCATGCCACACAATCTGGTCTGTTCCGTCACTGTGCTAGAAATACTAATTCCATGCCACACAATCTGGTCTGTTCCGTCACTGTGCTAGAAACACTAATTCCATGCCACACAATCTGGTCTGTTCCGTCACTGTGCTAGAAACACTAATTCCATGCCACACAATCTGGTCTGTTCCGTCACTGTGCTAGAAACACTAATTCCATGCCACACAATCTGGTCTGTTCCGTCACTGTGCTAGAAATACTAATTCCATGCCACACAATCTGGTCTGTTCCGTCACTGTGCTAGAAATACTAATTCCATGCCACACAATCTGGTCTGTTCCTGTCACTGTGCTAGAAATACTAATTCCATGCCACACAATCTGGTCTGTTCCGTCACTGTGCTAGAAATACTAATTCCATGCCACACAATCTGGTCTGTTCTCGTCACTGTGCTAGAAACTACTAATTCCATGCCACACAATCTGGTCTGTTCCTGTCACTGTGCTAGAAACACTAATTCCATGCCTACACATCTGGTCTGTTCTGTCACTGTGCTAGAAACACTAATTCCATGCTACACAATCTGGTCTGTTCTGTCACTGTGCTAGAAACACTAATTCCATGCTACACAATCTGGTCTGTTCTGTCACTGTGCTAGAACTACTAATTCCATGCTACACAATCTGGTCTGTTCTGTCACTGTGCTAGAAACACTAATTCCATGCTACACAATCTGGTCTGTTCTGTCACTGTGCTAGAAACACTAATTCCATGCTACACAATCTGGTCTGTTCTGTCACTGTGCTAGAAACACTAATTCCATGCCACACAATCTGGTCTGTTCCGTCACTGTGCTAGAAATACTAATTCCATGCCACACAATCTGGTCTGTTCCGTCACTGTGCTAGAAATACTAATTCCATGCCACACAATCTGGTCTGTTCTGTCACTGTGCTAGAAACACTAATTCCATGCTACACAATCTGGTCTGTTCTGTCACTGTGCTAGAAACACTAATTCCATGCCACACAATCTGGTCTGTTCTGTCACTGTGCTAGCAACACTAATTATTATACTTTCAGATATCATAGGTAATCATGCAAATGTTACAAACAATGATTTGATTCACATCCTATTATAAACTTGACTGGTACAATGTATTATTATGAAACTAATGCTTTTATTTAAGCCTTGACATAACAATTTCCCAGAAATACTAAAACAGGAGTATCTAACTTATGCAAATCAGAGAAAACCATTTTGACCTACATCTGCTCGGTTTGAAGACAAACACTATGGAAATGTCAACAAGCTCATGTTGACTGATGCTTCTTTCATTGATTGATATTGACATCTGAAGATGTCAGAAGAAGATGAAGAAGAAGAAGGATTATAAATGCAATGTAGTGGAATAACAATGAATATCCTATAATTATATACAACAGTACTCCAGGGGAAATCACTTTGAATTAATGAGAAATGTATTATCAAAGCTGCTACTTATAAATATTCATGCTGTCATGTGATTATGTTCTGTCTGCAAGAATTGTGTTCTATTTCCATGACAACAGGAGTATGTGCTGCGAGTGGACCCAGTGACAAACCTGGGTCTGAGTGCAGAGAGTGTGTACTCCTATGTAGTTGGGGAGGTAACAAGAACCAAAGACTCAGAACTACCAGAGTTACTGCCCATTGGATACTTGGTTGGTGACACCACCCAGATCGAGATCTGCCTCAAAGGTAAAGTGGCACAAGAGACATACCTGAAAATAGACATTTTAAAATACAGAGTAGAAAACAGACATTTTAGAATACATAATTAAAAATAGACATTTTAGAATTCAGTAAAAATGTAGATATTTTCAGAATACATATCAGAAGATAGACATTTTAGGATACGTAGAAAAATCACCATGATCATGTGACAGCTGGCATAGGCATTCATGTCTCTACACAGATCTTGATATGTAGTTTTCTGGATCAACTCTGCTGACGATATTCCTCCATGCCACCATCTCAGTCTCTACACAGATCTTGATATGTAGTTTTCTGGATCAACTCTGCTGACGATATTCCTCCATGCCACCATCTCAGTCTCTACACAGATCTTGATATGTAGTTTTCTGGATCAACTCTGCTGACGATATTCCTCCATGCCACCATCTCAGTCTCTACACAGATCTTGATATGTAGTTTCTGGATCAACTCTGCTGACGATATTCCTCCATGCCACCATCTCAGTCTCTACACAGATCTTGATATGTAGTTTTCTGGATCAACTCTGCTGACGATATTCCTCCATGCCACCATCTCAGTCTCTACACAGATCTTGATATGTAGTTTTCTGGATCAACTCTGCTGACGATATTCCTCCATGCCACCATCTCAGTCTCTACACAGATCTTGATATGTAGTTTTCTGGATCAACTCTGCTGACGATATTCCTCCATGCCACCATCTCAGTCTCTACACAGATCTTGATATGTAGTTTTCTGGATCAACTCTGCTGACGATATTCCTCCATGCCACCGTCTCAGTCCATCCAGCATCTTCTACCATTGATGATATTCCTCCATGCCACCATCTCAGTCCATCCAGCATCATTTCTCACAGTCTGTCTCTGCCTCTTTTCCCACTGATATGCCTCTCTTCTCATCACATGACCAAAGAAAGCTGTTTGTCTGTTTAGTATAGTATATTTAATGTTCTAGTTTCATTAACCTCTTCCTGGCAGTCGTTAGATACTCGGGCAGTCTAAGGAGTTTACAAAAGTCGTCTCAGGAACCACAACTCTATTGCTTCTGATCTCTACCTAATTTATTCATTCATACTACATGATTCACTGCCATTCAGCAAAACAGGATCTATCTGACATTTCAGCACTCTGTTTTTTACATAAGGTTCTTTTCATTCTCTGAAAGGCAGCTTTTGCTTGCTCTATTCTGATCTTAACCTCTGTTGTGTATTTTCCATCTGATGTTATAATTTCCCCATGTATTTAAACTTATCAACTTAGTTAAGTATTTAAAGCATTAGAAAATAGAAAACTTAAAACATGTATGTGAAAATAGACATTTTAAAACATATGTAAGAAAATCATGTTTGTAAGTAATCATGGGCTGTCATGGTTCACCATCTCACGCTGTCACGGTTCGCCGTCTCACGCTGCCACAGTTCCCAATCTTTTACGTCATCAGAGTTTTGGTTCAGGTCAGCGTTCTTGTCTGGATTATGCCATATGGCCATCTCATCCAAGTGATTAACTCTTTGTCTTCCCCTTGCTCTTTTCCCATCAAATTTGCCAGTTGTCACTACATTTTAAAATTCACTTAGCCTCATAATTGGCACACAAAAATCTGGACTGTCTGATTCTTGTGTTCTGTGTCTTATTGTATACACATCAGTGTCAACCACTTTGCACATTTACAAGTGTCTCAGATTCACTTGATTTCATTTAAACTCTGGCTTCCTTTGACTTGCTCATTGTATGAACCATAACAGCAGCCTCATCTATGAACTATAACAACAGCCTCATCTATGAACTATAACAACAGCCCCATCTATGAACTATAACAGCAGCCTCATCTATGAACTATAACAACAGCCCCATCTATGAACTATAACAGCAGCCTCATCTATGAACTATAACAGCAGCCTCATCTATGAACTATAACAACAGCCTCATCTATGAACT
The DNA here is from genome assembly GCA_014155875.1 of Cepaea nemoralis. Taxonomy (NCBI): domain Eukaryota; kingdom Metazoa; phylum Mollusca; class Gastropoda; order Stylommatophora; family Helicidae; genus Cepaea; species Cepaea nemoralis. The sequence continues at coordinate 53,902 of JACEFZ010008531.1, forward strand.
ATAACAGCAGCCCCATCTATGAACTATAACAGCAGCCTCATCTATGAACTATAACAACAGCCCCATCTATGAACTATAACAACAGCCCCATCTATGAACTATAACAGCAGCCTCATCTATGAACTATAACAACAGCCTCATCTATGAACTATAACAGCAGCCTCATCTATGAACTATAACAACAGCCCCATCTATGAACTATAACAGCAGCCCCATCTATGAACTATAACAGCAGCCTCATCTATGAACTATAACAGCAGCCCCATCTATGAACTATAACAGCAGCCTCATCTATGAACTATAACAGCAGCCTCATCTATGAACTATAACAACAGTCTCATCTATGAACTATAACAACAGCCTCATCTATGAACTATAACAACAGCCTCATCTATGAACTATAACAACAGCCTCATCTATGAACTATAACAACAGCCCCATCTATGAACTATAACAACAGCCCCATCTATGAACTATAACAACAGCCCCATCTATGAACTATAACAACAGCCCCATCTATGAACTATAACAACAGCCCCATCTATGAACTATAACAACAGCCCCATCTATGAACTATAACAACAGCCCCATCTATGAACTATAACAACAGCCCCATCTATGAACTATAACAACAGCCCCATCTATGAACTATAACAACAGCCCCATCTATGAACTATAAACACAGCCCCATCTATGAACTATAACAACAGCCCCATCTATGAACTATAACAACAGCCCCATCTATGAACTATAACAACAGCCCCATCTATGAACTATAACAGCAGCCCCATCTATGAACTATAACAACAGCCCCATCTATGAACTATAACAGCAGCCCCATCTATGAACTATAACAACAGCCCCATCTATGAACTATAACAACAGCCCCATCTATGAACTATAACAACAGCCCCATCTATGAACTATAACAACAGCCCCATCTATGAACTATAACAACAGCCTCATCTATGAACTATAACAACAGCCTCATCTATGAACTATAACAACAGCCTCATCTATGAACTATAACAACAGCCCCATCTATGAACTATAACAACAGCCCCATCTATGAACTATAACAACAGCCCCATCTATGAACTATAACAGCAGCCCCATCTATGAACTATAACAGCAGCCTCATCTATGAACTATAACAACAGCCCCATCTATGAACTATAACAACAGCCCCATCTATGAACTATAACAACAGCCCCATCTATGAACTATAACAACAGCCCCATCTATGAACTATAACAGCAGCCTCATCTATGAACTATAACAACAGCCCCATCTATGAACTATAACAGCAGCCCCATCTATGAACTATAACAACAGCCTAATCTATGAACTATAACAACAGCCCCATCTATGAACTATAACAACAGCCCCATCTATGAACTATATCAGCAGCCTCATCTATGAACTATATCAGCAGCCTCATCTGATGAGTATTTCTTCTCTCCCATTCAGGAACCAAGCAATCTTGTGTGGACTCACTGGCGTTTGAGACAATGATTCCAAAGACTATCATCCAGCGATACGTCTCACTGCTTCTGGAGCATCGCAGGATTATTCTCTGTGGACCAAGTGGGACAGGCAAGACCTACCTGGGGCAGAAGCTGGCGGAGCATGTGGTTCTGAGGTCAGAAGACAGTTTGTTAATTATGCATCTTTAAATGAATTAAGTTCTCTTACGACTGAATTATGTTTGCTCATGTTTTCATTTTGTTTGTCCAAATTCTTCAATAAGAAACAGCAGAAAAAAGAATGATGGATGGATACATTTGCAAATTGTGAATCCATGGCTAACAATATAACTTGATGACTTCTGTTGAACAATGATATATCCATACAAACAGGTAACATCCTTATATAAAATAGTTTTTTTTTTTTTTTTTTTTTGCATATCCTTTACAGGACATCTCTGTCAACACCAGCATCTTTCAGCTGTATGTTGATTTCTTGGCAAGATTACGCTCAGTAGTTTGCCATTGCTTTCTGAGCGGTCCTTATATAAAAACATAAAGTCCTTATATAAAAATGTGAAGTCCTTATATAAAAAACTAAAGTCCTTATATAAAAACTAAAGTCCTTATATAAAAACTAAAGTCCTTATATAAAAACTAAAGTCCTTATATAAAAACTAAAGTCCTTTTATAAAAAAGTAAGTCAAGGGCCCTTTCACACATGTTGAGGCATGTTCAGTATGTGGTGCTGCCCCATCATTTTGTGATTGTGGTCAGTATCACCACCGGCTGCCTTGACCTTCCTGTACATTTCCTGGTACCATGTTGGGCCAGGTCAACCTGAGAGTCCAGATCAATGTTTGTTAAATCCACGTCCAGGGGATTCGAACACTTGGCCCCCAAGTTTGTCAGATAATGTCCTAGCCACTGCACTACCACTGCTCTCTACAAGTCGTGTATAAACTTCACAATTTATGAATGAACCAAAGATGCAGGGGAAGAGGTGAATAAACTTCACAATTTATGAATGAACCAAAGATGCAGAGGAAGAGGTGAATGCTCACAACCACTTGTGCATTGACTGTTGGAATCAGGATGAACAGAGCAAGCTGATAAACATCTTACATCACTTCCAGAACCAGAATGGACATGAGTTGTTTCACTGCAATCTGACTTGAAAGTAGGAGCCAACAATAGGAAGATAAAACTAGTCATAAAACCCCCGTCCATGTAAAGATAAATGTTTGTTTTCTCAAAGATAAATCTGATCTTGCAATGAGAAATTTTTGATGTGTTTGTTTAGATCTGGCAGGGAGCTGACAGCCGGATCTGTTGCCACATTCAACGTTGATCACAAATCAGCCAAGGAATTACGGCAATACCTGGCCAACATTGCCGATCAGTGTGAGAATACAAATGTAAATGCTCTACCTTCGGCAATCATCCTTGACAACCTTCACCATGTCACATCATTGGCTGATGTGTTTAATGGCTTCCTCAGTGTCAAGTATCAGAAATGGTAAGTTGTTGTTGTCATGCTGTTGTCGAGGTAAACAGGATACACAATTTACAATGTACACATAAATGTCTTGCACTGATATTTATACTTGATTAATCACCCACTGTGGAGGAACGCCATTAACAGGGAGGCAAGCCTTCCCCTAGCGTGAGGAAATTCAACCCATAGACTAAATGTCATGGTCAGGCAGACAAGGCCCTAAGCCTTGGTCTGCAACTAATCTCGGATGGAAGCTCCGACGGGCGGACAGTTAGAGCATTGCTTTGCTGATCCAGCAGCTTCTGCAGCTTGTCTTGTTCCAGGCATATTGGTGTTACCTTGCCTCTGGAGTAAACTAGACAGGCTGAGAGAGGAATCATGGTGCATGGACAACACATGGTCTCTAAATTCAGCCCAGGCTTTGTGCTATGCAGAGGTATAACTCCATTTTACAAACTATCATCTATCAAGACAACAAAGTGTCATTCACAGTCAATCACCCACTGATCCTCATATCTATCATGGTAAACACTGAATGAAAAATCAGTAACAGTGAGCATGACATGAAGTTTCTTACTTTCTAGCTATAAAGTCATCCAAGACATCAGACTTTCTTGATGCAAGACTCTGCTCACTTGATTCTTGATTAATTGTAAATAAGCAAGAGAAACTAGCATCATCACTCCATCTGACAATGCCAAATACCAAGTTCATAAGTTCATACAACTTGAACATAAGCAAGTCTGTTCTGGACCATGAGTAATTTTGCAACCCCTGGTCTATTGGTCTCTGTTTTTGCATGGTTTGTTCTAGCAAGACAGACAAAGCTGAACACATGAATCTCATGGAGATCAAGAAATCGTATTGGGCAGATCCAAAGTGCCGGTCTACGGGAGCATCCAGGGAGAGGGTGACTGAGTCATGTGGGTCTAGATCTGGTAGAACTCAGTCATGTGGACATCTACAGGTTCATTGAAAAATTAAAGATGGATGCAGATTGTGCTTGTAGTGATGTGCCTTGCTACGAAGTGGGGATGACAGTCAGAATTATAATTATTTGTGATATGTCAAATTTAGTTTGGGAATTTAATTGGGATTATTGCCAAATATATTGAGTTGAATTTGTATTTGTAATTTCTGTGAACCGTATGTGCTATAGAGCTGATCAATAGTTCTTCTTCTTCTTCGTTCATCCAGAGTTTTTTTTCGGATGTGATTGCGTTGTGCCTGTTTACAGCAAAGCTGCGTTCTTGCGCCATTAGGCTGACACATCCGACTTCAGCAGGCATTTGTTGACTGGGTTAACTTTCCCAGAGTGATCAATAGTTCAACCTTTCTGTAACATGTGCATTGATGTCTTTATGTATGTTGTTTTCCTGAATGGCTTTAAGAGTAGCAAGAAAAAAGCTTTATTTAATTTTGTTGTTTAAACTGGTGCAATTGTTCTGCAGCCCATACATCATTGGAACCATGAGCCAGTCCTCGTGCTCGACAACAAATCTTCAGCTCCATCATAACTTCAGGTCTGTACTTTCATTTGTTTTGTTTTCTCTCCATTCAACATTTACAAGTGCTGATAAATTATCATTGTTTACTAAATGAAAACTGAAGCACATTATTGCATGCTAAATGAAAACTGAAATATCTTTGTTTAATAAATGAAAACTGATACATCATCATTGTTTACTAAATGAAAACTGATACATCATCATTGTTTACTAAATGAAAACTGATACATCATCATTGTTTACTAAATGAAAACTGATACATCATCATTGTTTACTAAATGAAAACTGATACATCATCATTGTTTACTAAATGAAAACTGATACATCATCATTGTTTACTAAATGAAAACTGATACATCATCATTGTTTACTAAATGAAAACTGATACATCATCATTGTTTACTAAATGAAAACTGATACATCATCATTGTTACTAAATGAAAACTGATACATCATCATTGTTTACTAAATGAAAACTGATACATCATCATTGTTTACTAAATGAAAACTGATACATCATCATTGTTTACTAAATGAAAACTGATACATCATCATTGTTTACTAAATGAAAACTGATACATCATCTTTGTTTACTAAATGAAAACTGATACATCATCATTGTTTACTAAATGAAAACCGAAACAACGTTTGTAAGGATGCTTGAGTTTGGATGTAAGCGTGGTTCCAACAAGAATAGACGTAAGAGGGGACACTTCTAACATATTGCCAACCAATGTGTTACTGGAGCAGGCAACATCTACACCTTGCAATTTGTTGACCAAGGATGAGCACCTGTGTGTTTGCCCAGAGTTCTATGATGTTGATTCTTCATAATCCAAACTAGACCAAATGTTAACTAAACAATGAACACACATATACAATAATGACATTAACAACTAACACATCCTTCAGATTGAAGCACTGAAAGAGTCGTACAGACAAATATTAGGAGAGTTGGAGGTGAAGGAAACATTTCAACTACTTAGCTACTATAGTTAACAATAAAAACAATAAGTGTATAGTTAAGTGTATAGTTAAGCACCCACAATAAGTGTATAGTTAACAACAAAAACAATGTGTATAGTTAAGCACCCACAATAAGTGTATAGTTAACAACAAAAACAATAAGTGTATAGTTAAGCACCCACAATAAGTGTATAGTTAACAACAAAAACAATAAGTTAGACAGTTGTGTATTTAAGTTTCAATGAAGTATTGATGAGTATTGACGAGATCAGAAATAGATGCAGTAAGGCAAACCAACTCATTGGACAAATGGCACCAATACTGAACAAGAAACATGCATCAATAGCCACTAAGAAAGCACTTTACAACACAATCTTCCTACCAACTCTAGGCTACCAATGTCAAACCTGGACAATGACAGAAAAAGAAAAAAGAAAAATCACAACAACAGAAATGAGGTTCCTGAGAAGAACACCCAATGTATCAAGAAGAGATAGATCAGAAATGAAGAAATCAGGACTAAAGTTGGGGTTATAGCAACGCTAGATTTTATTAGGAGGCAGCAAGTCAAATGGTTTGGCCATGCAAGTAGGTTACCAACTAACAGTATACCACAACAAGCAATGATGTACAGACCAGAAGGAAGCAGAGGAAGAGGTCGACCATGTAAATGATGGACGGAGAGAATAGCAGAGTCCATGGGAATATTGATACATGAAGCTCATAATCGGGCACTCTCCCGCTGTTTATACTTCACCTCGACACCGCAAGGTACAAGAGGAACCTGATGAAATGAGATGAGAAGAAGTATTGATAAAATTGAAACCTTCAAAAGTATTACATTGCTTTTGTTGGTCATGTTCAAATACTTTGAATACATCAAGAGAAGCAAAAGATGGTGACAGAAAACAAATTGTAACAGAATAAGAAAAGAACACAGTGATATAAACTCCACCGCCAGGCAAGCATAAGAGGTGGCTTATGATCATCAGTAATAGTCCTTTGTGGCATATGTTGTGGTCACTTTATGTTCTGGACACTGGTAGCAAGCTCACCCAGGTCATGACTCCCAGTGTCTTTCTCCTCTGATGCATTTCTACCCTGGTTTTCAGCTTTGGGAGATGCTAATCATTTTTCACACTTATACCACAAATATGTCACTTTGTGTGCTTACACACAAGCCATCTCACCCTCAGGGAAGCAAACTTTGTACACATGTGCATCATGACATATCTCGGAGTTAATCAGCGAGGTAAAGCCAGCACCTTCACCCCACCCTCACCTGGCCATTTTGCCTCTGTTGCCACTCAGCGCTAGATGTTATCGCTGCCATGATGCTTTCTTTGAACCACTTTTACAGCTGAAGAAGTCACACTCCTGCACATGCCCAGAAGAATAGCCCAGCTAGGCAACAAAGTTAGTTGCATATCCTTTACAGGACGTAGTAGTCAGCTCCAGCATTTTTAACCTGTTTGTGATTCCTGGGCAAGTAAATTGCCATTGCTTTCTGAACAACTAGCACTCATACCATTGTATGAAAACCAGCGAGTGCAAGGCCGTCTGCTTCCAAATCACCCACAGGTGTGTTTTGAACACAATATGCGGGATTACGAAATGCGTCCAAAACCCCTTCACTACAGAGCTGGGACAGCATAAGGGACATTTTAAAATACGACATTTTGTACTAGATCAGCAAATAATCATTATTTATATTTTCCTAAGTAACTTCTCAGCTGCCACAGTGTACAGGTCCTTGATCATGTGTGTAGTGGGAGGAGTACCTGCTCTTTGTTTCTTTGTGACAGTGTTTGTTTGTTTGTTTGCACATGCAGGTTTGTTCTCTGTGCTAACCACATGGAAGTGAAAGGTTTCCTGGGCAGATACTTGCGGCGGAAGTTGGTAGAAGCAGAAATCAGAACAGGCATCCGAAACAACGACTTGAACAGAGTGGTTGACTGGATCCCCAAGGTCTGGGCACATCTCAACAAAGCCCTGGAATCTCATAGCTCAGCAGATGTGACAATTGGTAAGATGTTCTCTTCATCTGTCTCTCCTCTCTACTCTAGGGTGTTGAGGACAATAAGACACATTACTCAATCGTATATACATTTAACATAACATATCCAGGGCGGTTTCCTTGGCAACACCAATCCTTATTTTTTGTCTCATGTGGAACTGAACCTAGCCCATCCACACTGTTAGGCTGGTAAGTTATCATTTTGATGTTGGTTAAGTTATCATTTTATCAATCATTCATAGTGCTGTTGATAAATACTAGTTTGGCAGTCACCAATATTATGTGCACTGTATTACTTCCTTGCTGTTTTGAAGAAACCCTGGTAAAGATGACATTTTGAAGCATAGTTATGTGCTACCGTTTACTTTTTAATTAGCTATACAATCTTGCATGATTAAGTTGTTGCTTTTTGGTTCAGATAAGCACTCATGTTTCATTACTTTTATTTATCATTCTTCTATTGTTAAATCTATTATTTACTCCCATTTGGTCACCTGTTTTATCACTTTTTTGAGTATGTCTATGTTTATTTTTCTCTTCCATTCAAAATATTTTTGATTTAACCACCATCACAGTAATAACTTATTTGGAATATTCAAGAGTCTAGAATTTTAATTGGTCTAAATAATAATAATCTGTGGGTCTTGTTGTGTTCCATTATTTGTTATGTCTGTGGTGAAGGAGTTACAGAGCAGTTTGTAATCCTGCATACCGCATTCGAAACACAGCTGTGGGTGATTTTGCAGCTGATTGCCTTGAGTTAGTCATTTACAAAACGTTATGGGTACTGGCCATTCAGAAAGCAATGGCAAATTACTGAACGTAAATGTGCCAAGAGATCACAAACAACATAAAAATGCTGGGGTTGACTTCGATGTCCTGTAAAAGGATATGGAAGTATCTTATTTGTTATGCATTTCTCTATTGGTCAAGCTAGTTTCTTGTATTCTGTGTGGTAAACTCCTGTAAAATGTTGATAATATGGGAAGGTATAGCACCCAGCACTATATAGCATGATATTGATCAAGCTAGTGTCACTGTTTGTCAGTGTGATTGTTTGTCAGTATCCGTGTGATTGTTTGTCAGTATCCGTGTGATTGTTTGTCAGTGTCACAGTATCTGTGTGATTGTTTGTCAGTGTCACAGTATCCGTGTGATTGTTTGTCAGTGTCACAGTATCCGTGTGATTGTTTGTCAGTGTCACAGTATCAGTGTGATTGTTTGTCAGTATCCGGGTAATTGTTTGTCAGTATCAGTGTGATTGTCTGTCAGTATCAGTGTGATTGTTTGTCAGTATCAGTGTGATTGTTTGTCAGTGTCCGGGTAATTTCAACACTTACTCTTGTGTTTTCCTGGTGCAGGTCCAAGGCTATTTATGTCCTGTCCCATGGACATCGCAGGATCCCAGGTCTGGTTCACTGACCTCTGGAACTACACACTAGTGGAGACAGTGAGGGAGGGCTTGCAGGTGAGGGCACAGTGAGAGAGAGAGAAGGAGAGAGGGAGAGAGAGAAAGAGGGAGGGTGGGAAATCTTGTAAGTAAAGAAACAGTGACTTGAATGTAAGAAAACAATGACAGAGGATGAGTAAGTTTGTAAGTAAAGAAACAGTTCAAGGCAGAACTTATAAGTTGGTAGTAAGTAATTACAGCAAGCTGTTATTGAAGAATGTGTAAAAACTTGTTCTTATCTCCAGATTTATAACTCCAAATAACATACTGTTAATATTTCCATTTATCTTCCTTCCCAGCCTCTTGTAAGACTTTCAGGCAAGAACAGATCTTTCCAGTCTCGATGATCTCACTGCGGTCTTCACCAGTCATCCTAACTGCTGTAGTTCTTCTGTGAATTACAGAATTATTCTTTCTTAGTGTCACAAGACCACTGGATTCTTTGCTTCAAGTGCAGTTTGTTTCCAGTTTTATTTATGTGGGATAATCCTGTAGATCTACTTCCAGAGACCTTCAGTTGTGTTCTTTATTGTCTTCTTTGTTAGCAATTTGTTTCAATCAGCCATTAGGCATCTAAAATCTGTATTATGCAGACACACAGACTTTATAGTGATTTTGTGATATCCATAGTGATAACAAATTCTCCACATTCAAACAATATCAGTAACTGTGTGCGTTAAATATTTCAGCCATATGTCAGCCATTATATCCAGAGTTTGTTCAAGGGAAATATAAATCTAGCCCACGTGAGCCAGACAAATGGTGGTTCTGTGCGGTTGATGGCCCAAGGTGGAAGAAATGGACTGACAGGTCACTGAAAAACAACATCCATACAATAAGCCATAAAGCTACAAGCTAGCAGACTCCTTCTGTAAAATATTCAGGGACAAGAAGAACCCCAGAGAGACAAATGTAAACATGTGCAATTAGCAGGCTGGCAAACACAATTAGCACATATATTACTTGCCAAAGTCTTCCCTATTTGATGAGTGCTGTTGCTTGTAAGTTGTATATTCCTGAGACCATGATCTGTGTTGGAAGCTTCTTGTTGTGATCTTCTTGTTGTGGTCTCCAGAGAGAGGCTAGGGCACTGATAAGATATCTGTATGCAGTGATGGTGACTCATTGTCAACAAATTAGTAGTAAACTGTCAACACCAGATTGTTGACTCAGAGAACGATATTCTCTTTAGAGAGTGTAGTTGGTGGTTCACGAGTGCTTGATTACTGTATTGTCTGGAATTGTTGGTTCAGAATTTCTTGATTATTTTACTGTCTGTGAAAATGTTAGTTCAGTATTGCTTGATTAGTTTTGTCTCAAAATGTTGGTTCAGAATTGCTTGATTATGTACTGTCAGTGAAATTGTTGGTTTGGAGTGCTTGATTCCTCTGCTGCCAGCTGTCTTATGTGATGATGAACTGCATATTAAAGTGTTGGATCGCTTGTAGTTGGTACTCTAACAATGTGATCTTGTTAGAGCTAATGTTTCCTTCAAGAGTTCACATGGGACATTGATGACCATAGTTTCTGCTGGCACAGGAAGTGAGCTATTATGGGGCGACCCATTGTTATGACGTTGGAAATCCATGGTTACTGCTACTACATTACTGTCAGTACAGTTGTTGTTTCATGCACTTGATTAGACAACTTTGAGCACCTGCAAGTGTGCCCGGAATGTGGCAATATTACACAGCAGAAGTAGACAACTCACACAAAAACTATCACTACTGCAGATGTAACACTGTTGGGGGATACCATAGGGAAGTTCTGGGCTGGAGGGATCTCACCTCCTTGCCCAGGCAGTCACCATGTGTTGTAGTAGTAACCATATTGTTGGAAGTGGGCAGTAATGAATGAACAAGTCTGTTTCTTCTCATGCAGGTGTATGGATGTCGGAGTGCCTGGGAGGACCCCACTGACTGGGTGCTGGAAACCTACCCATGGCCAAGCCGGGGATCTGGAACCAGTCTGATGCACATCCGAGCAGACGACCTAGGATATGAACCACAACCACAAACTTCCTCCTCCCCCTCACTACCAGGCATGACCAAGTCACCAATTATTGACAGCAAAGAAAGTGATCCACTGGTAAAGTCCCTTTTCTGGTCCTCACAGGAATTGACTCCATCACACAGCTAACATACATTTACTCCATCACACAGCTAACATACATTGACTCTATCACACAGCTAACATTTATTGACTCTATCACACAGCTATCATACATTGACTACATCACACAGCGAACATACACTGACCACATCACACAGCTAACATACATTGACTCCATCACACAGCTAACATACATTGACTCCATCACACAGCTAACATACTTTGACTACATCACACAGCTATCATACATTGACTCCATCACACAGCTAACATACATTGACAGCGTCTTTGTCTGCTTAGCTGTTATCTGCTCTCTGCTATTTGTGTTTTCTTTCTGCTCGACTTCTTGTCTGCAAACTTCTCTATGTTCTCTTCATAAGTGTGAATTATTTTAACTCCCCTTAGTAGCAATTCACTCCCCTTCTTAGGTTGTGTTGTTAATGTTTCCTTGCCCAGTATAATTTTCTGTGTTTTATTGTGGTTCTCAGATACTACTTTACTCCTCATTTCTTCCCTCAACATACAACAACTTTCAGTGATTGTTCTAATGATAGCATCACTGTCTCTTCTTGTCTTCGTGCAGTGAGAGTTCTCATCATCATTGGCACCTTGCCGTCTTGACTGATGATAGTTTGTGCTTCAAAAAGGCATAATAACTACAACCCATGGCGGTAGCGAATGTGACTGATAAGGCCAGTTCGCGCTGTAAATGTTCGTCCACAGTGGATGCATGTGAACACATTGTCATTTCCACCATCATGCACCATCTTACTTCTCACACGCTCGGTGTGTGACTTTTCTCCTTTGTCTTTATTCCATTTCTGATATTTGCCCTCCATGCAACATGTTCAGCGGCGACTTGCTCCCAATGTGCATTATCAATGCCTGTATCAATCATGTCCCGCTTACACACATCTTTGTATCGTAGTAGAGGCCGACCCTGAGATCTCCTACCCGTCTGTAATTCACCAAAAAAGATGTCCTTTGGTATTCTACCATCATCCATCCTCCTAACATATCCTACCCATCTAAGTTGCGAAGACTGAGCGTGGAATAAACTGTCACACAACCTGATCTTTCCAATACTTCAGTATTTGTGATTTTGTCTTGCCACTAAATACCAAGTATTCTTCGCAGACACCGCATACGAAAGCTGCTTAAAAGTTTCTCTTGGTGTGAGTAAGTTGTCCAGGCTTAACTGCCATAAAGAAGAGTTCTAAGGACACGGGCTTGATAGACAAGGACTTTTGTTTTGGCAGTAAGCTTCCTGTTCTCCCAGACTCTTTTTCTTAACCTGTTCATTGTTGTTGTTGCCTTGCCAATCCTGATGCTGATTTCCTGATCTAGGGATAATTTGCTATTTACCTCTGATCCTAGATATGTAAAACAGTCTACTACCTCTAGTTTGGCGTAGCGTAATCAATAGAGAGTTCTAATGATAGCATTACGGTCTTTCTTGTTTTCATTCAGTGAGAGTTCTAATGATAGCATTATGGTCTTTCTTGTCTTCATGCAGTGAGAGTTCAAATGATAACAGCAGTGTCTCTTCTCTTGTCCGTGTATTAAGTGTCCTAGTGATAGTGCCAGTGCCCATATCAGCATCCATGCAGTTATCATCAGGTGCCTTGACTGAGGCCATGTCTGACCCAGCTCAGACATTCACAAGTTCCAATGATATTCATGACTACTATAACGTGTGTTCTGATACAGTTTTAGACTGCTGATTCTTTAGGTTCAGAATGTACATGCATGTGATGATTTCACGTGAACATTTTGACATTTGTGTTTGTCATCATTTCAGGTGAACATGTTGATGCGCCTTCAGGAGGCTGCTGGCACCTACAACACCAGCAACAACAGCATCAGCCCCCTCAGCAAAAATGAAAATGACAACATTGATAACCATAACAACATACAGGACTTCAACAGCTCCGGCGTTGAGTCTCGGCTGTGAACAAATCAACAAGCAGACTTCTCCAACAGCTCAGATACTGAGGGTTACCACTGGACAATATAACAGCTCAAGAGTTGAGATCCAGCTCTGAAGGCAACAAACAACATGCAAGACTTCTCCAACAGTTCAGATACTGAGGGTTACCACTGGACAATATAACAGCTCAAGAGTTGAGATCCAGCTCTGAAGGCAACAAACAACATGCAAGACTTCTCCAACAGCTCAGATACTGAGGGTTACCACTGGACAATATAACAGCTCAAGAGTTGAGATCCAGCTCTGAAGGCAACAAACAACATGCAAGACTTCTCCAACAGCTCAGATACTGAGGGTTACCACTGGACAATATAACAGCTCAAGAGTTGAGATCCAGCTCTGAAGGCAACAAACAACATGCAAGACTTCTTCAACAGTTCAGATACTGAGGGTTACCACTGGACAATATAACAGCTCAAGAGTTGAGATCCAGCTCTGAAGGCAACAAACAACATGCAAGACTTCTTCAACAGTTCAGATACTGAGGGTTACCACTGGACAATATAACAGCTCAAGAGTTGAGATCCAGCTCTGAAGGCAACAAACAACATGCAAGACTTCTTCAACAGCTCAGGGATTCAGTCCTGGCTTCAACCATATGAGGAGCCAAACCATTATTTAGGGATCATCCAGTGAGCATTGTTTCATACAACTATCATGTCTGCTTGTAGATATTTAAAGTCAGACAATGTGTTTGCTAAATTATTTGGGGCTTTGATTCCACAAACATGGATTAATGAAGTCAGAACTTTGAATGTTAGTATATATCAATTTTAGGATAGAAACAAATGCCACTTGTGGTCTTTATAGGGAAAAGATAACCATTATTTAGCCTCAGTGTGGGAAAAGTTAACTGCGTGTGGGCTTTAGGGCAAAAGAGAACCATTTGTGGACTTAATGGGGAAAAGTTAACTGTGTGTGGGTTTACGGCAAAAGGGAACCATTTGTGGACTTATTGGGGGAACAGTTAACTGTGTTTGGGCCTTAGGGAAAAGATCGAAGCATTTATCATTTTAGGGGGTAAAAAGTTAACCATTTGTGGGTTTTAGGAGGTAAAAAGTTAACCATTTGTGGGTTTTAGGGGGTAAAAAGTTAACCATTTGTGGGCTTTCATTATGTCAGCTAATATTAAGGCTGTAAGTGTTGTTTATAAACCATTAAGTTATTATAATACCTGTTATTTATATATGCAGATGTTTGAGAGTCCTAAGATTTCTTCATGAAAATTAATGATCTTTGAAAATAACAAGTCTTTATCTGAACTTTTCTGCATCTGTACACAATTATTGTCAAATATCTTTGCTGATGCATGTGAGAAGGTAGCCATTGATTACACATGTGGGTGCATTGTTCAGAGCTCTAGACAAGTGTAAACAAGTTTATGTAAGTGTAGGCACTGTAGACAAGTGTAGGTTAGTGTAGACAAAGCACACATGCTGGTCCTACAAGTGATGGATCATAGAGTGCGCCGCTGTGTTTCATCTCACTGAAAAGAGAACAGAATGGAATGTGCAGGACCATTTGTTCATAACTGGCTCACAGGGACATGCAGTGCTCGTTTTATATGCAGTATTGTCCATTGTGCAGATAGATTTCTATTGCCTAATATAGTTTGGCTTTAGTAGGATCAGATTTTGCCTTTTGCGTGCATGAACTCTGTCAGTCCCCAACATTCTTAATATGTCCAAGAGGGGAAATAACCACCATGAACAATCTTCATTAAATGACTTTTACAGAGGCTAAAACATACACAGTGGGTGTGGCTTACAGAGGCTAAAATCATACACAGTGGGTGTGGCTTACAGAGGCTAAAATCATACACAGTGGGTGTGGCTTACAGAGGCTAAAACCATACACAGTGGGTGTGGCTTACAGAGGCTAGAAACATAGTGGGTGTGGCTTACAGAGGCTAAAACATACACAGTGGGTGTGGCTTACAGATAAGCCGCATTTCGTTAGTGTTCTGTGACAAACTGTATTTAGCAAGAGAACAAATTACATGATGGTTGAGATTCAAGGGGAAGAGCCAATCACAGATGAAATGTTGTTTGAGACTGACATAGTTAGCTCCCTTGTGTGTTTACCCTGATAAATTCAATCTCTCAACCCATCTATTCACTGGCTTCCGTCTCATAAAATAAACATGAATTACATTGAGTGTGTGCATTAGAATTTTATAAGTTACATCATATAGATTGCTAATTTATTTGCAAATACAAGTAACATAGAAGCAAGTATATAGCAGCATTAGCTGCTGAGAATATTTAATTTGTGAAAGAATATTTGCAATAGCTTAGACAAGTGTTGGTAAATGAGACTGTAATTTTATATACACAATTTGCAGCTAACTGGGAAGCGATTCTAGCAATAGGTAGTGCTGCCTCTCTAATTGAGACCATGAAAGCAAGATATCACAAATGTGAACTATTTCTGTGTCATATGAGGTCATCAACAGAATTGTACTGAAACAGCTGTAGAACCAATATTTTAATATGTCAATTTCCTAAGTCACAATACATCACTTCTCCAATAGAAATTAGTGTAGCTGATGTTATTTTGTGAAGCATTGGTCATATGATGTCCTCTTAGTGTGTCACTTGAAAGTCCTTTTGGTCAGTTAGAATGAAATATTTTATGAATTAATTAAGTCCTGTTAGGGACTGGAACTATGTGACATATATTATGTTCCATCAGAGTTTAATCAGGTGTCCTGCCACTTTTCAATCAGAAGTTTCAGAAACAGGAAACAGGAATAGAAGTTTCAGTTTGTAGAAGAGGACAGACATTCTGTTGACAGGCAAGAAATTTACTTATGACAATTGAACATTAAGACATAACTAACAACATGGGACAGGTAAGACACAAAGAAGACACTTTATTTTAAAAAGGGTTGAGAAGTGGGCACAAAAGGTTGTCTACACATTCTGCCCATGGCTTTAAGTAAAAGTGTATCTTTAGGTAATGGGACAGATATAAAAGAATTTAAAAGGCAGTAGGATTGATAAGAAAGACTCTAAATAGATAAGACATTACTATGCACAGTGGGGCAGATAATAAATACATTGTCAATGCACAGTGGGGCAGATAATAAATATATCATTAATGTGCAGTGCCATATAGTAATATTTTAATACATTGTATCCTGACAAATACTTGTATCCTGTCTGTATGGTAGATATAAAATTTTTCTATCATTCTGCAACAAAAACATGAATGTTTAATCCCAGTCAAAAATAGATATGTAATCTTTACAACAACAAATATTGTGTACCTGAAACTGACTTGATCAGCCTATTGTTATATCTAGTCAGATTTCTCACTCAAGTTATGTGCAATTATATGTACACACAAATTTATGAATACTTTTTATTATTTGCATGTTACCAGAAGTGTACATACTGCATGCCAGTTTGGCTTTGTGCTGTGTTGAAGCTTGAGTTTTTTTGTGTACTTATTGATCTGTGTGAAGTGGTTTTTGTACAAATTGTCACAGCTGCCTCTGGGTGTCCAACTAATGTCGCTTTGTATGATCACTTTTTAAAAGAAGGTTAATATTATAATTTGATGACGTCTCATATATTTTTTCAATCTTTTCATTCCCTATGACAAACATGTCACATGAAAGTAATATTTTAGTAATGTTTTTCTTGTAATTATAATATTTACACTAGTATTATTTCCATACAATATACATCCTACATTTAGTTTCATCCAGTTTTTATACAGAATTACAATTGGAGCAGCTATACTATGACAGCATTAAGTTCATATTTTGATCATATTTCACAAGTGTTCAGTTCATTCTTGAATCCTTTAAAACAGAATTGTTGAACATATCTTCCTTGTCATACGTTAAACATATGTTGTTGACAGTTTTCTTCCTGGTCATACACAGAGCATATATTTTTCAACATTATCTTCCTTTATATGACATAATACATAGATAGTATTGATCAACAGTATCTTCATTTAATGCATAACACACATATTATTCCTGTATATTGATTATGATAATTGCACTAACTTTTTGTATGTCTCATGTCACTTTAAACCACACATAGTTCACGTCAAATTGTCTAGAAGCCAATTGAAAAGCTTATCATGGGAAACTTGAGAGATTCAAAAATAAAAAATAGACTGTCATGGTAATATTTGCTTGATTTTCTGGCTTGCTTGTGTGTGGCCAGAATTTTAATGATTTTGTGTTCATTTTCAATAAAAGAGAATGTGATTATTGGTCATTTTTATTTTGATGGCAATCTATGCATGAAAACAGTGTTCAGACATGTATGCTAGAATTGAGTTGAGGTTATGTTTGTACATGGAAGGTTGAGTTAATGTTGAGGAGCAACATCAAAGACATGATTGCTGTTGGTAATAGTGAGTAGCTGTTTTAGATCGACTAATAGTTGGCTCCCATTTTAGCAATGTCACTTCTATAGCTAATAGTTGGCTCCTATGTTAGCAATGTCACTTCTGTTGCTAACAGTTGATCTCATTTTAGAGATGTCACTTCTGTTGCTAATAGTTTGGCTCTCATTCTAGAGATGTCACTTCTGTAGCTAATAGTTGGCTCCTATTTTTGCAGTGTCACTTCTATAGCTAATAGGTGGCTCCTATTTTAGCAATGTCACTTCTGTTGCTAACAGTTGATCTCATTTTAGAGATGTCACTTCTGTTGATATTAGTTGGCTCTTGTTGTGGAGACATAACTTCTGCTTGTTAATAGTTGACCCCGATTTTAGAGATAAACCTTTGTTGCTGATAGTTGTCTCCCATGTTTATTTGTAACACTGGAGTTTAATGGGATATATTAAATCATGCATAAATTGGAGGGTACTGTATACTAGGTTGGTAATGAATATTTATAATTAAAACTTCAGATACAATCAAACCATTTATAAGCCAGGAAGCCCCTATGGTACAGTAGCTAGCATTTTTGCCTTCTTATCCTGTGATCATGAGTATGAAATCTCATTGAGGCCAGATTTTTTACAAATTGGCAGTCAGCTGAAGCAACTTCCACTATATCTAGCCAAAATGTCACTTCATTTGATTTCTGGTCTACTAAAATTGTCTATATTTTATATTGCTCCTGGTCATTTCCATGAGACAATAAAGATCTATTTTACCTATTATGTGTCTTTGCAGTCACCATTTATGCTATTGTTTGGCTGCCTGATGTTTCTCATCCCATAATGTATTTTGCAAACAGCTCTTTAACCAAAATGTAATGATAAAACCTGGCATGATATTGATCACCTGACCCGTATAGAGCCAGTTGGTATATAGACATATGTATATGTATGCCTCAAGCTTTACTGTGCTTGTACGTGTTCACCATACAAGCTGTGATCATGATTAAACAGAAGTATAAGGTTGACTGTACTTGTACATGTTCACCATACAAGCGTTGATCATGATTAAACAGAAGTATAAGGTTGACTGTACGTGTACATGTACACCATACAAGCATTGATCATGATTAAACAGAAGTATAAGGTTGACTGTACTTGTACGTATACACCGTACAAGCGTTGATTAAACAGAAATAATATAATGAAGACATTTGAGTGTGAAAACACATGAGGCTGTATAACTAGCACAGAGCAGAGAGCTCTTCCATGATGGGAGTATTGTTCTGTCATGGACCTGCTACATGATAAGAAGAGAATTTAATGCAGGAAATGGGACAGGAGGCTGTCTATATACTTGACAACTACCTTTTCATCCATGGACTATGACAAGTAAACTTAGAAAGACAAGTTGCAAGGCACAACATGCTAGTTACTTCATGGTGTGTTTGTATAGTGACTTGATGTTTGGTGCAGACAAACAAATGTGTGTGTTTGTATAGTGACTTGATGTTTGGTGCAGACAATACGTGTGTGTGTTTGTATAATTTGTGTTAATCGTCCTATGCTAGGGACAGGATTGCAGCCTTTCCAACGTGTTTAACTCGAATTTGCATAAAACGAAATCATACACATATCAGAACTGGCAATGTTAAATATTAGCTGAACTTATACAAAGCAATCATAATAATAAAATGATAAAAGCTGACTGTCTGTTAAATATTGTGAACAAATACATACATAGATCAATGCTCCTGCATTCCTTCAATGTTAGAGATACAGCAGCTGCCCAGTCTGAGCAGTATCAATGACACAATCATCACTGTATGACTTTCACATGGATCAGAACCCAGTCTGAGCAGTATCAATGACACAATCATCACTGTATGACTTTCACATGAATCAGAACCCAATCTGAGCAGTATCAATGACACAATCATCACTGTATGACTTTCACATGGATCAGAACCCAGTCTGAGCAGTATCAATGACACAATCATCACTGTATGACTTTCACATGGATCAGAACCCAATCTGAGCAGTATCAATGACACAATCATCACTGTATGACTTTCACATGGATCAGAACCCAATCTGAGCAGTATCAATGACACAATCATCACTGTATGACTTTCACATGGATCAGAACCCCAATCTGAGCAGTATCAATGACACAATCATCACTGTATGACTTTCACATGGATCAGAACCCAATCTGAGCAGTATCAATGACACAATCATCACTGTATGACTTTCACATGAATCAGAACCCAATCTGAGCAGTATCAATGACACAATCATCACTGTATGACTTTCACATGGATCAGAACCCAATCTGAGCAGTATCAATGACACAATCATCACTGTATGACTTCCACATGAATCAGAACCCAGTCTGAGCAGTATCAATGACACAATCATCACTGTATGACTTTCACATGGATCAGAAACCCAATCTGAGCAGTATCAATGACACAATCATCACTGTATGACTTTCCATGAATCAGAACCCAATCTGAGCAGTATCAATGACACAATCATCACTGTATGACTTTCACATGGATCAGAACCCAGTCTGAGGCAGTATCAATGACACAATCATCACTGTATGACTTTCACATGGATCAGAACCCAGTCTGAGCAGTATCAATGACACAATCATCACTGTATGACTTTCACATGGATCAGAACCCAATCTGAGCAGTATCAATGACACAATCATCACTGTATGACTTTCACATGGATCAGAACCAATCTGAGCAGTATCAATGACACAATCATCACTGTATGACTTTCACATGGATCAGAACCGCAATCTGAGCAGTATCAATGACACAATCATCACTGTATGACTTTCACATGGATCAGAACCCAATCTGAGCAGTATCAGACACAATCAGCACTGTATGACTTTCACATGGATCAGAACCCAATCTTAGCAGTATCAATGACACAATAATCACTGTATGACTTCCACATGGATCAGAACCCAATCTGATGCAGTATCAATGACACAATCATCACTGTATGACTTTCACATGGATCAGAACCCAGTCTGAGCAGTATCAATTGACACAATCATCACTGTATGACTTTCACATGGATCAGAATCCCAATCTGAGCAGTATCAATGACACCATCATCACTGTATGACTTTCACATGGCTCAGAACCCAGTTGAGCAGTATCAATGACACAATCATCACTGTATGACTTCCACATGATCAGAACCAATCTGAGCAGTATTCAATGACACAATCATCACTGTATGACTTTCACATGGATCAGAACCCAGTCTGAGCAGTATCAATGACACAATCATCACTGTATGACTTCCACATGAATCAGAACCCAATTCTGAGCAGTATCAATGACACAATCATCACTGTATGACTTTCACATGGATCAGAACCCAATCTGAGCAGTATCAATGACACAATCATCACTGTATGACTTTCACATGGATCAGAACCCAATCTGAGCAGTATCAATGACACAATCATCACTGTATGACTTTCACATGGATCAGAACCCAATCTGAGCAGTATCAATGACACAATCATCACTGTATGACTTTCACATGGATCAGAAACCCAATCTGAGCAGTATCAATGACACAATCATCACTGTATGACTTTCACATGGATCAGAAACCCATCTGAGCAGTATCAATGACACAATCATCACTGTATGACTTCCACATGGATCAGAAACCCAGTCTGAGCAGTATCAATGACACAATCATCACTGTATGACTTTCACATGGATCAGAACCCAGTCTGAGCAGTATCAATGACACAATCATCACTGTATGACTTTCACATGGATCAGAACCCAGTCTTAGCAGTATCAATGACACAATCATCACTGTATGACTTTCACATGGATCAGAACCCAATCTGAGCAGTATCAATGACACAATCATCACTGTATGACTTTCACATGGATCAGAACCCAGTCTTAGCAGTATCAATGACACAATCATCACTGTATGACTTTCACATGGATCAGAACCCAATCTGAGCAGTATCAATGACACAATCATCACTGTATGACTTTCACATGGATCAGAACCCAATCTGAGCAGTATCAATGACACAATCATCACTGTATGACTTTCACATGGATCAGAACCCAATCTGAGCAGTATCAATGACACAATCATCACTGTATGACTTTCACATGGATCAGAACCCAGTCTGAGCAGTATCAATGACACAATCATCACTGTATGACTTTCAAATGGATCAGAACCCAATCTGAGCAGTATCAATGACACAATCATCACTGTATGACTTTCACATGGATCAGAACCCAGTCTTAGCAGTATCAATGACACAATCATCACTGTATGACTTTCACATGGATCAGAACCCAATCTGAGCAGTATCAATGACACAATCATCACTGTATGACTTTCACATGGATCAGAACCCAATCTGAGCAGTATCAATGACACAATCATCACTGTATGACTTTCACATGGATCAGAACCCAATCTGAGCAGTATCAATGACACAATCATCACTGTATGACTTTCACATGGATCAGAACCCAATCTGAGCAGTATCAATGACACAATCATCACTGTATGACTTTCACATGGATCAGAACCCAATCTGAGCAGTATCAATGACACAATAATCACTGTATGACTTTCACATGGATCAGAACCCAGTCTGAGCAGTATCAATGACACAATCATCACTGTATGACTTTCACATGGATCAGAACCCAGTCTGAGCAGTATCAATGACACAATCATCACTGTATGACTTTCACATGGATCAGAACCCAATCTGAGCAGTATCAATGACACAATCATCACTGTATGACTTTCACATGGATCAGAACCCAATCTGAGCAGTATCAATGACACAATCATCACTGTTTGACTTTCACATGGATCAGAACCCAGTCTGAGCAGTATCAATGACACAATCATCACTGTATGACTTTCACATGGATCAGAACCCAAGTCTGAGCAGTATCAATGACACAATCATCACTGTATGACTTTCACATGGATCAGAACCCAATCTGAGCAGTATCAATGACACAATCATCACTGTATGACTTTCACATGGATCAGAACCCAATCTGAGCAGTATCAATGACACAATCATCACTGTATGACTTTCACATGGATCAGAACCCAATCTGAGCAGTATCAATGACACAATCATCACTGTATGACTTTCACATGGATCAGAACCCAATCTGAGCAGTATCAATGACACAATCATCACTGTATGACTTTCACATGGATCAGAACCCAATCTGAGCAGTATCAATGACACAATCATCACTGTATGACTTCCACATGGATCAGAACCCAATCTGAGCAGTATCAATGACACAATCATCACTGTATGACTTTCACATGGATCAGAACCCAATCTGAGCAGTATCAATGACACAATCATCACTGTATGACTTTCACATGGATCAGAACCCAATCTGAGCAGTATCAATGACACAATCATCACTGTATGACTTTCACATGGATCAGAACCCAATCTGAGCAGTATCAATGACACAATCATCACTGTATGACTTTCACATGGATCAGAACCCAGTCTGAGCAGTATCAATGACACAATCATCACTGTATGACTTTCACATGGATCAGAATCCAATCTGAGCAGTATCAATGACACAATCATCACTGTATGACTTTCACATGGATCAGAACCCAGTCTGAGCAGTATCAATGACACAATCATCACTGTATGACTTTCACATGGATCAGAACCCAATCTGAGCAGTATCAATGACACAATCATCACTGTATGACTTTCACATGGATCAGAACCCAGTCTGAGCAGTATCAATGACACAATCATCACTGTATGACTTTCACATGGATCAGAACCCAATCTGAGCAGTATCAATGACACAATCATCACTGTATGACTTTCACATGGATCAGAACCCAATCTGAGCAGTATCAATGACACAATCATCACTGTATGACTTTCACATGGATCAGAACCCAATCTGAGCAGTATCAATGACACAATCATCACTGTATGACTTTCACATGGATCAGAACCCAGTCTGAGCAGTATCAATGACACAATCATCACTGTATGACTTTCACATGGATCAGAACCCAATCTGAGCAGTATCAATGACACAATCATCACTGTATGACTTTCACATGGATCAGAACCCAATCTGAGCAGTATCAATGACACAATCATCACTGTATGACTTTCACATGGATCAGAACCCAATCTGAGCAGTATCAATGACACAATCATCACTGTATGACTTTCACATGGATCAGAACCCAGTCTGAGCAGTATCAATGACACAATCATCACTGTATGACTTTCACATGGATCAGAACCCAATCTGAGCAGTATCAATGACACAATCATCACTGTATGACTTTCACATGGATCAGAACCCAGTCTGAGCAGTATCAATGACACAATCATCACTGTATGACTTTCACATGGATCAGAATCCAATCTGAGCAGTATCAATGACACAATCATCACTGTATGACTTTCACATGGATCAGAACCCAGTCTGAGCAGTATCAATGACACAATCATCACTGTATGACTTTCACATGGATCAGAACCCAGTCTGAGCAGTATCAATGACACAATCATCACTGTATGACTTTCACATGGATCAGAACCCAATCTGAGCAGTATCAATGACACAATCATCACTGTATGACTTTCACATGGATCAGAACCCAATCTGAGCAGTATCAATGACACAATAATCACTGTATGACTTTCACATGGATCAGAACCCAGTCTGAGCAGTATCAATGACACAATCATCACTGTATGACTTTCACATGGATCAGAACCCAATCTGAGCAGTATCAATGACACAATCATCACTGTATGACTTTCACATGGATCAGAACCCAATCTGAGCAGTATCAATGACACAATCATCACTGTATGACTTTCACATGGATCAGAACCCAGTCTGAGCAGTATCAATGACACAATCATCACTGTATGACTTTCACATGGATCAGAATCCAATCTGAGCAGTATCAATGACACAATCATCACTGTATGACTTTCACATGGATCAGAACCCAGTCTGAGCAGTATCAATGACACAATCATCACTGTATGACTTTCACATGGATCAGAACCCAGTCTGAGCAGTATCAATGACACAATCATCACTGTATGACTTTCACATGGATCAGAACCCAATCTGAGCAGTATCAATGACACAATCATCACTGTATGACTTTCACATGGATCAGAACCCAATCTGAGCAGTATCAATGACACAATCATCACTGTATGACTTTCACATGGATCAGAACCCAATCTGAGCAGTATCAATGACACAATCATCACTGTATGACTTTCACATGGATCAGAACCCAGTCTGAGCAGTATCAATGACACAATCATCACTGTATGACTTTCACATGGATCAGAACCCAATCTGAGCAGTATCAATGACACAATCATCACTGTATGACTTTCACATGGATCAGAACCCAGTCTGAGCAGTATCAATGACACAATCATCACTGTATGACTTTCACATGGATCAGAATCCAATCTGAGCAGTATCAATGACACAATCATCACTGTATGACTTTCACATGGATCAGAACCCAGTCTGAGCAGTATCAATGACACAATCATCACTGTATGACTTTCACATGGATCAGAACCCAGTCTGAGCAGTATCAATGACACAATCATCACTGTATGACTTTCACATGGATCAGAACCCAATCTGAGCAGTATCAATGACACAATCATCACTGTATGACTTCCACATGGATCAGAACCCAATCTGAGCAGTATCAATGACACAATCATCACTGTATGACTTTCACATGGATCAGAACCCAATCTGAGCAGTATCAATGACACAATCATCACTGTATGACTTTCACATGAATCAGAACCCAGTCTGAGCAGTATCAATGACACAATCATCACTGTATGACTTTCACATGGATCAGAACCCAATCTGAGCAGTATCAATGACACAATCATCACTGTATGACTTTCACATGGATCAGAACCCAGTCTGAGCAGTATCAATGACACAATCATCACTGTATGACTTCCACATGGATCAGAACCCAATCTGAGCAGTATCAATGACACAATCATCACTGTATGACTTTCACATGGATCAGAACCCAATCTGAGCAGTATCAATGACACAATCATCACTGTATGACTTCCACATGGATCAGAACCCAATCTGAGCAGTATCAATGACACAATCATCACTGTATGACTTTCACATGGATCAGAACCCAATCTGAGCAGTATCAATGACACAATCATCACTGTATGACTTTCACATGGATCAGAACCCAATCTGAGCAGTATCATGACACAATCATCACTGTATGACTTCCACATGGATCAGAACCCAATCTGAGCAGTATCAATGACACAATCATCACTGTATGACTTTCACATGGATCAGAACCCAATCTGAGCAGTATCAATGACACAATCATCACTGTATGACTTCCACATGGATCAGAACCCAATCTGAGCAGTATCAATGACACAATCATCACTGTATGACTTTCACATGGATCAGAACCCAATCTGAGCAGTATCAATGACACAATCATCACTGTATGACTTTCACATGGATCAGAACCCAATCTGAGCAGTATCAATGACACAATCATCACTGTATGACTTTCACATGGATCAGAACCCAGTCTGAGCAGTATCAATGACACAATCATCACTGTATGACTTCCACATGAATCAGAACCCAATCTGAGCAGTATCAATGACACAATCATCACTGTATGACTTTCACATGGATCAGAACCCAATCTGAGCAGTATCAATGACACAATCATCACTGTATGACTTTCACATGGATCAGAACCCAGTCTGAGCAGTATCAATGACACAATCATCACTGTATGACTTTCACATGGATCAGAACCCAATCTGAGCAGTATCAATGACACAATCATCACTGTATGACTTTTCACATGGATCAGAACCCAATCTGAGCAGTATCAATGACACAATCATCACTGTATGACTTCCACATGGATCAGAACCCAATCTGAGCAGTATCAATGACACAATCATCACTGTATGACTTTCACATGGATCAGAACCCAATCTGAGCAGTATCAATGACACAATCATCACTGTATGACTTTCACATGGATCAGAACCCATCTGAGCAGTATCAATGACACAATCATCACTGTATGACTTTCACATGGATCAGAACCCAGTCTGAGCAGTATCAATGACACAATCATCACTGTATGACTTCACATGGATCAGAACCCAATCTGAGCAGTATCAATGACACAATCATCACTGTATGACTTTCACATGGATCAGAACCCAATCTGAGCAGTATCAATGACACAATCATCACTGTATGACTTTCACATGGATCAGAACCCAATCTGAGCAGTATCAATGACACAATCATCACTGTATGACTTTCACATGGATCAGAACCCAATCTGAGCAGTATCAATGACACAATCATCACTGTATGACTTTCACATGGATCAGAACCCAGTCTGAGCAGTATCAATGACACAATCATCACTGTATGACTTTCACATGGATCAGAACCCAATCTGAGCAGTATCAATGACACAATCATCACTGTATGACTTTCACATGGATCAGAACCCAGTCTGAGCAGTATCAATGACACAATCATCACTGTATGACTTTCACATGGATCAGAACCCAGTCTGAGCAGTATCAATGACACAATCATCACTGTATGACTTTCACATGGATCAGAACCCAGTCTGAGCAGTATCAATGACACAATCATCACTGTATGACTTTCACATGGATCAGAACCCAATCTGAGCAGTATCAATGACACAATCATCACTGTATGACTTTCACATGGATCAGAACCCAGTCTGAGCAGTATCAATGACACAATCATCACTGTATGACTTTCACATGGATCAGAACCCAATCTGAGCAGTATCAATGACACAATCATCACTGTATGACTTTCACATGGATCAGAACCCAATCTGAGCAGTATCAATGACACAATCATCACTGTATGACTTTCACATGGATCAGAACCCAATCTGAGCAGTATCAATGACACAATCATCACTGTATGACTTTCACATGGATCAGAACCCAATCTGAGCAGTATCAATGACACAATCATCACTGTATGACTTTCACATGGATCAGAACCCATCTGAGCAGTATCAATGACACAATCATCACTGTATGACTTTCACATGGATCAGAACCCAATCTGAGCAGTATCAATGACACAATCATCACTGTATGACTTTCACATGGATCAGAACCAATCTGAGCAGTATCAATGACACAATCATCACTGTATGACTTTCACATGGATCAGAACCCAATCTGAGCAGTATCAATGACACAATCATCACTGTATGACTTTCACATGGATCAGAACCCAATCTGAGCAGTATCAATGACACAATCATCACTGTATGGACTTTCACATGGATCAGAACCCAAGTCTGAGCAGTATCAATGACACAATCATCACTGTATGACTTTCACATGGATCAGAACCCAGTCTGAGCAGTATCAATGACCATCATCACTGTATGACTTTCACATGGATCAGAACCCAGTCTGAGCAGTATCAATGACACAATCATCACTGTATGACTTTCACATGGATCAGAAACCCAATCTGAGCAGTATCAATGACACAATCATCACTGTATGACTTTCACATGGATCAGAACCCAGTCCTGAGCAGTATCAATGACACAATCATCACTGTATGACTTTCACATGGATCAGAACCCAATCTGAGCAGTATCAATGACACAATCATCACTGTATGACTTTCACATGGATCAGAACCCAGTCTGAGCAGTATCAATGACACAATCATCACTGTATGACTTTCACATGAATCAGAACCCAGTCTGAGCAGTATCAATGACACAATCATCACTGTTTGACTTTCACATGAATCAGAACCCAGTCTGAGCAGTATCAATGACACAATCATCACTGTATGACTTTCACATGGATCAGAACCCAGTCTGAGCAGTATCAATGACACAATCATCACTGTATGACTTTCACATGAATCAGAACCCAATCTGAGCAGTATCAATGACACAATCATCACTGTATGACTTTCACATGGATCAGAACCCAGTCTGAGCAGTATCCAATGACACAATCATCACTGTATGACTTTCACATGGATCAGAACCAATCTGAGCAGTATCAATGACACAATCATCACTGTATGACTTTCACATGGATCAGAACCCAATCTGAGCAGTATCAATGACACAATCATCCACTGTATGACTTCCACATGGATCAGAACCCAATCTGAGCAGTATCAATGACACAATCATCACTGTATGACTTTCACATGGATCAGAACCCAATCTGAGCAGTATCAATGACACAATCATCACTGTATGACTTTCACATGGATCAGAACCCAATCTGAGCAGTATCAATGACACAATCATCACTGTATGACTTTCACATGGATCAGAACCCAATCTGAGCAGTATCAATGACACAATCATCACTGTATGACTTTCACATGGATCAGAACCCAATCTGAGCAGTATCAATGACACAATCATCACTGTATGACTTTCACATGGATCAGAACCCAATCTGAGCAGTATCAATGACACAATCATCACTGTATGACTTTCACATGGATCAGAACCCAATCTGAGCAGTATCAATGACACAATCATCACTGTATGACTTTCACATGGATCAGAACCCAAGTCTGAGCAGTATCAATGACACAATCATCACTGTATGACTTTCACATGGATCAGAACCCAATCTGAGCAGTATCAATGACACAATCATCACTGTATGACTTCACATGGATCAGAACCCATCTGAGCAGTATCAATGACACAATCATCACTGTATGACTTCACATGGAATCAGAACCCAATCTGAGCAGTATCAATGACACAATCATCACTGTATGACTTTCACATGAATCAGAACCCAGTCTGAGCAGTATCAATGACACAATCATCACTGTATGACTTTCACATGGATCAGAAGTACATTCTTCTTCCTCCAAGGAAGGGCCATTCAGACACATAATCAGACTGCTACTGATACAGTTAGTTTTGGAACTCTTCGCTGACTGTTGAAGATGAGGATGAGCACAGACGGGAATGTGCTTTGTGCTGTGATGTCGGTTTTTGATTCAACTCAACGCTTCTTCCTTGACCTTTCACCTGACAATGGAGGCCAGGGCTTCAACAACTAAATTCAAACCCCTTGTGAGCTTGTTCATGATTGGGTAGATTGTGAGGCGGATTTCTGCAGAATGAGTGAGTCAGTTTTATGCCAGCCATCCTTGATTGTCTCTTATGACATGTATCATGGATTAGTGTTACTATTTTTTACTTCCCTTAAATGTCCCAGTACCACATGGGCACAAACATACATACCTTGTTAAAAAAAATACATTGACAGATTTCTGTAGTAGGCTATGACTGAACATAACAAGTACAATTATACGTGGTGTGTTGGTTGATAACATGGTGCCTTGTTTGAGGTAGATTGGGTGAAGTTATTGAACCAACTTTAATTTAATAAACAAAATACAATGTTGAAATCTCTTTGCTCAGATTTTGGCATTTCAGTATAATTTGCAGGAAACAAGTATTATTGAAGTAAACATGCAATGAATGTTGAGATAAAATGTTACTTAGAATTCACAAATTGTGTTTTCTTTAAATCTGGTTACAGTTTGGAATTAACTTTGTATTTGTATGCAACTGGAACTTGTTTTACATTGTCTGCTAACATTTGGCTACAATTCTGACTAAATCCTGGTGCATTTATCTGTCTTGGGTCCACGACAACCTGGTACATGGTTCTGATATCTTTATGTATTCTGGCAATTATAATTCTGCTAATGGTTTATTGTCAGTTTAGATTTGAGAAATGACCTTGTCTGTGAATTTTGCAATTTAACTCTCACATCTATGCCCTTAGCTCCTAGAACTCTCTTTAATGTTGAGTGAACATCAAAGGGAGACAATTTCGAAACATTGCCGCTTGCTAAACTCTGCAACAAATTATGTGAGACATGTTTGAAATGTACCTATTTGAGACTTTGCATGCATGTTTTATTTAAAAAAACATAAATATCTTTGTTATATTACATACCAGATCACTAAAAATTGCTTAAGAATTTCTTCAACGTGTATCTAAATAATAAATTTAGATCTTGGTGATATAAAAATCGTTTATGTGGTAGTCTATGTGAGTAGTTAGTGGCACGGTCTGGATGGCACATTCTGTCACATGACTGAGACCAACACATCAGATTAGTCACGATTCACACATAACAGTACCTGTTGACCATGATTCACACATCACAGTACCTCATGGCCATGATTCACACATCACAGTACCTTATGGTTAAGATTCACACATCACAGTACCTTATGGTTAAGATTCACACATCACAGTACCTTATGGTTAAGATTCACACATCACAGTACCTTATGGTTAAGATTCACACATCACAGTACCTTATGGTTAAGATTCACACATCACAGTACTTGATGGTTGAGATTCACACAACACAGTACCTGATGGTTAAGATCCACACATCAATGTACCTCATAACAAAGATTGACACATTACAGTATCCTATCACAGTACCTCATGTTAAATATACACACATAACAGTACCTCATTTCTAACATCTAAATATCACAGTACCATATGATCAAGATTCACATGTCATAGTACCTCTCATTCTTCAAAGTTCATGTATATACCACCTGCCTGTTTGGCTAATGGTTTCTTCTGTGCTGAAATATGTCAAACTTGAAGGCAAATATCTCACCAAATCCATTCTTATTTTGTTGCATTTAGGTAATTTCAAAATGTGGTTGCAATCAGGCAATTAATAAATTAGGTGCCTAAGAGCATAGATGTTTCACAAATTAATATCCAGGTCTCAGATTCATTGTCAAAAAACTGGTTTTCTTTTTGTTTACAGAGTACAAATTATATTTTTATAGTGTATCTGTCTCCATGATGCTGCTCACTTTCAGATCTGTCTCCATGATGCTGCTCACTTTCAGATCTGTCTTCATGATGCTGCTCACTTTCAGATCTGTCTTCATGGAGAGACAATGACCACTTTCAGATCTGTCTCCATGACACTGCTCACTTCCAGATCTGTCTCCATGACACTGCTCACTTTCAGATCTGTCTCCATGACACTGCTCACTTCCAGATCTGTCTCCATGACACTGCTCACTTTCAGATCTGTCTCCATGACACTGCTCACTTCCAGATCTGTCTCCATGACACTGCTCACTTTCAGATCTGTCTCCATGACACTGCTCACTTTCAGATCTGTCTCCATGACACTGCTCACTTTCAGATCTGTCTTCATGATGCTGCTCACTTTCAGATCTGTCTTCATGGAGAGACAATGACCACTTTCAGATCTGTCTCCATGACACTGCTCACTTCCAGATCTGTCTCCATGACACTGCTCACTTTCAGATCTGTCTCCATGACACTGCTCACTTCCAGATCTGTCTCCATGACACTGCTCACTTTCAGATCTGTCTCCATGACACTGCTCACTTTCAGATCTGTCTCCATGACACTGCTCACTGTCGGATCTGTCTCCATGACACTACTCACTTTCAACTTTATTGTGCAAAATATTATAGTATGTTTTCAACAAAACGGAACTAAGAATGTATAGATTGCAATAAAGTAAATCCCAAAATTTTCTAGAACATTCTTTATGAGTTTTGGTAGTGGCAAAGTGGTTAGCATGATTGGTTGTCACACAGAATGTTGTATACAAAATGCTGTCTGACCAGGGAGATCACACAGAATGTTGCATACAAAGTGCTGTCTGACCAGGGAGGTCACATAGAATGTTGTATACAAAGTACTGTATGACCAGGGAAGTCACACAGAATGTTGTATACAAAGTACTGTATGACCAGAGAAGTCATACAGAATGTTGCATACAAAGTGCTGTCTGACCAGGGAGGTCACATAGAATGTTGTATACAAAGTGCTGTCTGACCAGGGAAGTCACACAGAATGTTGTATACAAAGTACTGTATGACCAGAGAAGTCATACAGAATGTTGTATACAAAGTGCTGTCTGACCACGGAAGTCAAACAGAATGTTGTATACAAAGTGCTGTCTGACCAGGGAAGTCTGCAGCTTACATATAGGTGTTGAGTTTCAAACGATGCAGGAAAATAATATTTAAATATTTTGACAATATGTAAGTGGCTTTCTTTGTGTTGACTTCATGCAGTGAGTGGAGTCAGTGAAGTTGATGGAGTCAGTGCAATGAGTGGAGTGGAAGTCAAAATTTAAGATATTGTATTTCACGTGCAGCTGCAGTTAAGATGCAAGTAGAACAACCAGTGTCTGAATGTTGGCTGTAGAAAAGGCAACAGGAGGACAGAAAACCTAAACTTCTGGAGGACAAAATACCTAAACTTCTGGATCATGTGTGATCAGATATAAATAAGAATTGTAAAAAAAGCAAATAAGAACAACAAAACCACACTCAGATCATAACATGAAATTATTTCAGGAACAAACTGCATGGACATCTGAGCTCAACAAGCTGGCAGTTGGCACAAAGTAATATAGATATATAATTGTAATCTTGTATCTTTGGTTACAAATTATATTTACAAGTGTTTTTCTCAATTACTGTCCCAGACGACAACGGAGAGCTGTGCTGTGGTAAATTATATTTTATCTTTCGTGTTTGTTCTTGTGGAAATGTTTGATTGAATACTTGTTGACTTGCATTAGTAGTTCATGTACTGATGTCTGTTTGCACTTATATTGTGTGCCTACTTGTGAACAAATGCCTAAAAACAAGGAGGGAAACAATAATAAACTGATGTTTTTCTAAGCCACTATATTTGATTAATTCCCTTGTCCCCAAAGTTTCCATAACCTCAACCCAGATTGATCTGCTTTGACTCAGAAAGCCAAGTTTACATGTAAATCAGTTTCCATATTGAACCTGCTGTAGAGGCAACTTATTATTATTACATAGATTGTTAATTGGCAGTGTTCACAATCTGATTGGTTGTCCACTGAGTCATTGCGTGTGATGTGATCCCTGGATCCCATCAACCCCTGGGTCCCTTTCAACCCATGGGGTCCATCTCAAGCCATAGAAACAACACTGAAGTAACTTCGAGGTTCAGAAGGTGTTCCTTATATAAATATACTGTTAAATTTTGAGGCAGAAGTTAGGTAACCATGAAAATAAGTCACGTTAATACAATCTTTTTGAAAATTCTCAGACTTTGTGAGCATAATCCGATCCAAAATAATCTGCTTGCTGTTCTGGACTCATCCAAGGTTTTGGATGTGCAAGATTATTTATAGATACTTATACAAATATATTTGCATTATTTTATAGGCTGTCTCAAATATGCTGTCCAAAATTTTTATAGTTACAAAATGTGTATGGCCATGACATTGTACTTTATGATTTCAAGTAAAGTTTGTCTGTGAATTTTATGATTTCAAATAGAGTTTGTATGTGTATTTTATGATTTAAAGTAGAGTTTATTGTGTGTATTTTATGATTTCAAGTTAAGTTTGAGTGTGTATTTTATGATTTCAAGTAGAGTTTGTGTGAGTATTTTATGATTTCAAGTAGAGTTTGTGTGTGTATTTTATGATTTTAAGTAGAGAGTATTGTGTGTCCCCTTTGTTAGAATTATAACTGAAAGCAGCAATTGTGTTATCATTGTGTTTGTATATTTTATGTACCTACACAGAATGTTCTGTTATATCACGGACAGGCAGGAAGTCATCACATCCTTGACTTTTGAATTCAGAATACAATCACTTCCTGTGTGTTCTTTAAGGTATATTTGATTGTGTGTGTTAGTATGGGTCTATGTGTGTGTCTGTGCAAATGTTGGTTTCATTAGTATATTTTCTTGTTGGAGTCATATTTCTGTTAGATGGGACTGTAGAAATCTTGTTGAATGTACTCATAACATTTTTGAAAGCTGTACAGAAAATGCACTGGTTTATTAAATAAATATGATTGGTTCTATTCAACTTTGTTTGATTGTTTGTCTGTTCCACTTTGTATTTATGTTTGAACTTATTCATTTCTCATGAAGCTGAGAAGAGGAAACAGAAGTAATGAAGAATGGAACAAGGAAAAGACAGTAGTGGTGGAGGAGGAGAAGAAAAAGAATCAGAAAGAAGACAGAGAAGAAGAAGAAACTGAAGCAGGAGGAAGAGGAACAAAAAGACAAAGGGAAGATAGAGGAAAAGAAACATATGAAAGAATAGAAAGAGGAGAAGTAGAAAAAGAAGAAAGTGAAAAGGACATGAACAAGACTTCGTGTCTCAACTGCCAGTACTACTGACTGGCTGAAGGTGCTGTTGTCTGTACCACAAGCTGACTTGCTGAAGGTGCTGTTGTCTGTACCACAAGCTGATTTGCTGAAGGTGCTGTTGTCTGTACCACAAGCTGATTTGCTGAAGGTGCTGTTGTCTGTACCACAAGCTGATTTGCTGAAGGTGCTCTTGTCTGTACCACAAGCTGATTTGCTGAAGGTGCTGTTGTCTGTACCACAAGCTGATTTGCTGAAGGTGCTCTTGTCTGTATCACAAGCTGACTTACTGAAAGTGCTCTTGCTCATGTTAGAAACTGTGTTTTGTTTTTGATTTGTGGTCATGAGTTCTCTGTTGTATGCAACAGCTGACGATGTTACTGCCGAATGTGCAGGTGAACATCTTGTCACAACAGACACATGTGAACTTCTTGTCACAACAGACACAGGTGAACATCTTGTCACAACAGACATGGGTGAACATCTCATCACAACAGACATGGGTGAACATCTTGTCACAACAGACACAGGTGAACATCTTGTCACAACAGACAGATGAACATCTTGTTACAACAAACATAGGTGAACATCTTGTCACAACACACATGGGTGAACATCTTGTCACAACACACATGGGTGAACATATTGTCACAACACACATGGGTGAACATCTTGTCACAACAGACATAGGTGAACATTTTGTCACAACACACATGGGTGAACATCATGTCACAACACACATGCATGAACATCATGTCACAACACACAAGGGTGAACATATTATCACAACACACATGGGTGAACATCTTGTCACAACACACATGGGTGAACATCTTGTCACAACAGACAGGTGAACATCTCATCACAACAGACATGGGTGAACATCTTGTCTCAACAGACACAGGTGAACATCTTGTCACAACAGACAGGTGAACATCTTGTTACAACACACATGGGTGCACATCTTGAAACAAAAGACATGGGTGAACATCTTGCCACAACAGACAGGTGAACATCTCATCACAACAGACATGGGTGAACATCTTGTCTCAACAGACACAGGTGAACATCTTGTCACAACAGACAGGTGAACATCTTGTTACAACACACATGGGTGAACATCTTGAAACAAAAGACATGGGTGAACATCTTGCCACAACAGACAAATGTGAACCACATGTATATCAATGCTGACATGTCAAGAGGCAGGGCATCTGGTGTAGTAGTTGGATGCTTGCCTGCCGGACTGCTGGCTAAGGGTTCAATTCACATCGGGCCAGATTCAGATTTACAGAAATAACCAGGGATCAAAGGTCGACAGTCTGTGATGGGTACCAGGTAATCCTTGGGAAGTCCAGGTGGCTGGGGTGATACTGATTGGTGACCCACCTGGAGTTGCTTGGTGACCCACCTAGATTTGATTGGTGACCCACCTAGAGTTGATTGGTCACCCACCTGGTGTTGATTGGTCACCCACCTAGTGTTGATTGGTCACCCACCTAATGTTGATTGGTCACCCACCTAGTGTTGATCTATGTATACTCACACCTATGT
This sequence comes from Cepaea nemoralis, assembly GCA_014155875.1. Taxonomy (NCBI): domain Eukaryota; kingdom Metazoa; phylum Mollusca; class Gastropoda; order Stylommatophora; family Helicidae; genus Cepaea; species Cepaea nemoralis. Next base: position 90,201 of record JACEFZ010008531.1, read on the forward strand.
TTACTCACACCTACGCCTACTCACATCTATTTATACTCACATCTATTTATGCTCACACCTATTTATACTCATATCTATTTATATTCACATCTATTTATACTCAGTCTATTAATACTCACATTTGTTTACACTAACATTTATTTATACTCACATCTATGTATACACACATTTATTTATACTGACATCTATTTATACTCACACCTGTTCATACTCACATTCACTTATACTCACATCAGTTTATACTCACACCTATTTATACTAAATTCTATTTATATTCACATCTATTCATATTCACACCAATTTATACTCACATCTATGTATTCTCACATCTATGTATACACACACCTATTTATACTCACATCTATTTATACTCAAATCTATTTACACTAACACCTATTTACACTCACATCTGTATATACTCACACCTATTTATATTCACACCTTTTTATACTACACAAAATGTTTGCATATCCTTCACAGGACATCGCTGTCAACATCAGCATTTTTCAGCTGATTGTTGATTTCTAGTCAAGATTACGCTCTGTAGTTTGCCATTGCTTTTTGAGCGGCCGGCTCACATACCCCGTAAGTTACCGACGCGATTCGAGCCACAGCTGATTCTCACCGTCGTCACATTACTAACGAGAGTATACGAGACTGCGGAGAAATATTGCTAACCTCTAGGCCAGGAAGCCGGCAACACCTATGTATACTCACACCTATTTATTCTCAGAACTATTTATACTCACATACATTTATACTGACATACATTTATACTTACATCTATTTATACTCACATACATTTATACTCACATCTATTTATACTCACATCTATTTACACTCACATCTGTTTACACTCACATCTGTTTACACTCACATCTATTTATACTCACATCTATTTATACTCACATCTGTTTATACTCACATCTATTTATACTCACATCTATTTATACTCACATCTGTTTATACTCACATCTGTTTATACTCACATACATTTAAACTCACATACATTTATACTCACATCTATTTATACTCACATCTATTTATACTCACATCTATTTATACTCACATCTATTTATACTCACATCTATTTATACTCACATCTGTTTAAAACAATGCTTTCACATTGGGAATGTGAATAACGCAGACACAATTAATATACTGCACACAGCTGATTGCCTGGCATACGTCGCTGTATCTCTCCCGGCGCACACTACAGAAACAATCTATATCTAACATCTAAATGATGTGACGCAACGAATTCCTGCAGTTGGAATACACAAAATACACGCCTATATATTTCACTACCATTACATCAGTTTACAGAGACCATCACATCTTTATGTTTACATACTTGTTGTTTTTCCGCGTGTAAGCAGACGCCTCTACACATCTCAGCAAGTTTTGGTTACGTGTGATCAATAGCACCCCGCAGACCTCTGTGTCTGCCACATGCCCACACTCTAGTTGGTGGCATGTCATGGAAGATCCAGTGAAATAATACCCCTCCCTCCCCCTCACACACACACGCACGCGCACGCGCGCAATTAGATTGCAAATAATACCATGGACAGGCAGAAAACCCAACGAGCAAGCTCTACGAGAAACAAATGAAAACCGTAAACTGATTAAATAAATTAGACGTAGACAATTACAATTTTTTGAACACGTTATGAGAAGAAATGAACTGGAGAACTAGATTACAACAGGCAATATTGAGGGGGAAAGAACAAGGGGAAGACAGAGAAGTAAATAGCTGGATGGCTTGGCCACGTGGCATGGTCCAGATAAGAATGCGGAGCCGGGCCACAGCTCTGGTGATCGTGTGACACATGATGGTGGTGAAACTCCCAGTATTTATTCAGTTAACTTTTCATTGTGTCAATCAATCATGTGCCATGCCGGAAAGCGTGGGCGGTCATGACTCGCCATTTCACTCAATCACCTGTGTCGTGGATCAGCTAAGTGTTCCTGTCCCGTCCATGCCATGTGGCCAAGCCATCCAGGTATTTTCCTCTCAGTCTTCCTCTTGGTCTGTTCCCCTCGATCTTGACAGTTGTCACTAAGTTCTCCGGGACGCAGAGGTGTTTCCAAGGCACCAGGGCCGGGTTATATACTGGCCAAGACCTATTGACGCGTCCTCGTCGAGCGTCCTGGGCAACAGGTCCCTTCGGGGTCCTGGCTAAAGTCAGTAGGATCGCCGATTCCTCTGAAGTCGGAGAGTGTCTGCCTGTACGGCGAGGAACCACCAGTCTGCACACCAATAAGCAAGACATGGGACAACGGATACTCACGCAAACCTCAGGTCCTGTATGACATCACACTGATGTTGGACAACAGGATGCCTTCATCCGACATACAGGACTTCACGTTGGAGCTCAAGCCAACGAACACAAGCAAGCAAGCAACTAAGTTCTCCAATCCATTTCTTCTCATAACATGTCCAAAAAATTTTGACTGTCTACGTCTAATTTCTCTAATCAGTTTACGATTTTCATTTGTCTCCTGTAGTACTTGGTCATTGGTTTTTCTGTCTGTCCATGGTATGTTTTGCATTTTCCTCAGAAACCACATTTCTGCAGCCATCAGATGTTTTTCAGCTTGACTGCACATTGTCCAAGTTTCACATCCATACCAAAGAACAGGCTCTATGTATCCCCTCAACACTCTTTTTCTCGTTTCAATTGACATCTTTTTATTGGTCAGTAATTTTTTCATCTTGCTAAAGGCTACTTTCGCCATGGCGATTCTTGTTCTAATCTCTTCAAGGCATCTCCCATCAGATGTTTTGACTGTTCCGAGATAATTGTACCGATTCACTTGTTGAAGAATATTCCCATTTACTTGTATATTACATTGTGGTACTTCGTTCTTCCTAGTGACGACCATAACCTGTGTCTTCTTACAATTTAATTCCAACCCGAGCTGCTCACTGTGTACAACAACTGCATCTTCTAATTGTTGTAGATCTTATGCACTGTCTGCAATCAATACTGTATCATCTGCATCTTCTTCTTCTTCTTCAGCGTTCCGAGCCATTGAGGTTCTTTGCTGCAAATACAATCTGTCTCCATTCGTCTCTCTGGTGGACCTTCTCTTGCCAGTCGTTGATTCCAAGTGCTTGTAGGTCTGTATGTATATTATCTCTCCACCGCCTTCTTGGTCTACCTCGGGGTCTACGGTCATTTATTTCCTGAGTGTAAGCGAGTTTTGTTTCCCTATTATCTTCCATTCTTTCTATATGCCCCAGCCATTGTAGTCTATTAGCCTTCATGATACCAGTGATTAGCGGGGACTTAAACAAATCATAAATGTCTTTGTTACTTCTTCTTTTCCACTCTCCACTTTGTGTATCCCTAATGGGTCCAAAGATGCGTCTTAAAATTTTGTTCTCAAAGGTTTGTAACAAGGCTTCGTCTCCTTTCGTTGTACTCCAGGTTTCAGAGCCATACAGCACAACTGGTCTGATCAGTGTTTTGTATATTGTGATTTTGGTGTTACGAGATAGCGCCTTTGATTTTAGTAGATGTTGTAGTGCATAGTATATCTTATTTCCAGAGTTGATTCTAGTTTGTATTTCTTCCCTTATGATGTTGGAGCAGTTGAAGATTGTACCCAGGTATTTGTATGTTTCCGTTCTTTTAATGGTCATATTATCTATTTGTATGTGGCCAGAGTTTTTAGCCATTCCGTCTCTTGAAATTACCATATATTCTGTCTTATCTTGGTTGATAACCAGCCCCATCTGTTGGGCTTTTTCCTTTAAGTGAGTCAATATTTCTAATGTCTTTTGTTCACTTTGCCCTATAATATCTATATCATCTGCATAACCAAGCAGCTTGGATGTTCCTCCAATATCACATTCCTCCTTTACCTTCCTTACAACTTTCTCTAGAGCCAGATTGAAGAGTAGCGGCGATAGTGCATCACCCTGTTTCAAGCCAGATGTTATTTGGAAGGGGTCTGATTTCCTGCCTTTATATGTTACTATATTATAAGTATCTTCCATGCATAGTTTGGTCATGTTAATTAACTTCCTTGGTATTCCAAATTCCTGCATAACATTCCATAGACTATTCCTATGGACACTATCATAAGCCTTTTTAAAATCCACAAAAATGTTATGGAGATCTCTTTTATATTCCCAATGTTTCTCGGCTATTTGTCGTAAGATAAATATCTGATCTATTGTTGATCTGTTTTGTCTAAAACCCGCCTGGTAGTCACCTAATATGTCTTCTGAATATGGTTTTAGTCTATTTAGTAATACTGCGGATAGTATCTTATAGCTTGTGGACAGTAGTGATATTCCTCTATAATTTCCACATTGGAACTTGTCTCCTTTCTTAAAGATAGGTATCAATAATGACTCTTTCCAGTCATGGGGTAATTCTTCTGTCCTCCAGATTTTTATTATTAGTTCGTATAGCTTTAGATGTAATGCATGGCCACCTGCCTTTATAAATTCAGCAGCAATTCCATCAGTCCCAGTTGCCTTATTGTTTTTAAGTCGTGTGATTACATATAGGATTTCTTCAAATGTAGGTTCTTCAATTTGTGGTTCGCATGTTAGAACCTCTTCCTGTGGGAAAATGTTACTTGGAGCTTCACAATTTAGTAATTCAATAAAATATTCTTTCCATGTGTTGCACATTTCCTCATTGGTATTTATCATATTCCCATTTTTGTCTTTTAAACCATATGTGTTTTGTTGGTGCCCTCGTTTCATTGACTTCAGTACTTTAAAAAATTTTCTGGATTCATTTTTCTGGTGATTAGTTTCCATATCTTTGATTATATTACTCATATATTCTCGCTTCTGCTGTCTGACTATTTTTGTAGCCTCTTTACATTCATTTCTATAATGCTCTTCCTTTTGGATGTTATTGATGTCATTTAACCATACATGTCTGGCATTCTTCTTCCTAGTGACTGCTTCTTCACATTTTTGATTGAACCATCTGTTCTTTCTATGCGTGGTTAACACACCGAGACATTCTTCTGCGGTAGATTGAATTGTATTCTTGATGTTCAACCAAGTTTGGTCAACGCTTTCCTCCAAAGGGTTTTGCAAAGTTTCAAGTTTACATTTTATTTCATCTGTAAATTTCTCTTTGACTGTAATGTCTTGTAGTTTTTCTCTGTTATATGTTGGGTGTAATCTTTGTAATTTAGTATAGAAAGCTCTCTTAAGTTTTATTTTAAATTTTGCTCCAACGAGGAAATGGTCACTGTGGCACTCAGCTCCTCTATAACTTCTGACTTGCTGTATGTTTGATGCATTTCTGTTGTTAATTAAAATGTGATCTATTTGATTATAGGTTCTCTAGTCACATGATTTCCAAGTTTGTTTGTGTATATCCTTTCTTTGTAGTCTGGTACTGCTAATCTGCAGTCCTTTGGCTTCTGCCAGGTTGATGACTCTCCATCCATTATCATTTGAAGTTGTATGTAGGCTTTCCATACCGGCCACTTTTTTATTAGTTTGCTCTCTACCTATTTTTGCATTGAAGTCTCCCAGCACAATCAGGATGTCCTGTTTGGGGGTTTCTTCTATGACATCTTCCAGATCATTATAAAAGTCTTCTTTAATATCATCTTCTTTCTCTTCAGTAGGTGCATGTACATTAATCATCGTTATATTTTTCCATTTACCTTTTATTCGTAATTTACTAATCCTGTCATTAAAAGCTTTAAAGTTTAAAACGTTCCCCCATAACTCTTTTTTGATGACAAATCCTGTTCCTAATTCATGTTTATTTTGGGTGTTTCCTCCATATATTATAATCATTCCATTTTGCTCTAAAGTACCCTCTCCTGGCCACCTTATTTCTTGAATTGCTGTGATATCCATTTGATATTCAACCAGCTCCCGGGTTAGTTCTTCGGCCGCTCCAGCTCGATATAGTGTCCGTACATTCCATGTTCCAAATCTCAAAAGTCCTTTAACGTTCCAAGGTCGTTGTCCAGATAAGTCAGTCCGATATCGAGGCTCATGTATTTGTTTCGTAACAAAGAAAGGTTTTTACAAAGGTGGGGATGTTAACCCCACGCTTCAACCCCCAACCTGGAGGACCAGGGTGTTTCTCTTTGTCTGTTCTCTACCCTTTGACCTGTCCGGCTTGGGAGGCCCTGCTGGTAGCTACGCTACCGCCGGCATAGCTCTCAGGGTCATTGAGAAACTCAAGCTCCCCCACCACGACAAGGTGGAAACACCATCGGGGGAGGTATCATCTGCATATCTAATGTTATTGATGTTTCGTCCTCCAATGCTGACTCCATTTATATCTTCTTCTTCATTGTGTAGCGATGTTAAAAAAAAACAAAAAAACATGAATATCCGAACAAGATAAGCATGTAGCCCAATGGACAAGGTAAACATGTATCTCAGTGAATTGAGCAAGCACCAAAGAGGAGGATCAAACTGCAGATGGTTTCCGGATTTGACAGATAATTTCCACATGGCAGCGCTAGGATATCTGGCTTTTCATAGAGAGGCATTTCCAACGACTAGTTGTGAGAGGAACATATCTGAGCAGTCCACGCCCCTTGATGATGATAATGGTTGTAATTAAGCAAGTTTTGATATCAAAACACTCTATAGAACTGTGTGTCGGATTTGAACAATTAAAATTCAGCTTATTGTGTAACATTATTTTATTTACAAAATGTGAATTTGAAGAATGAAGACAAAACAATATATTGCACAATTTATTATATATGTAAACTACACAACAAGTTCAGCAAATATTAAAGCAACATAATGAATCATTTAAATTGAAACACACAAAACATATCACCATATGTTACACTGTCACCACAGCAGTTTTACAGGCCTACCATGTCTTGTTTGTTTATATAATTGTGATTTGCTCGCAAAGATACCAGACGCCCTGCAAATCCAATTAACTGTTGGTTATATGTTTAGTTTAGTTTAGTTTAATTGACGGATCAACATCACGACACACGGGTGTAACCCATAAGGTTAGTTTAGTTAGTTTAGTCGACGAATCAACATCACGGCACATGGATGGGTGTAACCCATAAGTGCTCCGTTCTACTCCTAACTCAAGCCTGAGTCCGGAGAATCTCAGCTCAGTGCACGAACTCCGTAGTATCGGCGAGGATCCTGACATACTTTGGGTAGATTTTTATCTCGAAATTTTGCCCGGGCAAAGCCGTTAGGCTACTATTTTTCGATTTTCAACTGCCAAGGGACTTTTTACGTGCACAGCAATACACACGGGCATCCGATCTCACTACCCAGAGACCAGGGGAAATTTTATTACTACAAGTCCACGTGACAAAATCCCGGCCCTCACCGGGGCTTGCACCCGGGACCTCCAGTACTCGAGGCGGACACCAAACCTCGAGCCCACTCAACCCCCTGTTAGTTATATGTACTGTAGAGTAGAGGCGGACACCATACCTCGAGCCCACTCAACCCCCTGTTAGTTATATGTACTGTAGAGTAGAGGCGGACACCAAACCTCGAGCCCACTCAACCCCCTGTTAGTTATATGTACTGTAGAGTAGAGGCGGACACCAAACCTCGAGCCCACTCAACCCCCTGTTAGTTATATGTACTGTAGAGTAGAGGCGGACACCAAACCTCGAGCCCACTCAACCCCCTGTTAGTTATATGTACTGTAGAGTAGAGGCGGACACCAAACCTCGAGCCCACTCAACCCCCTGTTAGTTATATGTACTGTAGAGTAGACTGAAGACCCCAGTGTCTGTCACATTCCCCCCATTCTAGTCAGTTACGTGCTATTGAAGATATGGGTTCCTTCCGGCTGGCAGGTTTACTTGGGCTGCCAGAATGTTCCACTGTATGTTTGCTTAACGATTTAGAGAGCTGCATGCTGTTCTATGCCGGTCTCTCTGGCTGAGGGGTTACAACACTTTCTCAGTAATCCCGTTTATCACACAGTCTCGTAGCGGGCGAGAGCTGGAAGCGGTTCGACCCCCGCTGGTGACTTGCGGGATAACTGAGCCGGCCGCTCAGAAAGCAATGGCAAACTACTGAGCGTAATATTGCCAAGACATCAACAGACAGCTGAAAGATGCTGTTGACAGCGATGTCCTGTAAAGGATATGCGAATTAAAAACAAAATAATACTGTTCTATGTTCTAACTGCCGTTCAGCTCTGCCTATGTTAATGGGTAGCATTTACACTGACATTGATACATGCAATACGATGTGGTGCCAGGAGCTACAGTTTCTGTATTCTTCAAAGTGTGCCATGAAGATGCCCACTAGAATAGGACCCAGAGGACTCCCCTTTCAGTGGTAGGATTGTTAGAAGAGTTTGAATGTGATGTTGGCAGTGCATATCGAACTAGTCTCTGGAATGCAGTTGTCAGAATGTGTAAATTTAGCTGTTTCTCCTGTGTGCGTTGACAAATAATCTGTTTTGTTTCTTTCAGGGGAACATTGGTTCACTGAGAGGTTATATCTATGTATCTCTTGGAACTGAGTCCTAGAAACTAGACCAAGATGACATTTATAATTAAAATGAAGGGACTGAAAGGAATGGAGTTTTCAGGATGAAGTGACATCATTAGGGATAGAAAGGAAGATATATATATATATATATATATATAGAGAGAGAGAGAGAGAGAGAGAGAGAGAGAGAGAGAGAGAGAGATAGAGAGAGAGAGAAACGGTGCTTGCAGGGAACTCCCATAGGCAGGAGAACCTGAAGGAACAGATAACTTGTATAGACTGTATCCCGGTGGCTAGCAACAATTACATCATCTCTGTTCCCTGGTTTGTTGATGTCAATGTCCATGTACGTGTCAAATAGAAAGACTGCCAGGATGGTATGCTAATATGTAACACTTGAACAAAGACATAACATTTCAGTATGGATACATTCTTTCCTGACTAAATGGCTGTAATATATCAGTCAACATTTATTGTGATTGTGAATTGATTATTATTTGGGCAGCAATTATAAACTTATCCTTGTATACATATCCGACACATAACATACTAATACATCCACGTTCCATGTATGTCAGAAGAGTATTACGCAGATAAAATAAATGTAAGAAACAATTATAACATGTTAGAAAGTCATAAATTATAATATGTTAGGAAGTCACAAATTATAACATACAGGTAGACAATACTGGGCACCTCCATCGTTACAACTTGTAAGGTCACCTTTGCACATACTAGGTTTTTCACACGTTGATGAAACCAAGGACAAAACAATGAGCTAACGTATAAACTTATACTGCAACAGTACATCAGGACAAACATGATTATGGCACACTCTTGGACTGGTTATAGAACAGTTTCATTTACACAATGTACACGATTGACAAAGCCCATGTGAAGGTCAGTTACAGTGAGAATTCTCAGATCTTGTTGCTTGGTGTCAGTGTGATCAACTTTCATGATTGGTGTCAATGATGTCAACTTTCATGTTTTGTATATGTGATGTCAATTTTGTTAGCTAATTAACTAGTTAGTTAGTCGACAGATCATCCTCATTGCGTTGTATCCTCAAGCGTTGATTTTCGAGAATTTGCTAGACGGTGACGCGGTCATCTACACAGATGGGTCGGTCGTCCGACATGTGAGAAGCTCATGGGCCTTTACAGCTCGGGCCGGAGGGAGAATTGTGAAGGAGGACTCTGGTGCTTTCACTGAAACCACAAGTAGCCTGACCATGGAAGTCATGGCAGTAAGTAAAGCAATAACATGGCTCGAGACACAGACATTCACTAGGGCTTGTTTCCTTAGCGACTCAATGAACATGATCAAGAGGATAGAGGAGGGGTCGATCCGAAGAGAATGGTTGCTGCCTCTGGAGCGGTCTCGGCTGGCAAAGATTAGTTTCATCTTTGTGCCAGGGCATGCGGGAGTACAGGGAAATGAGCGGGCTGACAAGCTCGCAGGTGAGGCTACTGTGGAGGCCGGACGCGCCATGGACCAGGCCGACATTCTGAATGCTCTACGAGAAGTAAGACTTTTGCGAGAACCAAGTGATGACTGTGAATCTACAACAATGGCCAGACTGCGAGAGCAGCAAATTAAAAGAGGGGTGGCCAAACAAGAACACTACGCAGGAAGCCAAAGAAGATTGATAAACCAACACAGAACTGGCGTCGTTAGCCGCTACACGTTGCGGGATTTGCTGAGGAGGGGATCCGAGCACTTATGGACTGAATGGTTCGATGTGCAATGAGGATGATCTGTCGACTAACTAACTAACTAACTATCCTCATTGCACATCGAACCATTCAGTCCATAAGTGCTCGTATCCCCTCCTCAGCAAATCCCGCAGCGTGTAGCGGCTCACGACACCAGTTCTGTGTTGGTTTATTACTCTTCTTTGGCTTCCTGCGTAGTGTTCTTGTTTGGCCATACCTCTTTTAACTTTCTGTTCTCGCAGCCTGACCATGGTTGTAGATTCCAAGTCATCGCTTGGTTCTCGTAAACGACTTTCTTCTCGTTGAGAATTCAGAATGTCTGCCTGGTCCATGGCTCGTCCGCCTTCCATTGTAGCTCTACCTGTAATCCTGTCAGTCTGCTCATTCGCTTGTACACCCGCATGCCCTGGCACGAAGATTAATCTTTGCCAGCCGAGACCGCTTCAGAGATAGCAGCCACTCTCTTCGGACCCACCCCATCTCTATCCTCCTGAGCATACTCATTGAGTCACTAAGGACACACGCCCGATTGAATGTCTGTGTCTCGAGCCATGTTATTGCTTCACTTACTGCCATGATGTCCATATTCAGGCTGCTTGTGGTCAAAGCAAAAGCGCCAGACTCTTCCTTCACAATTTTCCCTCCGACCTGAGCCGTAAAGGCCCATGAACTTCTCACTCCTCGGACGACCAACCCATCAGTGTAAATGACAGCATCATCCTCTAAAGAATTCTCGAAGATCAGAGCCGGTACTTCCGCCTCCACAGCAGCTGGATTTTCTTGTCTGCATTTCCTGTCTAGTTGGATGCAGACTGAAAAGGATGTACAGAAATCTGTTGGCACTTGTACCCACTCCTCGCCAGGTTCTAAGTCCTCAAGTGAACACACCTGCAGAAGAATGTCTTCGACCTGACCCATCCACGACTTTCCTCTTTTTAACCTGCTGCCGTTTACCTTCTTAATCTCGCTATGCAGTGGATGTTGTGTGTTTGCGTTGTCTCTGAGATAGGCACGCACTTGGCACATTTGTATCCCGTCCCTCATGGTTGGAAAAGCAAGAAGGTAGCGTATCGCCCTGCATTCTGTATCTCTTGAACATCCAAGAATAAGGCGCATAGCTTCGGACTGTATCCTTTTCCTCCTTTCTACCTGCTTATGGTTTAGAGTCAGGATATCCATCGCATACACCAAAACATAAAGAACCAGACGCTCGAAAAGAAGACATAGATGGCGCTGCTCTCAGTTTGCATTGCAGCCAAACCCCGCCTGTCCTTTGTTATCACCTGGTGTACGTGCTCAGCATAAGCTAGGCTTCGATCAAATCGTTTCCCCAGGTAATTCATTGTCTGCGTTCTTTCCACCGTCTCTGAACCCAGATTTACAGTTGGCGTTGGGACGTTGACAAAATGGTTATTCAAAGAGAACCATGTCACTGCTGCCTTCGTTGGTTTGACCATTGCCCCAGCTTCAACACACCAACTGCTTGTGCGATTGAGTTCGGTTTGTAATTCCACAGCAACCTGATCTCTATCCTTACGCAAACGATACACTAAAACATCGTCTTCATACGACAATGTCCTCCCCAGTCCTATGATTTGCTCGCTAGTGATTCTCACAGTGTAGGTGTTGAACAGTACCGGAGATAATGGTGATCCCTGTGGTAGGCCAGGATATATCGTTGTTGGTTTCGAAGTCCAACTGCCACATCTAAAAACTACTTTCCGTTGGAAGAGGGCTGCAGCGATCCAACTAAGGAGGAAATGATTTATCTTGAGTTCAAGAAGCTGAAGCATTAACAATTCCAATGATACTCTGTTGTACGCGTCCTCAAGATCAATCGCTGCCGCAAAGGTATCAACGCCTGAGTGGAAACCTTCATTGACATCAAGGGCAAAAACTGCTGCATTGGTCCAGGTTTCTCTTTTTGGTCGGTACCCACCCAGGGTAGGTGGGACAACACCTTGCATCTCTAGCTGGCTTGATATTTTTCTGGCAATTAACTTCTCCAGCAGCTTGCCTATTGTGTTCTGCATGGTTATTACTCGATATCCTTGAATTTTTGTGTGGTCTTTGCCAGGCTTCGGCAAGGGAATCAGATAGCTTTGTAACCACTCCTTGTTGATGCTAGCACTCCCTAAACTGTTGTTGTACATGTCTCCTAGGTTCTCAAGCTCGTTGTCGGTACACCTATTGATGTCATCGTATCTTATGCCATCTGGCCCTGGAGCGCTGTTTTTTGATCGTCGAAGCACAGCCTTGATTTCCTTCTCACTGTGTCTTCATCCGAAATGTTCTGGGCCTTGCAAGTCTGAGGTGACCTCCGTGGCAAGATTTTGGCCTCTCATGTCTGTCTGGTTGCTCTGCTCTAGATAGCTTTCGAAGAGGGCTTTGCCCTTGTTCTCGCCAGTCCTCTGCCAGATGAGGTCAGCACCTTGGAAGTCAGGAATACTCTTATTCTTGACTACCCCACTCATGCTTTTATGTAGTCGCCAGAACAATTTCAGTGACTTGTCTGTGCTTGCTCTGTGACACACCTCTGCCCATTTTTCACTTTTAACAACCTTAACCAGTTTTATTTATTTATTTATTTATTTTTAGTAGCTTACTTTTGTGCGCATCTCTCTTTCTAAGTGCATGCAGGGACTAGAATGGGCAACTCTGTTCTTCCTGGCGTTTTGCCATTTCCTTACAGCTCTACGCTTATCCACGCAGGCCTTTTCCACCTCGAAATTCCACAAAGGTGGCTGCTACCAGCTCCCCCCCCCCCCCCCCTGCTATAAAGCTTTCTGCGCTTGTCACGTCTTATTTTACTCAACACACCTTGCTCTCTACTGTCATACTGGAAAGACTAGACCGTTGACTTGTGCTGCCTAGTTCTGCCTTTCTCCATCAATATGCTGCCAGGGTGGTGGTCGCTGCCGTGGTACCCTAGGACACCCCATCTACACACTGTAGTGATTGAAGGAGACACCAGCGCTAGATCAAAAGCACTACCCACATGCCTCGAAGTGCCTACACCGGCAACCGTCGAGGTATCAACTCGTACTAATGCAAAACAGCAACGAAGGACGAGGAATTAAACTTGCGTCCTTACCTTGAATACAATGACAATCAACGGCAAAAGTCAAGATATCAAAACGCCACCAGAAGTTTATTCCGTAGCAGACATGTGAACATTAAACTCACGCAGACCTGTAGGTTTACCCCTATAGACGGGGTCGGCACCTATTTTACTAATCCACCGATGAGTGTCCAGTCTACTGCGCTCTGCTTGACGCCCTGATCCACTGATTCCATTTAAGCTGTAATTCCACTCTAGGTTTTTCCGCCCGGTTACTTCACTGCAGTGTCATCATCAACAGATCCCTCTCCTGACTCAGAGCTACCTCACGCTCATATCATCGCGTCCAGAGGTCACCTCACACAGATCCTTTGAAAAACACGTCCTTGTTCGAAATCACCATCACCGCGTCTCCCCGTTGCTATCTACTGACGTTATCCTTTTCTACCGCCTATTCCGATGACGTCATTCTGTCTAAACGCCATGTGGCACCACATCACCTGGACGACTTGCTGTCCTGGTGACGCAGCCACTTTTCATACAAACCAGGTCAATGGTTTCAAGTGCAGTCTCGAGCTCCTCCCTCTGTGTGTTGGGGAAAATGTTTACCCATGATCTGCCTTTAGCGTTGAAATCGCCACAGAAAATGACATTTCTCTCGTGACCTAATATGTCACTTAAGCACTGCCACTTCTAGGAATCCACACTCGCGTTACGATATAAACATTAACCAACACGAATGGTAGACCGGATTGAACTCTAACCGCTTGTATTTGTATGTCGTCATTGCTCCAACTGGATATGTCTAGCTCTGAAGCCACCATACTGTCGCGAATGAGAATCGCCATTCCCAGATGTCGCCTATTGTAAAACATTTGAAGCCGGCAATTTAGAGTAACTGATCACCCAATCTCGTCTCCTGGACCGCTACAATGGCGGTCCTATATACCAGGTTTTCCAGAATAGGGCCTCGTTGTTTTACGCTGGCACAGTTCCAATTTAGAATACCAGTTTTCCTTAGGCCCAGACGGTCACATTTGAGCCTAAAACGTCTTGCTCCACCTCGTCTGCCATGCCGCTTAAGGCCTCCCCTCCCCACCGCCCCCATAGTTTTGTTAGGTTGAATGCCCTCCGCATGGAGCACAAACGCTGCTCCGCCATGTTGAAAAACCGAACACCATAGAAATACACACGATGCGAATACTCACTAAAGGATTGCTTCGCTCAAAGCACGAACTCCGTAGCATCGGCGATGATCTTGAGAAGAAACTCCTGGTTTTACATCCTGGCACACAAATTACATGCAAGAGATTAAAATATCCATTTCCTACGCGAAAAAGGAACGGTCACAAAACAACACAACCGTCCGCCGCCATCTTGATGATCCGTGTCTGTGATGTCAACTTTCATATTCTGTGTATGCAATGTCCGCTTTTATACTTTGTGTCTATAATGTCAACTTTCATGTTTTGTGTCTATGATTGATATAAACTTGCATGTTATGTACCTATGCTATGTCAACTTGGATGTTTTGTGTCAATGCAATGTTAACTTTCATGTTATGGACATATGCAATGTCGCTTTCATGTTTTGTATCTCTGATGTCAACTTTCATTATTGTGTCTGTAATGCCAACTTTCATGTTTTGTACATGTGATGTCAACTCTCATGTTTGTTTTGTTGTCGTTGTAAAAGTCAACCATTTAATTCCTCGAGGTTCACAAACACAGAATATAATATATAGAACTAGTCTTATTTTATCTTTACATCTACAACCTAAGTCATCCTACTATTGCAACCTCAGTCACCCTATTGGAGACTTGAGTTGTTAAACCAGGGTGTCATTATAGCAATATGATTTGAGACTTGAGAAGTTAAACCAGTGTGTCATTATAGCAATAGGATTGGAGACTCGAGAAATGTTCATACCTTTCAATATGGTACTAGAACGATTTGTTTCCTGGTTTTATTTTGTCTTTTTTTCGTGGAATTCTAATGTTAGTTTATTTTATATCCTTGTAATGTTCACGAAGTTATGTTAAAAGGGATATTTCTGCTTTTTTCTTTAGCTATGTGTTCATGTTTCTTCAACGATGTGTTCATGTTTGTTCATCTATGTGTTCATGTTTGTTCAGCTATTTGCATTGTGCGTACGCTAATCAAGACTTCGACTAAAGCCTCTATGGACAATTCTATGTTGTTCATCTGTCAAGAACCTAATCATATTCCATATTCATTCACTAGAATGCATGTTTGTAGTGACTCACATTGACAACTCTCAAACAGACTAGTTGTGTGATACACCTATACACGACCATCAGTCCTTGGTGATCATCCTCTTCTTGCCGAAGTTCATGCCGGACTGGTTAGCGAACTTGTTGGTCCCCATCTGCAGGTTGATGACACTCTCGCCCATCTTGAGCTGCTCCTCTGTGAAGGTTCGTCGGTTGACCTCTGACTTCTTAGGCCACATCCGGGTCCCGGTGTAACTGGGGCGGGACTCTGCCTGCAGGATGATGGAATTGTACGAGTTACAATTACTGATCATACTGAGCAACGTGATGGTGTTGTGTTGTTAAGTATTAAATCAGACAGCAAAAACTAAACTATAATCAGCGATTTATGGTTAAATTAGACACCAGCACAACTGTCATTAAATGTTCATAGTCAAAACTGACAGCAAGGACTGGGTTTTGGTGACTAGCTGATAGATGTAAATAGGTAACCACTGATCACAGTATCACCATATTTACAGATGTTTAAATAAGCGACGTTCAAGCTGTGTAGTACAACGTTTATGGAAAATGGAATTGAGTGATCATTGTTCACTGCAACGCAATATGTCTGGCAGTTGTAAATGAGTTTACACATTGTCCAATGTTCTAAAATAGTTCTGGAAGATGTAAATGAGTTTACACATTGTTCAATGTGGAAAATGTTTCTGCAGACGTAAATTAGGGATTATTGTCCAGTGTCTTTTCAATATTTCAGATAGTTGTAAATGACTGTGTGTATATATATATATATATATATATATATATATATATATATATATATATATATATATATATATATATATATATATATATAAAGTGGTGATGTCTGTCAGTTCATAGAAGTATCACGGGTCTCACCTCGATGCCCAGAGCTCGTATGGCAGCGCAGACTTGAGGCAGGTTGGTTCTCTCATACAGCGAGTCTGTCTGGAACGTATTGCTCTCACAGACTCCAAACTCCTGGCACTTGTAGGCAAAGAGCTCTATCCTGCAAACACAGAACACACAGTGTGAACATCCAGCATGTACAAAGAGCTCTATCCTGCAAACACAGAACACACAGTGTGAACATCCAGCATGTACAAAGAACTCTATCCTGCAAACACAGAATACACAGTGTGAACACCCAGCATGTACAAAGAACTCTATCCTGCAGACACAGAACACACAGTGTCAACATCCAACATGTACAATGTAAGCCATACATCGAAGTTCAATGACACGGGTCTAGATCCTGGTCACAAGAAGACAGAGAAAGGGATCTACGACTTAGACACAATGACACAGAGAAACAGATCTCGGTCATAGAGAAAGAGATCTAGAGCTTGGGGCAATGTGAGATAAAGTGATCTATACAAGGACACAGAAAAGTAGATCTAGGACTTAAACACAAGGACCCAGAGGAGTAGATTTGTGAATGAAACACAAGGTTCCAGAGGAGTAGATTTGTGAATGAAACACAGACACAGAGGAGTAGATTTGTGAATGAAAGACAGACACAGAGGAGTAGATTTGTGAATGAAAGACAGACACAGAGGAGTAGATTTGTGAATGAAAGACAGACACAGAATACAGCAGCAGGTTCCTCTACTCAGAGTTTACAGTTCAATAATAATACAATCAATTGCCCCCAAGCATGTGTTCTGCTACGGGCCTATAGCGCCATGGAGTCCTGAGAGCATGTGTTCTGCTACGGGCCTATAGCGCCATGGAGTCCTGAGAGCATGTGTTCTGCTACGGGCCTATAGCGCCATGGAGTCCTGAGAGCAAGAAGGAATTGGTGGCCAATATTTCACTCACTGTGGCAAGCGACAAGCCCAGCCTCGAACCCGCATTTGATCATGCTCATGACATGACCAGCGCAGTTCGCTATCACCCTCGCTAGCCCGACCGCCACTCAGAGTATACATGAATTAATGATGGTGTCACTCTTTGTGTGATCAACTCCACGACCTAGTTCACAACCCCACAACCTAGTTAACAACCCCACTACCTAGTTCACAACCCAACTACCTAGTTAACAGCCGGACAACCCATGTTCACAACCGCACTACTTAGTTTACAACCCCATAACCTAGTTCACAACCCCACAATCTAGTTCACAGCCCAACAACCTAGTTCACAGCCCCACTACCTGTTCACAGCCCCACTACCTGTTCACAGCCCCACTACCTGTTCACAGCCCCACTACCTAGTTCACAGCCTGACAACCTAGTTCACAACCGCACTACCTAGTTCACAACCCCACAATCTAGTTCACAGCCTGACAACCTAGTTCACAACCCTTCAACCTAGTTCACAACCGCACAACCTAGTTCATAACCACACTACCTGTTCACAACACCACAATCTAGTTCACAACACCACTACCTAGTTTACAACCCCACTACCTGTTCACAACTCCACTACCTAATTCACAACAAACATTTACACAACCTCACAACCTAATTCACAACCCCACAACCTAGTTCACAGCAAACACTGACGTAAACATACATACACACCCAGAGACAGAATAATTTTCAAGCAAGAAATAAAACAATAACGAAACCAGTAAAATATAGTACACGTTACAACAAAACAAACAATAACAATCATCATGTCAATGGCTGCCATTTACAACAATCAGCTACAGGTGTGAGATCAAACCCACACGAGACTGGTACGGACAAGTACTCATGTCTGCTGTATGGCCAAACATCAACATGGCTTTTATCACATAGCGTTAAAGTCATTACCATGTAGGATGGAGCATATCAAATAATGGAAATAGAGGCTGTTATTGCATCACTTCACTAACAAATATGATTAAACCATCCGAGTCTCCGTTCTCGCTTCAGGAAGTTTAGAATGAATGGCTGTGGCATGAGTGGCTGCCACTTGTGGAGACCTCAAAGCTTTGAGACCTTGTGTAGATCTGTTGTTCAAGTCACGCAAGGGTGCGTGGAAACAAGAGAGCTGATATGCTTGAATGTTTCAGGTGGAGGGGTTGGCATCGCTGGAAATGGCAGATATTGCGTGCATGTCATGCATTTCTTTGCCCTGGGCATGCAAGTATGTGGGGAAATAAACAGACTGATAGATGAGCTGCTGCTGTCCCTCTGGGCGGAGAGCAACTTTATAATAAAGGTGATGTGTTGACGATTCTCTGAGATCGGGTGGAGAGTGCAGCTAAATGATAGAGTATTCATAACTGGCTGAGATGGGAGTGAGTAAAAGGTCTAAACCATACTCCAAGTATGGAGGGAAAACCCGGCGATCTTTTAATCACATGGCTACTGGAATAATGAGTCAGAGAACACTTTGTGGCTTTTGAAGAGGGAGATGGAGAATGTGTGAATATGTCCGGAGTGCAGTGATGTCGATTATTAAGTTAAGTATACATATAAACACACACACACACACACACACACACACACACACACACACACCCACACACACGCACACGCACACACAGTGTCCAGATGTTTATAATTCGTATAATGTAACCAGTTACTCGTATAACTTAGGCACTGTGACTATTTGCTGTGGAAACTCAAGTACTGTGTCTAATTACTGTTATAACTTATGCAATGCGACATATTATTGTTATAAATAAGCAATGTGAAAAATTATTGTTTTAACACAGAAAATGTGACTAATTATTGTTATAGCTGAGACATTGTAACTAATGACTGTTATAGCTATGACACTGCAACAAATTATTGTTATAACTCAGGTACAGTGACTTTCATTGTTCTAACTCATTTAATACGACTAATTACTGTTATATCTCGTGCACTATGACTAATTACTGTTACAACTCATGGACTGTGACTAATTACTGTATAACTAATGTACTGTAGCTAGTCAGCTGACAATATTTTACATCAACAGGAAAAGCTCAGCCATTCCACGGTAGACAGTGGGATAATGGTGTGGACGTAGGGGTTTCATATACACAATGTCATGGGGTTAGGAAGTGGGATGGCTAATTCTCGCACTCATCAACATGTTCCTCCCTTTCCTGTCAACCGTAACCATGGGATGAGCCGAGGTCAACCTCCCATTCCTGTCTGCCATAACCATGGGATGAGCTGAGGTCAACCTCCCATTCCTGTCTGCCATAACCATGGGAATAGCTGAGGTCAACCTCCCATTCTTGTCTGCCATAACCATGGGATGAGCTGAGGTCAACCTCCCATTCCTTTTTGTCATAACCATGGGATGAGCTGAGGTCAACCTCCCATTCCTGTCTGCCATAACCATGGGATGAGCTGAGGTAAAACCCCCATTCCTGTTTGTCATAACCATGGGATGAGCTGAGGTCAACCTCCCATTCCTGTCTGCCATAACCATGAGATGAGCTATACCCCCATTTGAGCAGAGGGTCCAGTCCACATCCAGCCGGCTTGGTCTCTGCTCCCTCAGTGTCCTGCCCATGTTGTTCATCTCTGTGACTCTCTTCTCCATAGGTATGCCCTGATCTGTCTCTGATTCTCTTCCCCATAGCTCTGCCCTGATCTCTGTCTCTGATCCTCTTCCCCTTAGCTCTGCCCCGAGGCTTCTAAAACAGAGACTAGCTAGTTATGCTATGATCAGATTTTCTCTGCGTGTCCTATTCAGCGCTATAATTTGTTTGTTTGTTTGTTTGAGAGAGAGAGAGAGAGAGAGAGAGAGAGAGAGAGAGAGAGAGAGAGAGAGAGAGAGAGAGAGAGAGAGAGAGAAAAGACAGACAGACAGAGACAGAGACAGAGAGAGATTGTGTGTTTATGTGTGTGTGAGAGCCTGCCACGCTTTGTATGTGTGATTCTGGTATACCATTTTAATTGTTCTATTCTAAGAATATCTTGCGCGGTTGATAGGGAACTCCGCTAGTATAATCATTAGCACGATCTTGCAGGAGTTGGACTCTTGGGCTCGTCGCTGGCCACAGTGAGGGTAAGACGGCCGCCTCTGCCTCCTTGCTCTAGGGATGCAAAGTATGATGGCGCTGTTACATCTCAGACCCGTCGCAGAAATCTGTTAATGAGTTATTTTTGTTTTAGTTCTAAGCAAACACAATGTAATGAATTTCATCTCATCTCATCTCATCCCATCTCATCTCATTTCATCTCAGCTCATTTCATCTCATCTCATCCCATCCCGTTATTCTTGCTCTTTGCGGTGTCGAGGTGAAGCAAAAACAGCGGGAGAGTGCCCGTTTATGGGCTTCATATATAGAGATTCCCATGGACTCTGATATTCCCTCTGTCCATCGTTTACATGGTCGGCCTCTTCTTCTGGTTCCATCTGGTCTGTACATCATTGCTTGTTGTGGTATACTGTTAGTTGGTAGCCTAGTTATATGGCCGAACCATGTCACTCGCTGTTTTCTGATGAAATCTAGCGCTGTTATAACCCCAACTTTAGTCGTGATTTCTTCATTTCCTCAATTTTCTCTTCCTAATACATTGAATATTCTTCTCATGAATCTCACTTCTCTTGTTGTAAATTTTCTTCTCATTTTTTCTGTCTATGTTTGGCATTGGTAGCATAAAGTTGATAGGAAGATTGTGTTGTAACATGCTTTTTTTAAAAAGTAACTATTGATACATGTTTGTTCTTTAGTGTTGGTACCATTTGTCCAATGAGTTGGCTTGAACTATTGCATCTATTTGGATCTCGTATTCTGATTTGCTATGTGATGATATTATACTTCCGAAATACTTGAAGCTCTTTGCTTGTTTCAGGGGGTGTTCTTGTAGATGAATCTGAATAAATCTCTGTATTGTATTATATCTTCGTATTAGATAAATAAATGAGCCCAACCAACTATTAATGTCTTTTAATTAAATGTTCACACTATGATAGTCAGAGCACACTGATAGCATGTACTTGTTATATCACATGTGCTCATTTACAAGAAATCGCTCAGGTGTACAGTGCTACAAAGTGGCTGGGGCGAATTGTGTGTGTCGATATTCCATTGTTGTGGAGTGTTGAGTTAGAGCAACAACAGACCTGGTTGATGATGGCTTGTTTGTAAGAGACATCCACTCAATCATGCACTGGCCTACAATTGTTGTTGCAACACAGATCTGTCAATAGTTGGAGGTCAAACTTCCTGCAGTCGTAGTTTGTCAACATTTGGAGCAACAGTTCCTGCAGTGAGGCTGTGTCAACATATGGAGGCAACAGTCCCTGCAGTGAGGCTGTGTCAACATTTGGAGGCAACAGTTCCAGTAGTGAGGCTGTGTCAACATTTGGAGGCAACAGTTTCTGCAGTGAGGCTCTATCAACTTGTACGCCAAATCCAATTGCACTTACCAATTCACATGCAGGTGTCAGTCTACCTACATCGGCAGAACAGAGAGACAGTTAAACAAAAGAGTGGTCAAACACATACCCAACTGGATTGACAAGGTAATACAAAAGGATGATGGGAACCTGGCCAAGCCCACACGCCATAAGCCTCCTACATCATCGATTCGGACGGCACATTTTAGAAAGTGGCCACGTGATTGATAGAGTGTATATTTCAGCTTGAAGGATTTATCTAGTTACTTTATGTTGTGTGAATTCTGCAGTATGTACAGTACTTGACGAGATGCAGCCACATACGAAAGGTAATGAATCATGCAATCTATTGTTCGTGTCTTCGTTATTGACATATAGTTAATCCTTAGTCTCAGCTCCAACTTCACGGCAACGGGTCACCCCAAAAATCCCCGTTCCTGTGCCAGTGAATATCACATAAAATATCCCTCACTGTCCCATATAAACAGTGGAACAGACAGCAGCCCGGCAAACCAACACCACGCACACGCATTAATGCATAAGGCTGCTGCCAGAATGCCAACACAACAGTCCGCCAATAAAATTACAGTTGGTTGTCGATATAAGCGGAAGTCACAATTGGAAATATAATTCTATCTCAATCTGGGAGCGAATCCGGAAGTTATATGGATAATCTGGTTAACTACCCTTCACTATGGTAGCATTGGGAGGAGAGATTGTGTAGTCTGGATAACTATCCGTCACTATGTTAGCATTGGGAAGGGTCGGGCATGGCTAAAAGGTTGTGTAGTCTGGGTAACTATCCGTCACTTTGTTAGCATTGGGAGGGTTGGGGCATGGCTGGGAGGTTATGGTTTCCGATTCAGAAGGTACTGGATTAGATGGCAGCATAGAGCTGGAATGTATCAACAATCATTGCCATCTAATGACACAGCCCGTCCCCCTAATCTCTTGAGTAGTGAGATATGACACCTAGCTCTCCCAGGCAAGGGTGACAACTGGAGGTGGAGTGCGCCAGTTGTGCAGGATAAATATCCCACGACAGTTGGAAATCGCAAAGAGTAGACCATAAAGTCGCACCCCGAACAACATGGCTAGCACAGAAAATTTACCCAGGGGTAGATAGAGCCTGCAGGGAAGGGTGGGATATGTCTAGACTAGAGGATGAAACTATACTCAGGGGTAGATAGAGCCTGCTGGGAAGGGTGGGATATGTCTAGACTAGAGGATGAAACTACACCCAGGGGTAGATAGAGCCTGCAGGGAAGGGTGGGATATGTCTAGACTAGAGGATGAAACTATACCCAGGGGTAGATAGAGCCTGCTGGGAAGGGTGGGATATGTCTAGACTAGAGGATGAAACTATACCCAGGGGTAGATAGAGCCTGCTGGGAAGGGTGGGATATGTCTAGACTAGAGGATGAAACTACACCCAGGGGTAGATAGAGCCTGCAGGGAAGGGTGGGATATGTCTAGACTAGAGGATGAAACTATACCCAGGGGTAGATAGAGCCTGCTGGAAAGGGTGGGATATGTCTAGACTAGAGGATGAAACTACACCCAGGGGTAGATAGAGCCTGCAGGGAAGGGTGGGATATGTCTAGACTAGAGGATGAAACTATACCCAGGGGTAGATAGAGCCTGCTGGGAAGGGTGGGATATGTCTAGACTAGAGGATGAAACTATACCCAGGGGTAGATAGAGCCTGCAGGGAAGGGTGGGATTTGTCTAGACTAGAGGATTAAACTATACCCAGGGGTAGATAGAGCCTGCTGGGAAGGGTGGGATATGTCTAGACTAGAGGATGAAACTATACCCAGGGGTAGATAGAGCCTGCAGGGAAGGGTGGGATATGTCTAGACTAGAGGATGAAACTATACCCAGGGGTAGATAGAGCCTGCTGGGAAGGGTGGGATATGTCTAGACTAGAGGATGAAACTATACCCAGGGGTAGATAGAGCCTGCAGGGAAGGGTGGGATATGTCTAGACTAGAGGATGAAACTATACCCAGGGGTAGATAGAGCCTGCTGGGAAGGGTGGGATATGTCTAGACTAGAGGATGAAACTATACCCAGGGGTAGATAGAGCCTGCTGGGAAGGGTGGGATATGTCTAGACTAGAGGATGAAACTATACCCAGGGGTAGATAGAGCCTGCTGGGAAGGGTGGGATATGTCTAGACTAGAGGATGAAACTATACCCAGGGGTAGATAGAGCCTGCAGGGAAGGGTGGGATATGTCTAGACTAGAGCATGAAACTATACCCAGGGGTAGATAGAGCCTGCAGGGAAGGGTGGGATATGTCTAGACTAGAGGATGAAACTATACCCAGGGGTAGATAGAGCCTGCTGGGAAGGGTGGGATATGTCTAGACTAGAGCATGAAACTATACCCAGGGGTAGATAGAGCCTGCAGGGAAGGGTGGGATATGTCTAGACTAGAGGATGAAACTATACCCAGGGGTAGATAGAGCCTGCTGGGAAGGGTGGGATATGTCTAGACTAGAGGATGAAACTATACCCAGGGGTAGATAGAGCCTGCTGGGAAGGGTGGGATATGTCTAGAGCATGAAACTATACCCAGGGGTAGATAGAGCCTGCTGGGAAGGGTGGGATATGTCTAGAGCATGAAACTATACCCAGGGGTAGATAGAGCCTGCTGGGAAGGGTGGGATATGTCTAGAGCATGAAACTATACCCAGGGGTAGATAGAGAGAGATATGTGGGACTAGAGGATGAAACTATACCCAGGGGTAGATAGAGCCTGCTGGGAAGGGTGGGATATGTCTAGACTAGAGGATTAAACCATACCCAGGGGTAGATAGAGAGAGATATGTGGGACTAGAGGATGAAACTATACCCAGGGGTAGATAGAACCTGCTGGGAAGGGTGGGATATGTCTAGACTAGAGGATGAAACTATACCCAGGGGTAGATAGAACCTGCTGGGAAGGGTGGGATATGTCTAGACTAGAGGATGAAACTATACCCAGGGGTAGATAGAGCCTGCAGGGAAGGATGGGATCTGTCTAGAGCATGAAACTATACCCAGGGGTAGATAGAGCCTGCAGGGAAGAGTGTGATCTGTCTGGAGGATTAAACTATACCCAGGGGTAGACAGAGCCTTCAGGGAAGGGTGGGATCTGTCTAGAGCATGAAACTATACCCTAGTGCATGCTGGAGTCGGACACGCGGAACTGTGAGATGTATAATTATGTGTGACGTACTCCCTTAGAAAGAGAGTGGCAGAAGAAGAATATTAGCATTGGTTCCAACATCAATATTACACCAACAACACGTCATCATGAACATTACATCAACAATACCTCAACATAATCATTACACTGACGTCACATCAACATTACATTGACATCACATCAACATTACATTGGGATCACATCAACATTACATCGGCACCACATCAACATTACAAACACACGAGATCACAGAAACTGTCAAGAATCAAAGACAACAACAATCTCAACTGAAACACATTTACTACACCGAAACTGTCAAGGCGTGGGCTGGCTCAAACACATGAGTTCCTCCACCAGACAACAGATCAGAAACATTAGCACAAGAACCTCGGCTGCAATAACTGGCAATGTGATGCCGTGCCACCTCTGATTCCAAGTCGGCACAATAATGTCAGGTGTAAGCTTCACTGCTTGCTGTATGGTTACACAGACATCAACACAATCATGTCAGGTGTAAGCTTCACTGCTTGCTGTATGGTTACACAGACATCAACACAATCATGTCAGGTGTAAGCTTCACTGCTTGCTGTATGGTTACACAGACATCAACACAATCATGTCAGGTGTAAGCTTCACTGCTTGCTGTATGGTTACACAGACATCAACACAATAATGCCAGGTGTAAGCTTCACTGCTTGCTGTATGGTTACACAGACATCAACACAATCATGTCAGGTGTAAGCTTCACTGCTTGCTGTATGGTTACACAGACATCAACACAATAATGTCAGGTGTAAGCTTCACTGCTTGCTGTATGGTTACACAGACATCAACACAATAATGTCAGGTGTAAGCTTCACTGCTTGCTGTATGGTTACACAGACATCAACACAATCATGTCAGGTGTAAGCTTCACTGCTTGCTGTATGGTTACACAGACATCATCACAATCATGTCAGGTGTAAGCTTCACTGCTTGCTGTATGGTTACACAGACATCAACACAATCATGTCAGGTGTAAGCTTCACTGCTTGCTGTATGGTTACACAGACATCAACACAATAATGTCAGGTGTAAGCTTCACTGCTTGCTGTATGGTTACACAGACATCAACACAATAATGTCAGGTGTAAGCTTCACTGCTTGCTGTATGGTTACACAGACATCAACACAATCATGTCAGGTGTAAGCTTCACTGCTTGCTGTATGGTTACACAGACATCAACACAATAATGTCAGGTGTAAGCTTCACTGCTTGCTGTATGGTTACACAGACATCAACACAATAATGTCAGGTGTAAGCTTCACTGCTTGCTGTATGGTTACACAGACATCAACACAATAATGTCAGGTGTAAGCTTCACTGCTTGCTGTATGATTACACAGACATCAACACAATAATGTCAGGTGTAAGCTTCACTGCTTGCTGTATGGTTACACAGACATCAACACAATAATGTCAGGTGTAAGCTTCACTGCTTGCTGTATGGTTACACAGAAATGCTCCTTCCTTACACAGAAATGCTCCTGCCTTACACAGAATGTTTCCTTCCATGGCAAGCGGGCAAACCGTCTGCTTCAAGCCACGAAGGTGGTGGCTTCATGTTTGTACTTCGATATTTGGTTCACGCGCGCAATTTGTTTCGGAGTACCCTGGGGCTCGTTGCTGGAGCTACGGAGTTCATGCTCTGTGTGATGCTTACAGTGGGCCACTGTGAAGAAAGAAGACCGGGCCATACGGGATAGAACCCGGTGCAATGAAGTCAGTCATCTTGCGAGGCTTATCCCTATTATCCGGGCGTTTCTCCCTGACCGTCTGCACCATCGGAGAGCTCTCCATGTGAAAACTGCCCAGTAAAGATGCCATAGAAACCAATCAATCCACCCTCTCAATGCCACAGTCTAGCATGTCCGGGGCAACATACCCACACAAGTTTCTCTGGGCTAGTCACACTGACAGAAGGCACACATACACGCCGCAGACGGATATTTATGACCTTGTGTATCAACACTGAATCAGCGACTCTGTTATAATTACAGCTTTTGAACCATTAGAGCGCAGACGTGACTGGCCCTGATAACATCACCATGTCGGATGTCGTCAGAACATAAACCCCCGACCTGCTCTTCCACAGTTCTACACCTGACTGGTGGTACACTCCCAACTTGACCCGTCGGTGTACATGACGACATTGTGGTCACTAGTACCGTCCACTAACAGTTGTAGTGTTTGTGTGTCGGTCAGCCCTCCACGCCACTATCTGCATGGATCAGCCCTTAACTCCACTCCCTGCTAGAATAGCTAACACATTATAATAGTGTCCCTGTTTTTTGTTGCAGTTGCATATCCTTTACAGGACGTTGCAGTCAATACCTGCATATTACTGCCGTTGTTGATGTCTTTGTAAGTTTTACGTTCAGTAGTATGCAATAGCTTTTTGAACGACCGGCTCCCATACAAACACGTTAAAACCAGCGCGACACGGTCTGCTGCCAAATCGGTCACCGCTGTGTTTCTAACGCAGGTAAACGACATTACTAATCGCTTCCGCAACGCCATCGCCACGGAGAGTGTCAATCACGCGAGCCAATATAAATACGTGGCATACTGTAGTACAACATATCCTCAAGAACTATGAGCGTCATAAACATGTCTCACTCACAACAAACAGTGGCTACAGAAATCAACACCGCTTACACCACAAGGAAATATTTGTTGATGATTCGAAGGAACATGTGTTGATGATAACAAGAAATATGTGTTGATCATACGAAGCAAACGGGGATATTTTCCTTAGTGATAAACTTTCCTAGACCAAACCACACATTGAATGTTCTTAATGGTAAATATTTGTTGAGATGACGCAACAAATGATGTGTGCTGAGTGTTTAATAATTGTTGCTCACATGAAACTAACAGAGACATTTCATTGCTAGAAATTAATTAATCACATGAAAATAACAGACATTTCAATGCTAGAAATTAATTAATCACATGAAATTAAGAGATATTTCAGTGTTAAAAATTAATTAATCACATTAAATTAACAAAAACTTTTTATTGCAATAAACTCAAATGAGGGAACAATTTCGTAGAACATACAGACCATTCGAATTCTAGCCAGAAACACTTAAAAAACTGCAATATTGACACATTAATAACATGAATAAATGGCTGTACAAATACAAACATTGATAATATCAAAGACAATGCCACTGTAAAAAGAATAAGCTGACATCAAGCAGATCAAGACTGATCATTCATAAACATTAGCCAGTGTGTTACTGCAAGCGGCTTTCCTCTTCTATCAAACTTGAAACTTCTTCGCTTGAACCAGATAAGCATAGCAACACATTAAGCACGCTAACAATGTCCGCAAACATTCGTGTTCATATTTCAGGTCAGCAATGACTGGACATATGTAATCATATCTTCACATCCCGCCTAGGATTAAGCAAGTGTTTAATCTTTTGTAATCATGCGCTTCTTGCCGAAGGTCATGCCGCGCTGACTGGCGCCTTTGTTGCTGCCCATCTGCAGGTTGATGACCCCTTGACCAGCCCGCATCTGCTCTTCTGTGAAGTTCCTGACATTGACTTCCGACTTCTTGGGCCAGATACGGTTCCCACGATAGTTGGGGTGTGACTCGGCCTGCAGATGAGGACACAAAACAATGTAAATGTGGGGATAGTTGTTGCTGCTTCATACAGGGGTAGGGCCGATGGGATGAGACAGTCTACAGTTTAGAGATGAGGAAACAGGTAAATGTAAACGTATGGTAGCTGTTGCTGCTGTCTGCAGGATTAGGGACAATGAGATCAGATGTAGCACGAATATAAGGACATAAATCAATGCTAGGGTGGGGTAGTTGTCGCTGCAGCCTGCAAGGGCAACGGCAATGATAAAGCTGATATACTGGGTTCTGTGTCACCAACTTTGGGGGCACAGGGAAAGGACAATGTACAGATGAGATGAGGCGTATGTGACTGTCTGATACAGGAGAAGTAGAGATCATTGAACCAACCTGTTCTAGACTGTCGGTGTTTGGCATTACTCACGGCAGGAGGAGGTTGGGGTAACACCAGATTAGTCACAATCACAATCACATGTTCCATGGAACTACTGCTCCTATACTTCATGCTATAGTCAATGCCGTGTGGCATTGGTGATGACGTCCTTTCGCAGCCTCTGACTTTTACACTTCCAATCATTTTTGAAACAGATGTTTCTCCATGCCATGATACTAAACGATTTTCTTTCTCGGTCTGCCCCTGCATCTCCTCCGCGCCATCTTTCCTCTTGTCATAACATGCTCCAACATTCTCCTTCCCGTAATATGCTCAAACAGTTGAGTTTAGTCAAGAACCGACATCACGGCAATCAGGGCATTTCCATATGTGCTCCGTCTTCAGCTTCAACAACCAGCAAAGAGTCCCAATTCTAATGGTTCCAGTAGTATTCTCATTGTGTGTCTGTCTGGCCTTACCTCGGAGTCCCGAGTGTCGGTCAGATCCCTTGGTCTCTCCTTGAAGCATCATTATCTCCAGGCCTTGATGATCTATTTGTTCTTCTGCACCATAGATACGATCCACAAGGGCCCCATCCATGTTTGCCTTACCATTAGTTAGTTGGTTAGTTAATTAGTCGACAGATCATCCTCGTTGCACATCGGACCATTCAGTCCATAAGTGTTCGGATCCCCTCCTCAGCAAATCCCGCAGCGTGTAGCGGCTAACGACGCCAGTTCTGTGTTGGTTTATCAATCTTCTTTGGCTTCCTGCGTAGTGTTCTTGTTTGGCCACCCCTCTTTTAATTTGCTGCTCTCGCAGTCTGACCATGGTTGTAGATTCACAGTCATCACTTGGTTCTTGCAAAAGTCTCACTTCTCGTAGAGCATTCAGAATGTCAGCCTGGTCCATGGCGCGTCCGCCCTCCACAGTAGCCTCACCTGCGAGCTTGTCAGCCCGCTCATTTCCTTGTACTCCCGCATGACCTAGCACGGAGATGAAACTAATCTTTGCCAGCCGAGACCGCTCCAGAGGCAGCAACCATTCTCTTCGGATCGACCCCTCCTCTATCCTCTTGATCATGTTCATTGAGTCGCTAAGGAAACAAGCCCTAGTGAATGTCTGTGTCTCGAGCCATGTTATTGCTTTACTTACTGCCATGACTTCCATGGTCAGGCTACTTGTGGTTTCAGTGAAAGCACCAGAGTCCTCCTTCACAATTCTCCCTCCGGCCCGAGCTGTAAAGGCCCATGAGCTTCTCACATGTCGGACGACCGACCCATCTGTGTAGATGACCGCGTCACTGTCTAGCGAATTCTCGAAAATCAACGCTTGTACTTCAGCCTCCACAGCAGCCGGATTTATGCACCCTACCAAGTGATGCAGACCCAGTCAATCTGTCCGCCTGCTGGCTTCACACCACACCCGCATGTTCTGGGGAACAAATCCAACAGGTGCTCTCTATGTTTTATTCTAGAATGGAAGCGTCACTTTGCCGGAAGCGTGTCTGTCTTCACCTTTCTCATCAAACGTTGCGAGTCCGTTGCAATCACGAAATGTGTGTGTGTTGTTTGTAACCAGCGGAACAACGCTGTGACTGCCTCCACCTCCATTCTCAGACTAGATGTGGTATCGTATGCCAGACTCTCCTGCACCAAACACCACTCACCAACCTTCGTCACAAACAACTAATCACTTCTTTCACCTCTTAGCACAGAACCATCCACGAAGATTTTCCGTCATACTTTGTGAGTCCGTTACTCTGGTCGAACGTAGACCAACTGAATGAATCAGCATCAATAGTTAGAATGCAAGCATTTGGATTGGAGATTAGTGTGACCAAGACAGAGCTGCCTACCAAGCATATCAGCGGGTTTGCCAACCGACATTGGACAGACATGGTTTGCCAACCGACATTGGACAGACATGGTTTATTTAACCAACATTGGACAGGCATGGTTTATTTAACCAACATTGGACAGACATGGTTTGCCAACAAACATTGAACAGGCATGGCTTGTCAACCAACATTGGACAGGCATGGCTTGTCAACCAACATTGGACAGGCATGGCTTGTCAACCAACATTGGACAGGCATGGCTTGTCAACCAACATTGGACAGGCATGGTTTGTCGTTGTACAGTGGTGAATGTACTATTGGGAAGTTGGAAGCACATTTGTAATGTCCGGAGTACAATGATGATCGCCTGAGCTGAACTAAAATGAACTGAAGACAGTTGTGTACCACGTCACAGCGTGAAGTAACACATGACTGTGCTCTGTGTTGTGGAAGAGAACATATGACAAGGATGGGAGGTGGTCACCTAAACACATAACGTGGTGGCCTACTTTTTGTGTTGGGCTTAGGACGTCAGTCTGTCATTAAACAAAACTGTTTTACCCTCTTTTGCGACATATATTGAGTACTTATTTTGCCTATTTTGCCTGTATTTTGCCTGTCAGCATTCTTCTATAAGCACTTTCTGATTATCTGAGAGAGGAGGCCCAAACGTGGGCTTTTCCTGACAGTATGTCCCCAAAACAAAGAGCCCAGTTTGTCTGCTACAGAGGTAGACAGATGTTTCTAATAACATCAAGTGTTGGATACGCAAACAGCGATCAAGTCTCATAAATGCGTGGTCTCATCCAGCAAGAGTCTACACTGAGAATGATTCTATGTTAATAGGTGTGCGTTGTCTTCAAAGACATCGGTATGGTGGTCAGTTTGTCAACTGAAACCCAGGCTGACATGTGCATCTAGGCTTCCTGCTGTTTTTCGTGTTTTGGTTCAAAGCTGCCATGAGAGGCCATGCTGCTGTTGATATTTTCATTAAGCGAAGGAAACTGCACTATTTCTTCAGAACAGAAGCCAGTCGATGCAGTTTCTATAGGCATGGTTGATTGGTCATTGCTCCATAGCCTCTAACCAGACTGTCTGCGAAACAGTAGGACAGCATCTCAATGAATGTGATAAATTCCCTTCAACACATGACACCCCCTCAACTTGTGTCTTCACTTCAACATGTGACACCCCCACTCCTCTTTCCCCTATCCTCCAGGGTGGAACTTCACTTTAACATGTTGCTTTCCTTTAATCCGTCACTTCTTGTCACCTGCGACTTCCTTTCACTATTTGACTTCCCTGTAACCGGAGACGTCGCTGTAAACTGTGATTTCTTCTTAACCTATTCTTCCTTTTAACCCGTGTCTTCCCTTCAACCATGTGACTTCCCTTAAACATATAAGTTCAAGTAAACTTATGACTTCCTATCAATTTGTGGCTTCCTGTCTACTTATAACTTCCTGTCAACATGTGGCTTCCTGTCACCTTGTGACTTCCTGCCAACATATAGGCTTCCTATTAATGTGTGACTTCCTGTCAACCTGTGACTTCCTGTCAACCTCTGACTTCCTGTCACATTGTGACTTCCTTTCAACCTGTGATTTCGTGTAAACTTTTGACTTCCTCTCAACGTGTGACTTCCTGTCACCTTGTGACTTCCTGTTAACCTGTGACATCCTGTCAACCTGTGACTTCATGTCAACCTGTGACTTCCTGTCAACCCATGACATCCTGTCAACCTGTGACTTCCTGTCAATTTATGGTTTCCTATTAATGTGTGACTTCCTGTCAACCTGTGACTTCCTGTCAACCTGTGACTTCCTGTCAGTTTATGGCTTCCTATCAATGTGTGACTTCCTGTCAACTTATGGTTTCCTATTAATGTGTGACTTCCTGTCAACCTGTGACTTCCTGTCAACCTGTGACTTCCTGTCAGTTTATGGCTTCCTATCAATGTGTGACTTCCTGTCAACTTATGGCATCCTGTCAATTTTTGACTTCCCGACACCCTGTGACTTCCTGACAATTTGTGCAGCCTGGCAGACTATACAAGTAGGAACACATCACCACACACATGGAGACAATGGACACTGCTATTGAAGCCCTTGACAAATATCGGCTTCAGAACAGAACATGTTATGGCTGAATGACTTAACTGTAGATCTTAAACGTCTCAACATACACCCAGTTCCACCCGCGCACACACTGTACTCTACATGCACACACACACACACACACAAACACACACACACAGCTCCACCGATAAACACACTCTTCTCTATTTGTTGTATCAGACAAACTCACTCTTCTTTATTTGTTGTATCAGACAAACTACTCTTCTCTATTTGTTGTATCAGATAAACTCACTCTTCTCTATTTGTTGTATCAGACAAACTTACTCAACTATATGTGTTATATCAGACAAACTCAATCTACTCTATTTGTTGTATCAGACAAACTCACTCTACTATGTGTTGTATCAGACAAACTCACTCTACTATAGTTGATGTATCAGATAAACTCACTCTTCTCTATTTGTTGTATCAGACAAACTTACTCAACTATATGTGTTATATCAGACAAACTCAATCTACTCTATTTGTTGTATCAGACAAACTCACTCTACTATAGTTGATATATCAGACAAACTCACTCTTCCCTATGTGTTATTTCAGACAAACTCATTCTACTCTATGTGTTGTATCAGACAAACTCACTCTTCCCTATGTGTTATTTCAGACAAACCCATTCTACTCTATGTGTTGTATCAGACAAAATCACTCTACTCTATGTGTTGTATCAGACAAACTCACTCTACTCTATGTGTTGTATCAGACAAACTCACTCTACGCTATGTGTTGTATCAGACAAACTCACTCTACTCTATGTGTTGTATCAGACAAACTCACTCTACTCTATGTGTTGTATCAGACAAACTCACTCTACTCTATGTGTTGTATCAGACAAACTCACTCTACGCTATGTGTTGTATCAGACAAACTCACTCTACTCTATGTGTTGTATCAGATAAACTCACTCTACTCTATTTGTTGTATCAGGCAAACTCACTCTACTATGTGTTGTATCAGACAAACTACCACCGGGAAGGTTAACCCGGTAACAAATGCCCGCAGAAGTCGGATGTGTCGGCCTAACGGCGCAAGAACGCAGCTCTGCTGTAAACAGGCACATCGCAGTCACGTCCGAAAAAAGAAACTCCGGATGAACGCAGCAGAAGAAGAAGTATCAGACAAACTCACTCTACCATAGTTGATGTATAAGACAAACTCACTCTACTATAGTTGATGTATCAGACAAACTCACTCTACTCTATTTGTTGTATCCGACAAACTCACTCTTCTCTATTTGTTGTATCAGACAAACTCACTCTACTCTATTTGTTGTATCGAACAAACTCATTCTACTCTGTGTGTTGTATCAGACAAACTCACTCTACTCTATTTGTTGTATTAAACAAACTCACTCTACTCTATGTGTTGTATCAGACAAACTCATGGGCTTCCTCATTCACTTGATGTATCCATCTCAATGTCCCCACACACTCTCTCACACACATCCACTACCTCTATTCCAAAGTTCCTGATGGCAGCCACTACCTGGGGCAGGTTGGTCTTCTCGTACAAGGAGTCTGTCTGGAAGGACATGTTTTCTGGCACCCCGAACTCTTGAATCTTCTGACTAAACAACTCAATTCTGAAAAACAAAAACAAAAAACAAATACAGACAACATTCAACAGTCTGGCATTTGTGTATCCATCTGAAGTTCATGGAAGTAGGCCTTCTAATCTACCAGACACTTAGTATAATTAGCTAGACACAATTTCTGTAATCTCATTGTTGTACTTTATGTGTGTCCCGGTGACACATCAAAATCAAAATACTTTACAAATTCAAATACAGATACTTGATCAACAAATAAAGATAAAAATACCGTATTAATAATGTCAAGTGTTATTAAAAGTTGATCATACAGGGCATTAGATGAGGCGAGGAATAAGGCTGGCAAACTCTGTATCAACTTCAGCTCAACCCCTTTACCTAACTCTGTATCAGCCAAACTCTGTATCAACATCGGTTCAATCCCTATACTTAACATCATCTACTGTTCAGATTGTGAAGTTTCAGAACTCTCACCCTCCCTTTTGAATGACTTGAAAGGAAAATCCATCATCACTGTAATCCCACCTCATCTCATCTTGTTTCTTTTGTATCTTGAGGTGAAAAGGTGAAGCATATACAGCGGGAGAGTTCCCGTTTATGGGCTTCGTGTATCGAGATTCCCATGGACTCTGTTATTCACTCTATCTATCGTTTTTATGGTCGGCCTCTTCTACTGGTTCCATTTGTTCTGTATATTATTGCTTGGTGTGGTATACTGTCAATAGGTAGCCTACTTATATGGCCGAACCATTTCACTTGATGTTTTCTAATGAAATCTAGCACTGCTATAACCCTCACTTTAGCCCTGATTTCATCATTTCTGATTTTCTCTCTTCTTGATACATTAAGTATTCTTCTCAGGAATCTAATTTCCGTTGTTATAATTTTTCTTTTCTCTTTATTCGTCATTGTCCAGTTTTGACATAGATCCACTGTCCTCTGTCATTGTTCAGGTTTGGCATTGGTTCACTGTCCCCTGTTTAAACAGAGGTAATAGTAATGCTGAGACTTAACCAGATTACTTTGAGTTGCCATGCCCTCGAACTCCTTTATCACAAATGGAATAGCCACATTGATCTCAACCCTGGTTAAAACCTATCCCTATTTATCACGTCATTATTATGTATTGTGTATAAGTAGGCTGTCAGACTACACATAATCTAACTCTGACATGTGCCTAGGGCAGGATGTGAAGTTCGTGATGCCCTGATGTAGCACCAGCCCTGCGAAAGTAAAGACAACTATACACGTCATAGAGCGGAACCACCAAGGGGAGAGAAGACAGTGAACATCACAGGCTGCTGCAGATGGTGTCACCCAGGTTTGTCGGGTTTGTGACTATGACAGCAGAAAATACATCCTGACAACAGATGAGGCATGCTGTGCTACAGATGTACTCATGCCCCGCCTCTGGCCTGATACAAGTAACTAAGTTAGTTATCCTTATTTATCTCTGTGTTTTCCTCCTTGTTCTTTTCCGATCCAGCTGCCTGTTGTCACTAAGTGTCAAGTTTGTTTCTCCTCATAAGATTTCCGAGAAATCTGGACTTTCTACGTGTAATTTCGCTAATCAACTTCCGATATTTAGCCGTTTTTTAAAGGAATATTAATGTCTATTTATTAGAACCAAGAAATGGCAATATGTATTAGAACCAAGAAATGACAATATCTGAAGCAGTCTATTCATATTTTTCCTATGGAAGTTTGCCAACCTTGTTTCACGTCTTCCTTGCCTCATACAATTTACCTCATATAATTTATCTCATATAATTTACCTCATAAAAATAATCTCAAACAAATGGTTTGTCTTTTCTTCACAATGACATGTGTCGAGGAAACACGAGAGGATAACATGCATTAATAAAGCTTTAACATTCATTCTGCACTAAGGAAAAAACTAACATTAAAAACGTGATTTCACTGCACATAAAGCTTTAATAAATGTTAAACACAAATGTAACACACATGTATTATTGCAACAAAGACCACGCGATTCTATATGGATATTCTTACTGTCT
Organism: Cepaea nemoralis; assembly: GCA_014155875.1. Classification (NCBI taxonomy): domain Eukaryota; kingdom Metazoa; phylum Mollusca; class Gastropoda; order Stylommatophora; family Helicidae; genus Cepaea; species Cepaea nemoralis. The sequence continues at coordinate 126,708 of JACEFZ010008531.1, forward strand.
CCACAACATTATACTGTCTTTTAATGTCACCGTCTCTAACAAGAAAAAGCTCTAATCAAATCTTTAGTGATGTCATTAGTTTCTGTCATTACAAACCTCTAATATAGTGATGGAATCGTTGTCTCTGACCTTACAAAACTCTAATCTAATAATTTTATCATTATCTCAAACATTTCAAAACTCTAATCTAGTGATGTCATCATGGTCTCTAACATTTTTAAACTTCAATCTACTCATGTCATCAGTGTCTCTAACATCACAAAACTCAAATCTAATGATGCAATAATTGTCCCTGACTTTATACAACTCTAATCTAGTGATTTAATCATTGTCTCTAACATCACAAAGCTCTAATCTAGTGATGTCATCATTGTCTTTGACATTACACAACTCTAATATAGTGATGTCATCATTGTCTTTGACATTACACAACTCTAATATAGTGATGAAATCATTGCCCCTGACCTTAAAAAATCTCCAATCTAGTGATGTCAGCATTGTCTCTAACATTACAAATCTCTAAAATAGTGATTTTATTATTATCTCTGACATTACAACACTCTAATCTAGTGATGTCATCATAGTCTCTAACACTACAAAACTCTAATCTAATAATTTTATCATTATCTCTAACATTTCAAATCTCTAATCTAATAATTTTATCATTATCTCTAACATTTCAAATCTCTAATCTAATAATTTTATCATTATCTCTAACATTTCAAATCTCTAATCTAATAATTTTATCATTATCTCTAACATTTCAAATCTCTAATCTAATAATTTTATCATTATCTCTAACATTTCAAATCTCTAATCTAATAATTTTATCATTATCTCTAACATTTCAAAGCTCCAATCTAGTCACGTCATCAGTGTCTCTAACATCACAAAACTCAAATCTAATGATATCATAATTGTCCTTGACTTTATACAACTCTAATCTAGTGACTTTATAATTGTCTCTAACAACACAAAACTCTAAATTAATGATGCCATTATTGTTTCTTCCATTACAACACTCTAATCTAGAGATGTCATCATTATCTCTATCATTACAAAACTCTAATCTAGTAATGGTATCATTGTCTCTAATATTTCAAAACTCTAGCGGTGATGTAATCATTGTCTCTAACAGTTAAAAACTCTAATCTCGTGATGTCATCATTGTCTCTAACAATTCAAAACTCTAATCTAGTGATGTCATCATTGTCTCTAACATCACAAAATTCTAATCTAGTGATGTTATAACTGTCTCTAACATTACAAAACTATAATCTAGTAATGTTATCATTGTCTCTAATATTTCAAAACTCTAATCTAGTGATGTCATCATTGTCTCTAACAGCTCAAAACTCTAATCTAATCATGTCGTCATTGTCTCTAACATCACAAAACTCTAATCTATTGATTTTATAATTGTCTCTAACATTTCAAAACTCTAATCTAGTGATGTCATTATTGTTTCTAACATCACAAAACTCTAATCTATTGATGTTATAATTTGAATAACGAAGACACAAACAATAGATTGCACGATTTATTGCCTGGCATATTTCGCTGCATCTCGTCAGGTACATACTGCAGAAATCACACAACTTACGTGAATTAATTAGATAAATCCTTCAAACTGAAATACACACATGTTCGCACAGTAATGTCGATTGTCTACCACGGTAATTTTAAACTGACTAACATGTCTTTCTGCTTACACAAGGACGGCTTACGAAGGTTGATTAGTATAGCTTCAGCAAACTTTAACAATCGACTACTTTGTGTGTTGAACAACACACGGAAGGCGCTGTCTCTTTCAACCACGTGATCACTCTCGAGCACATGTCTCCCGACCGATGAAGCCAGACTTTTCCGGTGTGTCGGCCTGCCTAGGCTATCATCTTCTGTGTGTAGTATCTTGTCCAACCAATTCGGAATATGTTCCGCAACCCTGCAATGTAACTGTTGCTCAGTTCTGTCTATGTAGATGGCCTCGCATCTGCATGTAAATTGGTAAATACAATTTGATTTGGCGTACAAAGCTACAAGTTCTTTTACTGCTGGGACTGGGATCGGTGTGTTTCTGTACCTGATGACTAGAGTTGCAGCACAGAATACTCGCTCGACTGCTGTGGTGAGCCGGTCCCGCAGACGTTGCATTACGTCATCTCCTCGGAAGGTTAGCTGGATGAATACTTTGAGTTTAGGGACTGTAGTTACTTCTGATTTCGGTTTGGGCTGCTGGCAGTGGCACTTTATAAATCCTGTGGAGTACCCATTCAGGTTTAAGGCATTATTCAGAGTTTTAAATTCCTCTGTCAGTGTGTCCTGGGTGCATATCTTCCTAGCACGGTCAAACAGGGTCCGTACTAAGCCCCGTTTGTACTGGACAGGTGCGAAGCTCTGAAAATTTAAGTATTGGCCAGTCCATGTTTCTTTGCGGTACACCGATCTTTGAATTGTGCCATCTGCTCTACGTCTCATTAGGATATCTAGAAACGGCAACGCTTCGTTGTGTTCGTGTTCCATAGATAAAGAGATGTTTATATGTGTCTCGTTCATTGTGGCCTGGAACGACGATGTTAAAGTTTGCTGAAGCTATACTAATCAACCTTCGTAAGCCGTCCTTGTGTAAGCAGAAAGACATGTTAGTCAGTTTAAAATTACCGTGGTAGACAATCGACATTACTGTGCGAACATGTGTATATTTCAGTTTGAAGGATGTATCTAATTAATTCACGTAAGTTGTGTGATTTCTGCAGTATGTACCTGACGAGATGCAGCTAAATATGCCAGGCAATAAATCGTGCAATCTATTGTTTGTGTCTTCGTTATTCAAATTCATCACGGGAAAACATTGTTTTGGATGTTATAATTGTCTCTAACATTTCAAAACTCTAATTTGGTAACGTATTCTTTGTCTTTAACATTACAAAACTCAAACCTCGTGATGTCATCATTGTCTCTGACATTACAAAACTCTAATCAAGTCTGCAGTGATGTCATTAATTCCCTAGAAATGCAAAACTGTATTAATATCAATATCTCATTTAACAACACAAAACTCTGACTACAGTACCTGTTCATGTCCTGCCAAACCATCTCTGCTGCGACGAGGGTTTGCCACGGAAGGAAGTCAAAAGCCACTCACAAAACAGCCAAAGAATCACAACAAGGCATCAAATTGTTAAAAAAGGGACCAAAAGCTAGTTACTGACAAGCATTCAGAGAGCAAATGAGGCAATCACAAGACGACACGGCATGTTAGTGCGGCTCGTATTCTTTATAATTTGCAGAAACGGCTTAGCAACCAAATCTACATATCATTTCTGAGGAAGTGGTAGCTGTACATATAAAGCACATTTTTGCCATTGTTAAGTAAATGGAGCCGGCTCCGTGGCTCTGCGGCTACCGACGCAGTTCGTAATCCCGCATACCGGAGTTAGAAACTTTGCTGCGGGCGATTTGGCAGCAAATCGCCTTGCTATGGTTTGTTTACAAAATGGTACGGGAGCCAGTCGTTCAGAAGTCAATGGCAAACTACTGAACGGAAACTTGCCAAGAGATCACAACAGCAAAAAGTGATATTGTTGACTGCGACGTCCTGTAAACGATATGCAACTGAATTTTAACTTTAAGTAAACGGAAGTTTTGTTCCCATAGCCAACACGATGTGGACATTGAGCTACACGGATTTAACTAATAGAGATACGCGGTGAGGAAGAAAATCAGTTCCCTCATCTGATAATGCTGCAGCTCATGTCGGTTAAACTCAGTCAAACAAACAATTTTAGCATGAAACTCGATCAGGCAAACCATTTCAGTGAAACTCAATCAGACAAACCATTTCAGTGAAACTCAATCAGACAAACCATTTCAGTGAAACTCAATCAGACAAACCATTTCAGTGAAACTCAATCAGACAAACCATTTCAATGAAACTCAATCAGACAAACCATCTCAGCCTTAAACAGAATGAGACTCACTCTGATTTTTGGTGCATGAAGAACAACCCCATCCAACTTACAGTGGGTGAACCATCCTAACCGTACCCTGGACAACCCTTCAAGTACTCAATCTTCTTCAGAGAACTCTGACTATTATGACTGACTAAAGTTGCTACATACATGTCTTTAAACACACAAGTCACAAACAATATGTTGCACGATTTATTGCCTGGCAAATTTCGCTGCATCTCGTCAGGTGCACACTGTAGAGTTATATATCAAATGAACTGAATAAATGAATAATACTTCAGCTGAAATAATTAAAACACATATTCACAGATGTGTATAAGAGACAGCAGATATTGTTCGAATGTGGAACATCTGTTATCCTCATTGTAATTTCATATTTAACAGAATCTCTGTTTATTCATCTATTCACTTCAAATGATATTTAGCTCTGCAGTATAAATCTGCCGAGATGCAGTGAAATACTCCAGGCATTACATCGTGATAAGTTTTGCTTATGACCCCTGCCTTTAAATTCACTAAGGGGATATTTTGTTTTGAGTATTATTGTTTTTTTTTTTTAAATGTTCTGCACACAGTTTTCATAAACAAAGCAAGATTAGTAATGGCAGATTAGATCACAAGAAACTGTCTATACACACCACCACACGAGAATCTACGATTGTAACTACACCACACAACCCTAGTTACACCACACAACACTGTACAATACTACCCACACCACACAACCCTACTTACACACAAATACCAATTGGGGGACCCTTTGAGGCCACCAAGACAGTTCATAAATAAACACAGATGTATTATTTCACGCTCATAGAAGTAGAGAGAAGAAGTAGAGACCAGAGGACGTGCTAGACAACATTTCGAAGCTTAGTTACAACGCGTCGTAACGTTATTGATCTTTAACCCCTTGACCCACTCAACCACATTTCCGGTTCAGTCGCTTTGTTGGATTCATACACGCGTGTTTGACTAAATACGTGTCCAGTCCTCAACAAGGATACAGATGCGTAACTCTTATATGTATATTTGCATGTAGAGTTGTTCATTTGGTTGTCTCGGTGTGTGATTGTTTCTGTGCCGACGAAGACGTGTCAGTTTTGTTATTTGTGAGCGTGTTCTAGTAAAACTTACCGTCTACTTCTTTTTTTCTTTTGTGATTCATTCATTGTAGTTACAGCACATACAACAGGAAATTGTTGTATTAAAAGGGGGGGGGGGGGAGTGGGAAAGTATAATTGATAATACCGACATAATATAAAGATGGACAGAATACACAGTAGATTTATTCTGAAACAGCAAGTTCAATAAAGCAACATTGTAAAATACTTAAGATGGACCAAACATATTAGAGGCTGAAGTAGAGAAGACTATTAAACAGATGAAAGAAGGAAAGACTGCAGGTCCTGACAAGATAACACAGATAATAAAATCATTATCCAGCTTAGGAATTGATACTATCACATAGATGTGTAATAAAATATATATATATATAAGTCAACAAGAAATGATGTATAGACAAGAGGGAAGCAGAGGAAGAGGCCGACCACGTAAACGATGAACGGAGGGAATAACAGAGTCCATGGGAATATCGATACATGAAGCCCATAAGCGGGCACTCTCCCGCTGTTTATACTTTACCTCGACACCGCAAGGTACAAGAGGAACATGATGAGATGAGATTATATATATATATATATATGTCGCTTAAAAGTCGACAAGATCGAATTCATTGCATCGGTTTTATCCCATATGGCTCAGTCTCTTTCTGCAGCGCGGAAAGCGTCGCACAAAGCACGAACTCCACAGCTCCAGCGACGACCCTCAGGAGTCTCAGAAAAAATGCACTCGTGAACCGAAGGGTACGGCCAGAAATCCAACCCACAACCTTCGGAGCCCGAATCAGACGGCTTGACCACTTCGCCACGGAGACTCCCAATGATATATATATATGTGTGCCATGCCGGAAAGCGTGGGCGGTCGTGACTGGCCATTTCACTCGATCACCAGAGTCGTGGATCAGCTCACTGTTCCTGTCTCGACCATGCCATGTGGCCAAGCCATCCAGGTATTTACTTCTTCCCCTTGGTCTGTTCCCTTCGATCTTGCCAGTTGTCACCAAGTTCTCTAATTCATTTCTTCTCATAACATGTCCAAAAGATGTTGACTGTCTACGTCTAATTTCTCTAATCAATTTACGATTTTCATTTGTCTGGGTACATCCCCAAAGATTTGAAAACATCCACTTTCATCACAATGCCCAAGAAGCGAAGAGCTGTTGATTGTGAGGATTACAGAACTATTACCTTCATGAGCCATATAACTAATATACTCCTCAAGGTCATACAAGAAAGAATTCAAAATAAAATAAATAAGGAAGTAGCTGAAGAACAATTTGGGTTCCGCAGAAACGACGGCACCAGAGAAGCAATAATCTGTTTGAGGATGTTAATTGAAAAATATATAGAAGTTCTGTGCCAGATTTCCACTGTCTTTGTCGCTAAATCTACACAGTCTTGTAGGGTTGCTCCTGTTTGCCAGATCTCCATTCTCTCACTGCCACTATCTAGACAGTCTTATCAGATGTATTGTGGTGTTTGCTTGAGTACACTATGGCTCCAGGTGACAGTATCTGAGATCCATTTGCTGATGTCCTCTGAGTTCAGTGCCGTAACATTAGTTCAGGACTTAAGATGTCAAACATGAAGTGTACATTGTCGGCTTTACAGGAACATAACCACAACAATAATGTGGTGATAAACATTCCACAGCGAAACAACAACATCAACATAAACATTCATCAGCGAAACAACAACATCAACAACAACAAACAAAAATACAGTGAGTGTGTTTATCTAAATCGGATTTATACACTTCATGTCTTTTTTCATTATGCCTGCGATAATGGCTGATTTACAAGTTAACCCCAGTTCGTTTGTGTATCCGACATTAGTTCACCAGTGTATTAATCCAGTTCATGCGTGTCTGTGACATTAGTTCACAAGTGTTTAAACCTCAACTCAGTGTGTCTGACATAAGTTCACCAGTATTGTAACCCGAGTTGATTTGTGTTTCTGACATTAATTCATCAATGTGTGACACCAGATAGAAATCAGTTATTTTTAAATATTGAGCACAACCCACTACTGGCAACGCTGATCGCACTCTGGTATGAACCTAAGGCCTATCCACGTCAATGGGAAGCACTAGTGTGTGAATTTACTAGAAGTCTTTAGTGCCTAGAAGCACTTTAGTGCTTCCACATTGACGTGGATAGGCCTTAGGTTCATTCCAGAGTGCGATCAACGTTGCCAGTAGTGGGTTGTGCTCAATATTTAAATCTCAAATCCCGAAAGAACAAATAAATCAACAAATCAGTTATAAGTGACATGGTCACCAACACCACAAGTATTAACTATAAGACGAAGCCTATATACCAAGTATTCCTTGTGCCGTGTTAAAGGCCTCCTTTACTTTACTGTCTTTATTTTTACCTAGAAGGTGATGGATTAATATTATTTGTATTAGCCTTTGCATATCCTTTACAGGACGTTGCATGCAACACCAGCATTTTTTTGTTTGCTGTTCTGATCTCTTGATACGTTTACGTTCAGTAGTTTGCCATTGCTTTCTGAACGACAGGCACCCACAGCAATTCGTAAAATAAAAAGCCAACATAAAGCGGTGTTTTGCCAAATATAATAATAATTTTTTGAGTTATCTCTTTATCTGAGGTTTCTTCTCGTGTGTTGTCATTGTAAGTTAATTTCTATGTATGAGATGATGTATGTTTGTGAAGTATCTTGTTTTTGTATCCACTATATTCAGTAACACTCTCACCTGCTCACATCTACTTGTCTTTCATATGCAGCCACGCAGAACCTGACAATATCACTAAAACTGACCATGTTGCTAACACTGAAAATTTTGTTAAAACGACCATGTTGCTAAAAATGACAATGTAAGCAGTACCCAAGGATGTATTCAGCGGCCATATGTCGGCCCAGAAAGAATCTTTTCGCATCCTATGTTGAATTCATGTACTTATTAACTTATGTTTAAGTTATTTTTGTTTTCTCACATGACCACTTATCAGCATATTCACGCCTAATTTGGTTGACTGGTATGCAGGTAATTAGGTAAGTAAGTAGATAAGTAAATAAATAGGAAAGTGAGTAAGTAAGTAAGTAAGTAGGTAAGCAAGTAGGTAGGGTCAGAATAAATGTAAGTAAAACGATATTTAAGTATGTAAGTAAGTAGTTATTTAAGTAATTAGATATGTAAGTAAGTAGATATTTCACTAAGTAAGTAGGTGAATAAGCAGATACGTAAGTAAGTAAGTAGATAATCAGATAGGTAGATAGATAGGTAGGTTGGTAGGCAGGAATCTAACAAACTGTGTTCAAACATTGAAGCTTCTGGCTGGCGGTCCCTCCGTATGATTGTAAACAAACACTTGCACCTCAAGTTGCGGGCATTATTCTTTAGTAAGAAAAGCTGACGAGAAGATCTGGCCGGGTGTTAGTGCAGAAAGAGTCAACACACACGCAATTCACAGAAACAAAACAACATGTGTAGAAGGGTAAATGGTGAACAGCAAGCACGACTGTGGCAAGCACGGGGTACCAACAACATGGAACTATTTCACAACAATCAACTCTAAGTATTCACACTAGAATGTCTTTGTTTCAGGAAAAAAAAATACTAATTCTGTTTAATTTCTGTTATAAAAATGTTAAACTAATTTTGTTATAGGAGTGATAGACAATGAGAAACAGAGAAATACCAAGAAAAAAACTACTGTAACGAATGAACTATGTAAGCAATAAACAAAACCTAACTTAACTGATGGCGAGAATTAAGTATTCTTCTTCTTCTTCTTCTTCTTCTTCTTCTTCTTCTTCTTCTTCTTCTTCTTCTTCTTTTTCTTCTTCATCTTCTTCTTCTTCTTCTTCTTCTTCTTCTTCTTCTTCTTCTTCTTCTTCTTCTTCTTCTTCTTCTTATTTTTCTTCTTCCTCTTCTTCTTCTTCTTCTTCTTCTTCTTCTTCTTCTTCTTCTTCTTCTTCTTCTTCTTCTTCTTCTTCAGCATTCCGAGCCATTGAGGTTCTTTGCTGCAGATACAAGCCGTCTCCATTCGTCTCTCTGGTTGACCATCTCTTGCCATTCGTTGATTCCAAGTGCTTGTAAATATGCTACTAACTATAATCCACATGAATTGTCATGGGAACAACATGTTATATTTTGTCCTAAGCTATGACTTGTTGTAAAGTGGCTAAGGATGACAGAAAGATGTTACTGATCACACTGCCAGACAGGATCTCTTACCTAGCTCTCTCCCTGGCCATCTCAAAGGCATCGTTGGTACTCTTTTTATAGGTCAAGGTTTTGGTGTTAATCTGCATGCCATCGGGAACAATTGCATTCACAAGTCTGAAAGCGAAAGTAGACACTTAGTGGTGCATCTGTGCAGCAAATAGAACCATACATCTGACAGACAAACTGGCATCCCTCACACAGCACACGAGACAAGTCGGCATCATAGATCCAGGCACCTGTAGTTTGTATTCTTTTATTTGTGTGTTCTTTTTTTGCCTTGTACTTGAGCATTGTTCATTCATACACGTGCTACAGCTTCTAGCAATTGTCGCTATTGGGGAGTGCTCTACGCTTAATTTGCGTGTGAATTAGCGTTTCATATTACCAGTGTCCGTCGCCATAGACGAACCCACTCTGACTTCTGGGGTACTTGAAATTTACGTCCCTAAGTCAAAGGTGAGAGGTCAACATTTTAGTCCAGCTGACCGGTGTATGGGTTGAACCCGCCACCTCAGCATCAGCACACCGGATGGTTAAGACCGATAGCTCTGATTCATTGGCCATTGTAATCTCTGGGGACCTGTGTTATTGTTGAAGAGGGCTTGTTGTGGTCTCTGGGGACCTGTGTTATTATTGAAGGGGGCTTGTTGTGATCGCTGGGACCTGTGTTATCATTGAAATGGGCTTATTGTGATCTCTGGGGACCTATGTTACTATTGAAGGGGTCTTGTTGTGGTCTCTGGGGACCTGTGTTATTATTGAAAGGGGCTTGTTGTGATCGCCGGGGACCTGTGTTATAATTGAAGGGGGCTTGTTGTGATCTCTGGGGACCGGTGTTATTATTGAAGGGGGCTTGTTGTGATCGCTGGGACCTGTGTTATCATTGAAATGGGCTTATTGTGATCTCTGGGGACCTATGTTACTATTGAAGGGGTCTTGTTGTGATTTCGGGGGACCTGTGTTATCATTGAAGGGGGCTTGTTGTGATCTCTGGGGACCGGTGTTATTATTGAAGGGGGCTTGTTGTGATCTCTGGGGACCTGTGTTATTATTGAAAGGGGCTTGTTGTGATCGCCGGGGACCTGTGTTATAATTGAAGGGGGCTTGTTGTGATTTCGGGGTCCCTGTGTTATTATTGAAGGGGGCTTGTTGTGATCGCTGGAGACCTGTGTTATTATTGAAGAGGGCTTGTTGTGATCTATGGGGACCTGTGCTATTATTGCAGGGGTCGTTTTGTGGCGTAGTGGCTGTACTGGCTTATTATACGAATGGTCCAGGTTCAGCCCCAGTAGTTACAGAGTTTGTTTCCAGTCAGGCTGACGCTTTGGTTACCACAACCTCGCAAAATAGGTACCTGCTAATGTTCAGGAAATTGTCTCAGATGGTCAGGTTGAGAATCAATGCAACCAGTGACCTCATCTCATTGTCTGGGTGGAGTATGTGTAAGGGTCGAACACCTCACTCTCTATGGCAACGTCTGTCTTGGAAGGAGAAAACTGTTTAAATTATGAAATAATTACATTGCTAAGCAAAGTCATAAGTTAGAAACTGATACGGGAAAACAGACAATGACAGCTGGTAGCTTATAAAGGTGTCATTTGATGGCAGTATCATCCTGTTTTATTAATAGCTTATGTGGCAGACTACTTGTGCAGAATAACTATGCACTGAGCAGATAAAAATTGTAACCTTGTTTGTGGAGTGTACAAAGGAAGAACAGGGCACTGCAACCAACCAATAAACCAAGAGTTCAAGCTCACAGTCTTTCAGAGATTCATAATCAACCAACCAACCTACCAATCGGCCTACCAATAAACCAACCATCCTACCAATCAATTTATCAATCAACCAACTAACCAACCAAGAGTTAAAACTCAGTCTTCCAGCTCAATCAACCACCTCAGCCTAAAAGTACATGGTACTGAAATAAGCAAAGGGAGGTTACACTTACAATGTGCTGACATTACCACCAAAACGTTTCACTCGAGTTCAGAAGAAAGTTGAGTGTGAATGTTGCATCGTAGTGTGACAGTCTGTTGATGTCATGATGTGAATGTTGTTGCATCGTAGTGTGACAGTCTGTTGATGTCGTGATGTGAATGTTGCATCGTAGTGTGACAGTCTGTTGATGTCGTGATGTGAATGTTGCATCGTAGTGTGACAGTCTGTTGATGTCGTGATGTGAATGTTGCATCGTAGTGTGACAGTCTGTTGATGTCCTGATGTGAATGTTGTTGCATCGTAGGGTGACATTCTGTTGGTGTTTTGAGTGCGAATGTTGCACCACACTATAAAATTCTGTTGACGTCCTGGGAAGATGTTTTAAAAAAATGCCCACATTTGCTGACTAGATGAGTAATGTGCCTTCATCACACTGCAATACTCATCATCATGTGCCATGCCGATAAGCGTTGCCAGTTATGTTTCTCTATCCCAAACGATCATCAGAGTCGTGGATCAGCTCCATGTTCTTGACCATACCAAACAATCTCGGTATTTACTTCTCTGTCTTCCTCTTGTTCTTTTCCCCTCAATCTTGAAAGTTGTCACCAAGATCTCTAATTTATGTCTTCTCATAACGAGCCCATAAAATATTGACTGTCCACGTCTAATTTCTCTAATCAGTTTACGGTTTTCATTTGCTTCGTTTAGGACTTCCTCATTGGTTTTTCTGTCTCCCATAGTATTCTTTACAGTTTCCCCAGACTTTAAGGCATCTCCCATTAGATCTTATAACTGCTCCGAGATAGTTGTACCGATTCACTTGTTTAAGAATATTCCCATTTACCTGTTTATTACATTGTGGTATTTCTTTCCCCTGACTTTTCCCTGTAGCACACTGACTGACTTTCCCCTGTAACACACTGACTGACCTTTCCCTGTAGCACACTGATTGACTTTTCCCTGTAGCACACTGACTTTCCCATATATAGCACTGACTGACTTTTCCCTGAAGCACACTGATTGACTTTTCCCTGTAGCACACTGATTTACTTTTCCCTGTAGCACACTGATTTACTTTTCCCTGTAGCACACTAACTTTTCCCTGTAGCACACTGATTGACTTTTCCCTGTAGCACACTGACTTTCCCATATATCGCACTGACTGACTTTTCCCTGAAGCACACTGATTGACTTTTCCCTGTAGCACACTAACTGACTTTTCCCTGTAGCACACTGGCTTTCCCATATATCGCACTGACTGACTTTTCCCTCTAGCACACACTCAACTAAACCTACAAATAACAGAGCTACACAGACCTAACAAGTATGGAAATCAGGTACAATATCTGCACACAACGTAGACACTAACTCAGAGACCTACGGAACATTGAGGAGATGACACATTTATCTGCACACAACGTAGACACTCACTCAGAGACCTATGGAACATTGAGGAGATGACACATTTATCTGCACACAACGTAGACACTATCTCAGAGACCTATGGAACATTGAGGAGATGACACATTTATCTGCACACAACGTAGACACTATCTCAGAGACCTACGGAACATTGAGGAGATGACACATTTATCTGCACACAACGTAGACACTCACTCAGAGACCTATGGAACATTGAGGAGATGACACATTTATCTGCACACAACTTAGACACTCAGAGACATATGGAACATTGAGGAGATGACACATTTATCTGCACACAACTTAGACACTCAGAGACCTATGGACCATTGAGGAGATGGCACATTTATCTGCACACAACTTAGACACTCAGAGACCTACGGAACATTGAGGAGATGGCACATTTATCTGCACACAACTTAGACACTCAGAGACCTATGGAACATTGAGGAGATGGCACATGATTGAGTGAATGAGGTGAGCAGATCTACAGGTGTCTACAAGTGATGGTGGGAAAACTGACCTGGTCAACAGAATCCCGTCTTTCAGGGTTCTATAGAAGAACTCTGCTACTTGTTCTTTGCTGTCTATGACACCTTCCACTGGGATATTTCCCCCCGTGACCTCTCGTATCCACACCAGGCACTTGACTGCTTCTTCTGGGTCAAATGATTTCTCTACCTGTAGTGAAACATAGTTAACAATATCATAAGACAGGGAGATCAAGTCATAGTGAGACAGAATTAACAATATCATAAGAAACAACAACAACAACAACAACAACAACAACAAACAACAACATAACTTTATTTTGAAAGGGTTAAGAAATGGGCACGCAGGCCCGTCTAACATTCTGCCCTTTTATCACTCCCTTTCATACATTATACCATTCACACATCATTCAAGGCTAACTGAAAACAGCAACAATATAAAAGATATGCATTATAAAGGCATGTGGAAAATGAAAAATCAATACTACACGACTCAGTAATAGTTATAACGAAAGAGTATACATAGAGTATAGAATAAGAAAGAGAGATCAAGCCATATTGAGACAAAGTTAATAATATAATACTATCATAAGACAGTGAGATCAAGCCTTAGTGAGACAAAGTTAATAATATAAAACTATCATAAGACAGGGAGATCAAGCCTTAGTGAGAGATAGTTAACAATATCATAAGACGGTGAGATCAAGCCTGAACATATACCAAACTGTCTTATCACACTATCGAGATGGCACACTGTCGAGATGGCTCGCTGACTTATCACACTGTCATAATAGCAAACTGTCTTATCACACTGTGACGGGATGAGTCTAGATCACTATGTGAATACCACCAATATTACGTTAGCTGAATTACTATTTACATTATGGATTCAGTACATCAGCTAAATTACTAATAATGACGTCAGAATGACTACGCAGACATTTTCTGCACTAAAACTACACAGTGCATTGGGGACAGCGTGTATTTTCACGTCATCTATTCAAATGATGTCACAAGGGAAATCCCCTGTCTTCAACCCTTATTAATACCAAGTCTACGGACTGGGGACATAGGTCCGTCACTCCCTAGCAACGGGAATACGGCGATATGCTATTAGTACTGCGGCACCGGAAATTGTGACTAACAACTTCCGTCCGGTTCACAACGACCATAGCTGCTGTGCCAAGCTGACCTTACATGAAGTGGGCTGCCAAATCCAACTCCATCTTTGGTAGATTATACCAAAACAGATCTTAATTGCTGCAATAAGACTGGGGGTGAGTGTAGTAACATAATAATTATGATTATAGTAAGAAGTGTGTACACATTTATATTCTGATATTGGGAAAACACAAACTTTCCCGACCATGTATATTTATGACACGTGGTATTTGAAAGGGGAGACATTGAGAGAAAACATGTGAGGCCTAGATATATTTATAGATAAAAATATATAGATATAATGTATAAACCTTACTGATTATTTTCATATGCATTTTGTGAATGTATTTACGTGTATATTTTGTTGAAAATATGATAACATGATTTTGCCATGTGGGCAGAAGTAGAAGAGACATGTGGAACATGATTCTCACATGCCAGCAATATTACTAGGCGATTTATATTCAAACATAAATTTGCTTACCCCTGATTCACCGCCATGCCGAACTACACGACACTGACGGTCATAAGTTCAAAGCAAATACTATGTGGTGAGGAATCAGAATTTGGGGAGTAAATAACTCAACAAGGGATAACTGAGACATCCTAAAGCCCAATGCCTGGAATATCTCAGCCCTCTTGCTTGCCTGCTGGCCTTCTTATCTTTTAGCTCGTATATTATGTGGGGTATACCTCACGACTTCGTGGCGACACTTGATTGCTTTATGCCTAATGATTGATGTGGGATTAGGTTGAATTATTGTTGGCCTTTCCTTAGCTATCTAGGGAAACATCCTGGCTGCCCAGGACTTCCTCACCATGGTGTTAAGGAATGCACCAGTAATTATTGCATATGAGTCACTTCAAGTTTTACAGCCATGTACATTTTGTAATGCCTTTTTCAAACAAAGATTTGTCTACTGGTTTTACCCCAATGGACCATGTGGTCTTAGGATATGTCCACTTCTGGACCCTTTGTCACTTTGTATCACCATGTCATACAATGTATAGCCAAGCTAATAGGAGCTATTGGCCCTTTGCTTTTGATACAGAATAGCAGAGAGGAATTATGTTTTGTTCCTATTCTGCATCTGACACATACACAACAGACACACAACACCAGCACTCAGACACATTGCTATTGTCAAGACACTAAGGAGTCTGCAACTGTTTGTTTGATTTAAGGAGCCTCGCTGCTGATACTGCTGACACCTAACTGGTCCGGTTACCGAAACTTTGAGCCACCAACTAGTGGAGACGGAACCTGGAATCCGGAGGAGCATCGTACACCTGTCGAATGCCAGGGTCGACTCCAAGACATAATCCAAACGAAAGCCAGCACTATTCCTAACCGAGATCAGATTGTCTCAGGTGACTCTGTGTCTACATGTGTTCTGAGTGTGTCACTGTCTGGATGGTGTGAATGATGATATGCGATCTAGCTAAGCATCAGAAAACTGTTTTATTTTTGTACCTGTAACATAAATGTAACTGTCATAGTTCACCACGTGAACGACAATTTTCATTATCTCTTTTACTATTAAAGAGTATTATTGTTTTATACTTGTACCAACGTACTCCCCTCGTGATCATTTGAACGCAAGGCGTGTGCGTGAGTGCGTGCAAGTATTTAAAACAGGGGGCTTATCATTAAATGACGAAGGATCACCGACAGATAAACTAGACATTCGTGTTAGGTCTTCCTACATACACGAGTGTTCTTCACCTTCTGCCTTTGTCTACCAAGTGAATCCCAGTCTCTTCTATCGGGACCATCCCTTTAGACATTCTTATAACGAGCCATAATTTCTAGAGACTGTCGGCAAACTCTTGGATAGGGATTTCTGTCTATTTCAATAGAAATACCCTAACGGTCGGTGACAACTGTGGTCTCGGTCCGGGATCTACCCACCTAATTAGAAATATTTCTAATAAATTATGTTACTTGGTACACCAAAAAAATTTGTTTTTTCTCATCTCAGTAAAGGGTAGAGTAGTTTAGGAAACTCTGTAATTAGTTGTTTCCATTCGATTGAGAGAGTGAAAGTGTGTTTTGTATCATTGTTTGTACTAACCATTTTTGTGTATGTACTAATAAGATTTGTAAATTATTGCAATTGTATTAGTATAACTTGAATGGGGAAGTAGTATAATATTGATATAGAAATTGTAGTCCACTGATCACTCACCCTCTCAGTCAAAACTCAGTCATGAGTTCATCAGCAGATTTGCACGCAGCAGCGCTAGCTATGGGGTTATCGGAGCCCGAAGCAGCCAAATATGTCCATGATATGGAGAGGGAGTTAAGGAAAGAAGACAGGGAAGATAAAATACGTAGGCATGAACTCGAGCTTAAGAAACTGGAAGCAGCGACAGAGCTTAAGAAAATCGAGGCTGAGAAAGAACTTAGGCAGTTACAGGAAAACGAAAAAATCCGACAGCATGAGTTTAGGATGAAAGAGCTAGAAAACCAAGCTCTATCAGCAACCTGTTCTAACGCCAGCTCTCCGGCACCCAGCATTGAAACCCAGCTACATTCGACTTCTCATGTGGGTCCTATGAGTTTTCCTTTGATGCCGTTCGAGGAAAATCAGGAACAATTGGATAGTTACCTTCAGAAATTCGAGAAATTAGCTGAGTCATTTGGGTTGGCTAGGGAACACTGGAACTTGAAGCTTTCTCAGGCACTGAGGGGACAAGCGTATGTAGTCTTTCAGGGACTACCTCCAGGCCATGAACATTCTTATGAAAGTTTGAAATCGGCTTTATTGAAGAGATATGAGTTAACCTCAGCTGCTTATCAGCGGAAATTCCGAACCGCAAGACGTCTGAAGGGTGAGTCATTCTCACAATTGTCCGCTCGTCTGCAGAGTTATCTCTGTAAATGGGAGACATTGGGAGAGTATGAACACTCCTATGCGGGCTTGCGGGAGATGGTTTTGTGTGAGCAGCTGAGGAACTGTATGTCGAAGCCGATGGAAACTTTCATCGTTGAACAAGGGGCACAAACACTGGAGGAAATGATAGTCTTGGCTGAAAGATATCTGACTGCCCATGGGGACTCGGTCCCAACGCAACCTCCCCAACCTCAACAGAACCCACCTCCAACCAATCAGGGACAAACCCTTAGCAATATACCAGCAGACCAGAGGCAACCTCAGCAGCAGCATAATAAAAAACAAACCACATCTGGGGCTAGAAAACCATACTGCACGAATTGTCATAATAATTCCCACAGTACGGCAGACTGCAAGCGCAGAGCAAAACCCCAGATTGCGGCTTGCTTCTCGATAGGGAAGAAAACCACTACACTACCACCGCCTCCCGAAATGAGAGGACATCGAGTGGTAGAGAAGATCAATGTCAATGGACAGTTGGTCGAGTGTCTGCATGATACGGGTTTAACGTATGATGCCATAATAGCATCACACTTAGTAAAACCTGGTCAGTTGACGCAAAACATGGTTGAAGTTATGGGTGCGACAAGAAGTTCGCCTACCCTAACTTTACCAATAGCCCAAGTGTTAGTTAACTCTAGATTTGTAAAGGGAACTATATCGGCAGCAGTGATGACTGATCCTATCTATGACATGATACTGGGAAGTAAATATGTTTATTTAGGGGAACCATCCACTCCCATGATAGTAGGGAGTGCACTGACCCAAGTCCCAACTCTAACACCTGGCTGTAACCAACTTCCTAGTGCTAGGAAGACTCTCCAGAGAGGGAAATTTATTTCCTATAAACGTTCGCTAGCGGTAGGGGACAAAGTGTTACTCTTAAGATCTAGTGGGACTAATAAGAAGACGGAGTGGCAAGGACCATTCCCCATCAGGGAGAAAGTGTCCAACACCAAATATAAAATCTTCACAAAAGGTAAGATGAAAATCTACCACATTAAATTGCTCCGCAAATATTATGACAGAGCAAAAGAACGACCGGTGCATCTGGTAGCTCTAAATGTTGTTCAGAAAGCAGGGAGGAGGGAAGAACCTCTTAGCTTTCCACACCCACCTCTGACGGGATCCTCACTCAACGTATCTAGAGAAATTCCAGGTCATACCAAAGTACCCAGTCAGCCCCGGAGTCGAAAGAAGTCTAATAGATCCTTCGCTAGAGGGGAACACTTGGTTCAACTATAATCAATGGTGAGAATCCATAGTCGATCTAGGCTCATCCACCCTAAAAGTTCGCTGAGCCGTACTTTTCTCTAGGGGCGGCATATGTGACGGGATGAGTCTAGATCACTATGTGAATACCACCAATATTACGTTAGCTGAATTACTATTTACATTATGGATTCAGTACATCAGCTAAATTACTAATAATGACGTCAGAATGACTACGCAGACATTTTCTGCACTAAAACTACACAGTGCATTGGGGACAGCGTGTATTTTCACGTCATCTATTCAAATGATGTCACAAGGGAAATCCCCTGTCTTCAACCCTTATTAATACCAAGTCTACGGACTGGGAACATAGGTCCGTCACTCCCTAGCAACGGGAATACGGCGATATGCTATTAGTACTGCGGCACCAGAAATTGTGACTAACAACTTCCGTCCGGTTCACAACGACCATAGCTGCTGTGCCAAGCAGACCTTACATGAAGTGGGCTGCCAAATCCAACTCCATCTTTGGTAGATTATACCAAAACAGATCTTAATTGCTGCAATAAGACTGGGGGTGAGTGTGACATGTTTGGATGGAGTTGCCAGAGGACCTAGTTGTAGTGTTCTCTGGAGATATATCTTGACTAATAAATAACAAGATAAAGGATATGATTTAGCACGTTTTGTCTAGAGGTCACTCAAATGAGCTAATCATTCCCGCAATAGCCTTTTTGGAGAACCATTTTTCTTTGGCTCAACCCCCACTGTGAGACCACTATGTATCTACACAGAAATTTATAAAAGAAGTAAAAGGTTCCCTTAAGGCCAGAAAAGATCTGAACTATTAGCGCCTGTACAACTGAGGATCCCTCTCACTCATTATAATGTTGCCAGTGTGCTGTTCGTCCGTCACCTAGATCTCCTCTTTCTTTATTTTGTCAGTATGACCTATATCAGTTCAAGTAGTCCTTCAATTTTTGCAGACAAACAAACTTCAACAATAACTGTACATTACATCTGTTGGACAGGACATCTACATGACAGTTTCTTGACAAAAGTGGAACATACACTCACAAGGAATTGGTTTACACCACAAGTGTACAAGATAGACATCATGAGATACCTGACAACATCTATACAGGACTTTTCACAATATGTATAACCAACCACAGCACTTAAGACAGTCACCAGAGACAACACTTGACAGCAACTGTACAAGACATTCACTGGGGACATGTACTTGAAAACACTGGTTCAATCATACTGTTTATTGAGCTGATGGTGAGTCTAGTGCTGACCATTGTTCATCCCATTTGTCATGTCAACACCTCAACAAGGTACATACAAAATGTACAAATATGCTAACATGCATGAAGATAACATGATACACCACCTCTCCATTACTCCACCAACTAATAACTCTTATCCACCTCTCCTCTCTAATCACCACTACACCATTCTGTTTCAGTATCAGTCTCTATCCTCATCTCATGTCTCTTGGGAATTTAGGAAATCCTATCCATGGGCAACTCAAGGAAGAAACTACTGTTCTGGGTCTGTTGAATCCTTTTATCATCAGCATGGATGTTGGACTAGCTCCAGTTAGCAGCTTTCCCAAAATAAGCTTCATGGCAGATTCATTCCTCTTGAAGACTAGAATTGGTAGGATGATATGATACTGTCTCTCACCGTTGACCAGACTGTCTGTGAATGCTGATACTGGGATACTTCAAAAGTTGAGGATAACACTCTCCTGACATTGGGAGATGTATACTCGGTACATGCAGAACATGACTTGCTGAAGAAACCCAGAGATAGGAAACAAAATCCAATATACTGCAGCCCCTCAGTCCGTCCAATCTCACCTACACTTCAAGTCACATTCTTCAACACTGTGTGAGTACCAGGCTGGAGATTAACCAAGATAAGTCCTAGCTAAACAATCCATTGCACCAGTCATTTCACAAGTTGTCTTGAATGGGGTTAACAACCAGACTTGTTGTTTCATTCTCAGATGACATTTGATTAATGATCATTGTACTTCTTATTATTGAAGTCTTCAGAACTGTTTTTCTCTCTTTCTTTTATATCCAGCTGTTTTGAGAGCTGAGCTGAAAGTCTCTAGGAAATTCCCATATTGTGGGTTCTAGAAAGTTTTCACTTATAGAGAGTTGGTTCTGGATTCTGGGACTACTGGTTAGTTTCCCAGATGATATATGGATGCCTCTCCTCCATCCTCCTGTTCTCTGTGGATATATAGAATGGCACAACATCTCTTCACATGTGTTAAAAGATGATGTTATCATACATTAACATACACAGATTGGAGATGGGGAAGGTTAAGGTTGATGATGTAGTGAATTTCACTCTGATGCACTGTTGGTAATCACAAGGACATATGCTGAGACAGGGTAGCTTAACACAATTTACAAGCATTTATGTGGTCTAAGTTCCACCATGTTTGAACCAAGTAGACCTGGGCACAAGGAGGACCAGACACAGTACAGCAATCATTGTGACATAGCAACATGGGACAGGCATTGTGAAGGGAAATGGAAAATAGGCATTTACAACTGCAATATACATTATGTATTAACTAATGGCATTACCAAATTAGCAGACCAGACATCCATTCTATGGCTGTGATGTTGGTGCATGAATGTCTTATTCCATATTCACACAGCAATGCCAGACCTCACCCCTTTTTCACCAGACTTGTATCACAGATACATCACCATCATCATGTGCTCTTTCCCCACTGAGTAATGTCCACAGTAGGTAACAGAAGCTCAATTGCATAGCAATAGTTCACATATGCACCAAGCACATATGTGGAAAACATGTTTAGTCCCTGTAAGTTTGCATGAGCCATACAGTATATTCAGCCAACTAAAACACAGGTTCACCACACCTATTGGTTCTCTTAGGAACTAGTTTATATGAACCCATCCAACAGTAGAGGTAACAGTGTAATACTTCAAGAGAAATTATAGTAATTCTCTTGAGTTTATAGCAACCAGGCATCACATGAACTTAGCAATTCTGGCGTGCCATCACCGTCCTGTTTACATATGGATATTTGAAGCATCTTTCCTTTCTACTAATGTGAGAGGCTATTATAAATCACCCACTCACTCACTCCATCATTCTCTGCGTTTACAAAGGAACTTGTACATGTTTCATCACTCATTCCCATTCAGACTGCCATTTGTTAACTCGCACGAGAGCCAAGGTACAGTTGATTAAGAATAAGTCATCCTAGGCATGGAGAATGCACAAGGGTTTGGTTTGCGAATCTGCATGAGTGTACTACATTCTCAAGCATACGCAACAGTCACAACAAGGGATTGATATGCACTTGGAGTATACAGCGTGAAAGACATGTCAAGGTGGAAGAAGCAATATTCAGAATTCTGGCGCACAGAAGTTAGGTTTTCCACTTTCACTCATATTCCTAAAATACTCTATATGCTTCTCTTCGTACATTAGGTGTAGCCGACAACTTAAAGTATGTTTGAAAGTGTACCTGTTGATCCTATGGAGCACATATATGAATCTACAAGGCATTGTTGGGTCATCACAGCACACTAGCGACCGCTCACTGGTGAATTCCGCTCCTATTAATTAGATTTAAATCTAGGCCCAGGATAGCGTGGGCTCATTATTTATGAACCATCATAAGGCAGTGCATACCGCCGCTCCCCAACTCATTCTCGGAACCTTCGATCTATAGAATAGCCCTTATTTGGGATGGTCCTGTTTAAGACTCAAAGTTATTTATGAAATGTGTCGGACTGGAAATGGGGATTCTGTTCCATCATGCTACAGTGAGTGTAGTAACATAATAATTATGATTATAGTAAGAAGTGTGTACACATTTATATTCTGATATTGGGAAAACACAAACTTTCCCGACCATGTAGATTTATGACACGTGGTATTTGAAAGGGGAGACATTGAGAGAAAACATGTGAGGCCTAGATATATTTATAGATAACAATATATAGATATAATGTATAAACCTTACTGATTATTTTCATATGCATTTGGTGAATGTATTTACGTGTATATTTTGTTGAAAATATGATAACATGATTTTGCCATGTGGGCAGAAGTAGAAGAGACATGTGGAACATGATTCTCACATGCCAGCAATATTACTAGGTGATTTATATTCAAACATAAATTTTCTTACCCCTGATTCACCGCCATGCCGAACTACACGACACTGACGGTCATAAGTTCAAAGCAAATACTATGTGATGAGGAATCAGAAATTGGGGAGTAAATAACTCAACAAGGGATAACTGAGACATCCTAAAGCCCAATGCCTGGAATATCTCAGCCCTCTTGCTTGCCTGCTGGCCTTCTTATCTTTTAGCTCGTATATTATGTGGGGTATACCTCACGATTTCGTGGCGACACTTGATTGCTTTATGCCTAATGATTGATGTGGGATTAGGTTGAATTATTGTTGGCCTTTCCTTAGCTATCTAGGGAAACATCCTGGCTGCCCAGGACTTCCTCACCATGGTGTTAAGGAATGCACCAGTAATTATTGCATATGCGTCACTTCAAGGTTTTACAGCCATGTACATTTTGTAATGCCTTTTTCAAACAAAGATTTGTCTACTTGGTTTTACCCCAATGACCATGTGGTCTTAGGATATGTCCACTTCTGGACCCTTTGTCACTTTGTATCACCATGTCATACAATGTATAGCCAAGCTGATAAGGAGCTATTGGCCTTTGCTTTTGATACAGAATAGCAGAGAGGAACTATGTTTTGTTCCTATTCTGCATCTGACACATACACAACAGACACACAACACCAGCACTCAGACATATTGCTATTGTCAAGACACTAAGGAGTCTGCAACTGTTTGTTTGATTTAAGGAGCCTCGCTGCTGATACTGCTGACAGCCTAACTGGTCCGGTTACCGAAACTTGACAGCCACCAACTAGTGGAGACGGAACCTGGAATCTGGAGGAGCATAGTACACCTGTCGAATGCCAGGGTCGACTCCCAAGACCTGATACAAACGAAAGCCAGCACTACTCCTAACCTAGATCAGATTGTCTCAGGTGACTCTGTGTCTACATGTGTTCTGAGTGTGTCACTGTCTGGATGGTGTGAATGATGATATGCTATCTAGCTAAGCATCAGAAAACTTTTTGTACCTGTAACATAAATGTAACTGTCATAGTTCACCTACGTGAACGACAATTTTCATTATCTCTTTTACTATTAAAGAGTATTATTGTTTTATACTTGTACCAACGTACTACCCTCGTGATCATTTGAACGCAAGGCGTGTGCGTGAGTGCGTGCAAGTATTTAAAACAGGGGGCATTATCATTAAATGACGAAGGATCACCGACAGATAAACTAGACATTCGTGTTAGGTCTTCCTACATATACGAGTGTTCTTCACCTTCTGCCTTTGTCTACCAAGTGAATCTCAGTCTCTTCTATCGGGACCATCCCTTTAGACATTCTTATAACGAGCCATAATTTCTAGAGACTGTCGGCAAACTCTTGGATAGGGATTTCTGTCTATTTCAATAGAAACACCCTAACGGTCGTTGACACACACTGTCGAGATAGCAAACTGTCTTATCACACTGTCGAGATAGTAACCTGTCTTATCATTCTGTCGAGATATGAAACTGTCTTATCACACTGTCCATATAGCAAACTATCTTATCACACTGTCGAGTTAGCAAACTGTCTTATCACACTGTCCATATAGCAAACTGTCTTATCACACTGTCAAGGTGGTAAACTCTTATCACACTGTCAATGTGGCAAACTCTTATCACGCTGTCCAGAAAGCAAGCTGTCCTATCACACTGTCGAGATAGCAAACTGTCTTATCACACTGTCGAGATGGTAAACTGTCTTATTGTCAAGGTCTCACATCCGAGGTTGCGACGCGTTGTCTGTACCAACGCCAGACAACATAACAACACGCAACCCTGATTGATGTTAAACACTGCAGAGAGAACGCGGCGTTTTCGACGACACCCGGATAAGCAGCCAGGCACTGCAATTGAGCGAAGCTTAAACGACCGCTGGTCAGCAGTACACCCCGTGAACCTTGCAGGGGTCACACCAGCCGACGTGAGCGTGTAGCGTGTAGAACGCCAGGACTGGCAGACGGGTTTAGGTGTTTGAATGGACAGGTCGCATGAGTATGCGAGGAGTGTTTGAATCTGCATTGAGAGCTAGCCTGTACGACAGTGGGAGACTGGTTCGAACGCTTGAATAGTTTGACTTGTAAGTGAGATGTTTATTGCTTGCATGTATTATTATGTATTGTAGTGATATTGTTTATGCCGTAATGATTGCTATGGATTGTCATTGCGCGATGTTTGTGCGATAATAAATGCAGCGCGTAAATAAAGCTTGTGAATAATACTTTCGGATATTCACTTCGTGTGATTTGATAGTTTGATATTGCTTCACACTTGCCAGAAAACGAGCTACTTATCTTGCTCTACGCAAGACTCTGACAAGTGCGAACGTGGGGGATCGTCCGGGTTTTGAACTAAATGCGAACTTGTAAATTTTTTTTGTCCGAGTTTGAAGCGAATGTGAAAATGCCGATAGAAGTGCGCAAGTCATAGATTAAGGTAAAGTAACGATTAAATAGAGTTGATTTAATTAAATAATAAGTGTGAGGATATTATTTGAAGCCAACAGAGGCGTCTTCAGACTTATCGCTAAATTCAACAAATTTTGTACCTAAAATCCAAAATGGCGGCCGTGCCCTTGATTGTCATTGAGTAGGGTTAGTGTGAGCGTGAAAGTTGTTGATTGTGGTAACCGCTAACAATAATACTTGACAGCATACAAACCTTTACAGACTTCAGTGACATTACACACACCATACATTTACAAACGCTCTAATTTCGTTTAGTTTAAAAAGTACAGGTTTTTTGTGTCAACTTTACCTGAGTCTGGTGAACTTCAAAAATTTTTTGTGCGTCAACCCGAAAGACGTTCCAGTGTGATTTCGAGCACCACTGAACAGCACATTACCCACGGATTACTTGAGTATAAAATTTTTTCCTTCCTCTTTATACTTTTGTTAGTCTGGCTTTAGACATAAATTGTGCTAGAAATACTTGTAACTTACTAACATCATAAGTAATTTTGTTTATAGTCATTCCATCATACTTATTGTTCATCATGTCTTCTTTAAACGATTTCATTGAAATGGGTTTAAAAATGAATATGTCTGGTGAGGGATTGAGAACATGGAGTGAAAGTAAATATGCAGAATATCTTTTGAAACAAGAACAAATTAGTGAGAGGGATGAGAGAGCGGCCGAAAGGGCGTTAAAGCTTCAACAGGCACAAGCAGAAGCTGCTCTAAAGCAAGCAGAAGCTGCTCTAAAACAATCAGAAGCTGCTCTGAAAAGTAAAGAGGCAGACTCAGAAGCTGCTTTAAAGCTTCAACAAGCACAATCAGAAGCTGCTCTAAAGCTTCAACAAGCACAATCAGAAGCTGCTCTAAAACAATCAGAAGCTGCAGTGAGGCAAGCTGAGATCTTAGCCCAAAGTAAGAAAGAAGAGCAAGAAACACAACTGAAAATTGTACAGCTGAAAGCTGAATCTTCTAAAGATAAAGTGAATAGAGAAACAGACAAAGATCAACCTCATAAGAGGTCTGATCAGAAGTTACAACACAGGTGATTGCATAGCAGCATTTACCCAAAATTTTGAATTTGTTATGGATCATTACAAAATTCCAAAACCTGAATGGGGGATAGTATATGTAAGAAGTCTTTCTGGGGAACCTCTTAAAGTCATAGAGTCGATCCCAAATGACCTGAAAGAAGATTATCTGTACATTAAATCTAAAATTATGTCACATTTTCTACTGGATGAATCAGGTTATAGAGAACAGTTTAGGAAGTTGTCTCCTAAGCCAACACACACGTTCTCTGATTACATCTCAGAAATTCAGAATATCGTTTCTAAATGGCTGTCAGCAGCCAAAGTAAATGGAATTTATGACAAATTAGTTGATCTTATGTTGAGAGATAAGATTATCGCATCTCTCCCCCCCCCCCCCTTTTCTAAATTGCTGTTGGAATGTCAGTGTGAAAGTGTTCAACAGATTGAAAGTCGTGGCTCTGGTTATTTTGCAGCCAATAAGCAATGTTCTAGTAGTCTGACCACCACAGACTTTGTAGCAGCAGCTACATATGGCAAATATCAGGCAGGGTCAAATACCAAACAAAGACATTACAAACAAGCTACAGAGAAATTGTATCACTGCAAATATTGCGAGTATTCACACAATGAGAATGATATGTGCGACCAACATCCTGGGTACACTGCTTACTTGCATAATTACATTTCTAAGCAAGATAAAGAAAGGAAGAACTACAGAAAAGTTACCAAATGTTATCTTTGTAAAGCTTATGGTCACTGGCGTAAAGATTGTAAAGGCAAGTCAATGACCAAAAAGGCTAATGCAGCCATGTTTGACAGTTCTTCGTCAGAAGATGAAAGTGTACAAGATCACCCAGTAAACTCAGCACATTCCATTGAGGTGTTCCATCAGGAAAAATGTACCATTTGTGATCAATTTCATGAAGATGGCGTGTTAACATGCGGCCATTCTATACCTGTTACCAGTGAGGAGGCCAATTCTGTAGTAAACTCCAAAGGTAAACTAAACATCCACCAGGGGTATGTTAATGGTAGAGCTGCCACAGTTTTACGTGATAGCGGGAGTACTCTCATTGGTGTAAAGAGAGATTACATTTTACCATCACAATATAGTGGTAAATATGTCACATGCAGGACGTTCTCAGGAAACATAGAGAAATATCCACTTGCATGGGCATATATAACTACACCATTCCTTACAGGAAAGGTTAAATGCGCAGCATTAACCAATCCTTGCTGCGATATTATCATTGGAAACCTTCCTGAAGTGAATGACATACCACATGACAGCAGTACATCAACTGTCAGTTGTAATATTGATACTACCATTTCACCTTCATCACCAATCACCATTCACGATGTATTACTACCTGTAAATGAATGTACAAATACCAACCTGGCTACGCCAGAACATACATGTAATTGTGTGAATGTAACATCAATGTGTGATGAGAATGATCGTTGTAATGTAGTAAATGCAGTAACTAGATCTACTGCACAGATGCAAGATCGAATCGATCAGACAGAGGCTTTACAACGAGTAAGTCCAGTTGTAACATCTCCTGAGACAACGAGGGAGACGTTTATAACATCTCAGAAAGCCGATCGATCTTTGCAAAAGTATTTTAAACTTGTAGGCCAAAAGCCAAGAGTAGCAAAGAATGCTCAATAGTACTTTGCTCTGAAGAACGGAATTCTAACACGGTACTACACCAAAGGTTCCAGCACTATAGAACAAACAGGGCTACCGTTAGAAAACCGCAAACAAGCATTGAATCTAGCTCATGACATACCCTTTGCAGGACACATGGCGTATGCTAAAACTAGAGCAAGGTTACTTACTCAATGTTATTAGCCAAAGTTTTGCAGCGATACCAAACAGTATTGCAGATCGTGTGACATCTGTCAAAAGTTTGTCAAAAAGGGTAAACACCCACAAGCTGAATTGCAAGTTACTGATTTGGCTAGTAGACCGTTTGAAAAGATCTCGGTCGATATAGTTGGTCCTCTGAACCATATAACATCTAAAGGTAATAGGTACATTGTAACACTCATTGATCTATGTACTCGTTGGCCAGAAGCTATTCCAATGAAGAACATAAACTTCCAAAGACATCATGGAAGTGTTCTTTCATATTTTTTCGAGGGTAGGATTCCCTGATACCATCCTTTCAGATCGGGGTAGCCAGTTTATTTCCTCAGCTACACAAGCCTTTACCAAAATGTTGGGTGTTAAACAATGCTTCAACAGTCCATACCACCCACACTCGACCGGTATAGTGGAAAAGATTAATGGCGATATGAAACATATGCTCTCTAAGGTAACCCAAGAACATCCTGAAGATTGGGATACTTATCTGCCTGCAATTTTGTTTGCATATAGGGAAGTGCCCCATTCCAGCACTGGGTTCTCACCGTTCTAAATGTTATATGGTGCACAACCACGCGGCCCATTATCTCTGTATGAATCTATGTTGACTGAAAGTACAACTTTGTCTATACCCATTTCACCATATGAACATGTAACATCATTGCGTGATAGAATTATGAAATCATGTATCTTAGCTAAAGAAGCTCTCCAAAAATCAGGAGCTACTTACCGACAATATGCTAACAGAGGAAATAGAACTATTACACTGACGCCAGGACAGGACGTTCTTCTTCTTTTGCCAAGTGATAGACATCTCCTAACTGACTCATGGCAAGGACCGTTCAAAGTGCTACGACAAATTTCGACGGTAGACTACGAAATTGCAGTTAGGGACAAACATAAAATTTTCCACATTAACATGCTCAAACAATATTACCACATGCAAGACGAACAAGTAGAGACTGCAGCAAGCACCTCCATAGTGGACTAGACGGACGACAACGACACTGACGAGATACCGACACCAGTTCTTGACACGACGACCAACTTACAGGACATTAAGGTAAATCCTAAACTTACGCAGACACAGACTGACAGTTGCAGACAACTGATACAAGAGTACAGGACGATCTTTTCTGACAGCCCAGGACAGACAGATTTAGTGCAGCACCAAATCATCTTGACATCTGACGTTCCTATTAAGTGTAGACCATATTCCATCCCTATACACTATAAGGAAAAACTTCATCAAGAAATCATTGATTTAGAAGCAAATCATATCATTCGACGTTCACAATCTCATTTCTGTTCACCAATAGTTTTAGTACGCAAAAAGGACAACACTATTAGACTTTGTGTGGACTATCGTAAACTCAACAGCATTACACAGTTGGATTTAGAACCGATGAGCAACTGTGAAGACATCCTGACTGAACTATCTGACTCACGTTATTTTACTAAACGTGACATGACAAAAGGCTACTGGCAGATAGCTGTACATCCTGATAGTATACATCTGACTGCATTTGCCACACCGTGGGGTTTATACGAATGGTGTAAACTACCTTTCGGATTAGTCAATGCACCAGCTGCCTTCGTCAGAATGACAAGAATTCTTTTGACAGACATTGCTAACATCATTTGGTACATGGACGACATTTGCATACACACAAAGGACATGACAGAGCACATAACAGCACTACAGCAGACATTTGACAGGATTAGACATCATGGACTAACTGTAAAACCTTCTAAAGTTGATATAGCCTTTCAGGAATTTTCATTTTTGGGCTATAAGATCTCAAATGGCTTTATATCAACTGACGATAACATCATGTCCAGAATTTTGAAATTGTCGCTTCCGACAACTAAGAAACAGTTGAGAAGTGTGTTAGGTCTTTTAAACTATTATAGACAGTTTATTCCTCATTTTGCTGAATTGACTAAATGTTTCACTGATCTACTAACAAATAAACACCCCAATGTGATTGTAAACAGTGAATGTTTAAGGCCAGCATTTACGAAGATTCTTTCATATTTTTCTAAATCACCTATTCTGAAATTGCCAAATTTGAATATTACTTTTAGATTAAGATGTGATGCGAGCTCCGTAGCCATTGGAGGTGTGCTTCTCCAAGAACACGACCAAATCTTGTACCCAGTATACTACGTCTCTCGAAAACTGAACACCAGCGAACGAAATTACAGTACACCGGAACTCGAGGCTCTTGTCATGGTATTTTCGGTACGTAAACTTTCTAGATTTTTGTTAGGCAAACATTTCATTATTGAAACAGATAATAGTCCGCTGACAATTGTTACCAGAGGAACGCCAAGTAACAGCAAGGTAGCAAGATGGTCTCTTCTTCTGCAGGACTATAGCTATGAGATTAACCATATAAAGGGTTCACAAAAACTGTCTTGCAGATCTTTTGTCGAGATGTCCATACGACGAACCTAATACCCAGTCAACACCAGAGCACAGTGCAGAGGGTGTATAAAACTGCAACGTAGATAGTGCTCAGTACCACAGCCAATTGTGACAATGTGTCAGTAACGCTGTGTACACCATTGTGATGGGGAAGATTGTATCTCCCAATGTATATAACTTATGTACATATTGCGATTCTTATTATTATCATGCGAATGAATGCGTGTATAATTGTGAGATATGTGAAAGAATGGAATCAGTATTATGTAAACTAATGTGTTGTATAACTGTGAGATATGAGAAAGAATGTAATTATTATTGTAAATACATAAATATTGTAACAACCAGACACTACAGAGAAGTGTCACTGGACAACACTACAGGATCCAGGAATTTACCAAGCCACTACAACGTGAGGTAATCCTGAAGGTATCCAGACCGATGTGTCCAAGACGTTTTAACAAGGTACGAAAGATGACTGCGACAGTACAATCCGAGCAGAAGGCGGAAGAGACGATCCAACAGCTGATAGTAACAACTACTACTCCGTTTATATAATATCCATCCAGAACGGACCAACGTTGTATGAATGACACCACAACATATGTAATAGTACAGCTGTATACTTCCGATATTTTTGCATATTAAGTTAAAAGTTAGCAAACTACGCTAAAAAGTCTATAAATGTATGACAATTGTATGAAAATGTGATTTAAAATATTTCCATATACGGAATTGTATATGTCGATTTTTATAAGATGTAATCTCAGCATCGTAACCTGATTGCTTCTTTACAAACGTGACTTTTTGTGCACATTTGTCAATAAGGATCAAATTATGACACTAAGAAATAAATTTGCAGTGGTAATTTATGTCTTGTAAACGACGATAAATTATTGTTCCTAAATTTTTTATATAATAACCAGGGGACATTACTCTAAATTCTTGGTGATATGTAAATATGTATTGTAACCATTAACATGTGTGCTTGATAAATAACATGTCAATGTAACGTCGTTTGGATGTGGACAGTATATTGCCAAAACTGTTGACCTTCATTAGAAACTCTAAACAGAGGTCTGATGATGGAGCTATCTCAGAGGGAGATGCTCACGGCTTGACCTGATTATTTTAGTATTTTTGTTCTTGGTTGTGAGGTAGGGGCCAGTTTAGCCGATACCTACCGGACTAGCTGTGTCACAGCGAGGTAATGCCCATGAAATAGATTGTAATTGACTGTTGTACTTCATAGTGCAACATAATTGGTGTATACATATTGTTTACTATTCACCTGTATATATTTATAATAACTGTTAAGGTATAATGTTCGACTTTGACATGTTTAATAACACCTATATATTGTACATGAAAGGAAATCCTTTCATGAAAAAGGGGTGTGGAGAGTGTCAAGGTCTCACATCCGAGGTTGCGACGCGTTGTCTGTACCAACGCCAGACAACATAACAACACGCAACCCTGAGTGATGTTAAACACTGCAGAGAGAACGCGGCGTCTTCGACGACGCCCGGATAAGCAGCCAGGCACGGCAATTGAGCGAAGCTTAAACGACCGCTGGTCAGCAGTACACCCCGTGAACCTTGCAGGGGTCACACCAGCTGACGTGAGCGTGTAGCGTGTAGAACGCCAGGACTGGCAGACGGGTTTAGGTGTTTGAATGGACAGGTCGCATGAGTATGCGAGGCGTGTTTGAATCTGCATTGAGAGCTAGCCTGTACGACAGTGGGAGACTGGTTCGAACGCTTGAATAGTTTGACTTGTAAGTGAGATGTTTATTGCTTGCATGTATTATTATGTATTGTAGTGATATTGTTTATGCCGTAATGATTGCTATGGATTGTCATTGCGCGATGTTTGTGCGATAATAAATGCAGCGCGTAAATAAAGCTTGTGAATAATACTTTCGGATATTCACTTCGTGTGATTTGATAGTTTGATATTGCTTTACACTTGCCAGAAAACGAGCTACTTATCTTGCTCTACGCAAGACTCTGACACTTATCATACTGTCGAGATGGTAAACTGTCTTATCATACTGTCGAGATAGCAAGCTGTCTAATGACACTGTCCATATAGCAAACTATTTTATCACACTGCCAAGATAGCAAATCAATTATCTACTCTGTGAAGCTAGCAAATCAATTATCTTCTCCAACTGCAGTGCTAGCAAATCAATTATCTACACTGTGGTACTAGCAAATCAATTATCTACTCTGACTGTGGAGCTAGCAAATCAATTATCTACACTGTGGAGCTAGCAGATCAATTATCTACACTGAGGTGCTGGCAAATCAATTATCTATTCTGACTGTGATGCTAGCAAATCAATTATCTACTCCGATAGTGGTGCTAGCAAGCGCACTGTCTACTCCTGCTGTCTTACTAACAGAATAAGCTGTCTTCATTCACATTGTACGTGCAAACATCTGTTTGCCACGTAGGGCATGAAGATAAACTGTTCTGGCATCTGGCGCACATAACAACAGAAAAGACAAAAATAGAAACGCTAAATTGCACATATGACAGTAGATGTTTAAGAGTTTAAGAATTTAAAGAACGCACATAACTTCGCAAAAAGTGGGTTAACTTGTTTGTTTGCTGAGGTCAGCCACAGTCGGCTTCCACTTCTGGTTGTCAGCACCAAAACTGTTGACGCCAAAGAGCGCCAACCTGTGTGGAGAGAACCTCCTTTGATAATGTCGAGGTAATGAACAGAGAAGAGCAGCTAATGAACACACATATCATCTTCAGACGGGTCTGCAGAGTTGTCCTTCCTGGCGTAGTTCTGGTTGAGTGTTTATCTCCCTTCTAATAAAGTGTGCTCAATGAGGTTGTTTTAGGCCGAGGAAGGCCTGTGGGTAAAAACAGGTGATAATGGAAGTTGAAGAGGTCTAGACTGCACTCAAAAACTCAAACAAGTAAGCGAAGTAGTGCCTACTACTGAGCAAACAAAACTGCTTGTTTCCATTAATGACTTATTTCTAAACCTATGGTAGCGTGAGCAATTCACAGCTAAGTGGCCTGACTTGCTATTTTGGTAACTCTTTTTGTGTATCACTTTGCTAACCCCATTCCTCTAGGACAATACGTTGGTTGTGTTGTGTCTGTTTACAAAAAGCTACGATACTTGTGCCTTTTGGCCGGCACATTTGATTCCAGCTAATCATTAGTTCTTCTTCTTATGCTCTACTTCTTCTTTCCCCTCTTATTCTTCTACAACTTCTCGTACACAGTTCTTGTATTGTCTACATAAGAATGTTCATGAATTACAAGACAAGCGGGCAGATTTCACTCAGGGCACAGAAGGCAGAGACCGTAGTTGTAACCATCTTTAAGAAATAACAGTTGCACAACCATCTTTGAGAAATAACAGTTGCACAACCATCTTTGAGAAATAACAGTTGCACAACCATCTTTGAGAAATAACAGTTTCATAACCATCTTTGAGAAATAACAGTTGCACAACCATCTTTGAGAAATAACAGTTGCACAACCATCTTTGAGAAATAACAGTTGCACAACCATCTTTGAGAAATAACAGTTGCACAACCATCTTTGAGAAATAACAAGTGCACAACCATCTTTGAGAAATAACAAGTGCACAACCATCTTTGAGAAATAACAAGTGCACAACCATCTTTGAGAAATAACAAGTGCACAACCATCTTCGAGAAATAACAGTTGCACAACCATCTTTGAGAAATAACAGTTTCATAACCATCTTTGAGAAATAACAAGTGCACAACCATCTTTGAGAAATAACAGTTGCACTTTCATCTTTGAGAAATAACAGTTTCATAACGATCTTTGAGAAATAACAAGTGCACAACCATCTTTGAGAAATAACAGTTGTATAATACTCTTTAAGAAGTAGGTCAGCATGGCCGATTGAATAACAACGCGCGTTCTTAAACATCTGGTGTGCTGATTCCGAGGTAAGGGGTTCAACACCTACACTGGACAGTTAGACTAAAAATGTTGACCTGTCGTCCTTGACTTGGGAACATAAATTACAAGTACCTCTGAAGTCGGAGTGGGTTCGCCTGATGTCAAGGGACACTGTTAATAGGGAAAGCTAATCCACATACAAAACTGAGTACATACATTACTATAAGTAGTGTGTATGGACTACGCTTGAGTTCAAAGCGAGTGAGCGCAAAAAAAAATCTGTGAGAAATGCAAAGAGTACAATGTAGAGCTTCACATTTATGTTACAGACTACAGTACATCCGTGGACTGTACAACGACAAAGATTGTGGGACATCATGGGCTATATGGGGTGTCCAACACAGTTGCTTCAGGTAATTGAAACATTACATCTTGAGCAACAAGCAGCTCTCAGAGTAGCCGGTGAAACATAATGGTTTAAGATGCAGAGAGGGGTAAGGCGTTCTCTTCCCATACATGTTGAACTTCCAAGTTGGTAGCGGGGCCACATGTAAAGTAAGTATGTGACCTGTATAGTTATCATGAAGATCATTGGCACCTTGCCGTCTTGACAGACGATAGTTTGTGCTTTAAAAAGGCATAATAACTTTTAACTATGGCGGTAGCGAGTGTGACTGATAAGGCCAATTTGCGCTGTAAATGTCCGTTCACAGTGGGTGCATGTGAACACGTGGTCATTTCCACCATCATGCACCATCTTACGTCTCAAACGCTTGGTGTGTGACTTTTCTGCAATAATTTTCTCCTTTGACTTTATTCCATTTCTGATATTTGCCCTCCATGCAACACGTTCAGCGGCGACTTGCTCCCAATGTGCATTATCAATGCCTGTATCAATCATGTCCCGCTTACACACATCTTTGTATCGTAGTAGAGGCCGACCCTGAGATCTCTTACCCATCTGTAATTCACCAAAAAAGATATCCTTTGGTATTCTACCATCATCCATCCTCCTAAGATGTCCTATCCATCTAAGTCTACGAAGACTGAGCATGGAATAAACTGTCACACAACCTGATCTTTCCAATACTTCAGTATTTGTGATTTTGTCTTGCCACTTAATACCAAGAATTCTTCGCAGACACCGCATATGAAAGCTGTTTAAGTTGTTCTCTTGGTGTGAGTAAGTTGTCCAGGTTTCACTGCCATAGAGAAGAGTACTAAGGACACAGGCTTGATAGACAAGGACTTTTGTTTTGGCAGTAAGCTTCCTGTTCTCCCAGACTCTTTTTCTTAACCTGTTCATTGTTGTTGCTGCCTTACCAATCCGGATGTTGATTTCCTGATCTAGGGATAATTTGCTATTTACCACTGATCCTAGATATGTAAAATGGTCTACTATCTCTAGTTCGGCGTCGTCAATAAAGATTGATGGTACCCCATGTGCACCTTGTGACATAATCTGTGTCTTCTTTTTGCTAATTGTTAAACCAAATTCAGAACAAGCATTGGAGAATGCAGATAGTAGATATTGCAATTCTTCTTCAGAGTGGGTCGTAACTGCAGCATCATCTGCAAAAAGCAACTCTCTGATCAGTACCCTCCTAATTTTGGTCTTAGCCTTCAATCTCTGAGCATTGTAGAGGCCGCCATCTGAGCGTGAGTGAATGTATATACCACCATCCTGATCATGAAATGCATATTTCAGTAGAAGTGAAAAGTATATTCCAAAGAGGGTGGGAGCTAGTACACAACCTTGCTTAACTCCACTCTTGATTTCAAATTCTTCAGAAGTTGCACCATCAAACTTGATTATACCCTTCATGCCTGTGTGGAACGATTCCACAATGGACAGAAGAGTTGGTGGGCAGCCAATCTTCTTTAGTGCCTTGAACAGACCCTCACGACTGACCAAATCAAATGCCTTTGTGAGGTCGATGAAGGCAATAAACAGTGGTTGATTCTGTTCACGGCATTTTTCTTGCATTTGTCGCAATGAGAATATCATATCAGTGGTAGACCGGTTCTGTCGAAAGCCACACTGTGATTCGGGGTAGACTTGATCTCCTAGGACTTGAAGTCTGCGCAGAACAATTCTGGCAAATACTTTTCCAACAATACACAGAAGTGAGATACCCCTATAGTTGTTGCAGTCGCTCCGATCGCCCTTGTTCTTGTACAGTGTTATGATGCTTGAATCTTTGAAATCCTGTGGGACTTTACCTTCACGCCAGCATAGCTCTATTAGCTGGTGGATCTGTATAGTGAGTGTGTCTTGCCCACTCCTGATAACCTCTATTGGAATCCCATCCTTACCTGGAGCCTTGCCAGATGCAAGTTCATTTATAGCACACTTAACTTCTGTTATGGTGGGAAGTGTGTCCAGGTGGTCAAGAGTTGGTAGAGCCTCTATGGCGTTGAGGGCATCATCCGCTAGTTTGGTCTCACTTGAGTAAAGCTCCAAATAGTGCTCTACCCATCTGTCCATCTGCTGTTTCTTATCAGTGATGATTTCTCCAGTCAAGGTTTTCAATGGTGCACTTCTTTTGATCACTGGACCGCAGGCTTTCTTTATTCCTTCATACATGCTTCTTATGTCTCCCTTATCACTTGCGATTTGAATGGACTCACATAACTTGATCCAATAATCATTTGCACACTGCCTGGCAGCCTTTTGCACATCCTTCCTAGCTTGCCTAAGCTCACTCAGAGTGTTACGCGTTGGTCTTTCCTTGTTTCTTAAGAGAGCTTTCTTCTTCTTATCAATCAAGGGCTGTAGAGTCTCGCTGTTGGCCGCAAACCAGTCCTGCCTCTTATGATCCACAGTGCCGTAAACCCCTACGGCAGTTTTATAAAGAGTTTCCTTAATTTGACCCCACTTTTCATTTACTGTACAATTTTCTGGTGTATCAGTGAAAGCGTCTTCAAGTTGCTGTTGAAACTGAAAGCACTTTTCAGGATCATGAGTGTTAATAATATTAATCCTGAGGCTAGATTTGTGCTTAGCTGTGTAGATTCTCTTTGGTCTCAGTCTAACCCTTGCAACAACCAAAGAATGATCCGTATCACAGTCAGCACTGTGGTAACTACGAGTCAATGATATATGGTTCAGATGTTGTCTCCGTGTGATGATGAAGTCCAGCTGGTGCCAATGGCCGGATCTTGGATGTTTCCATGTGACCTTATGCATCTCTTTTGTTTTAAAAAAGGAGTTTGTAATACATAGGTCATTACTGGTGCAATGCTCCAGCAGTCTTTGCCCATTTTCATTCATGCGACCGATGTTGTATTTTCCAAGGCACACTGGCTATGAACTCGAGTCCTTCCCCACACGAGCATTGAAATCACCGAGCATATAAATGTAGTCAGATTTTGGAACTGCCTTGATCACGGAGTCTAACTCCTCATAGAACGAATCCTTCACATCATCAGAGGAATCGAGTGTCGGTGCATATGCAGTAATAATGGTGGCAAACCCACAAGAGGTTGCCAAGCGCAGGGATAATAGTCTTTCATTTCCTCCTGCTGGAATTTCAATCATTCCCAGTAGCGAATTCTTCACTGCAAAGCCCACACCGTGTTGCCTCTTTTCTGCCTGCCCTCTACCCTTCCAGAAAAAGGTGTAGTTGTTTTCCCTGAGTGACCCTTCCTCAGCGAGGCGAGTCTCCTGCAGGCCAGCAATATCAATGTTTAGACGATTGAGTTCGGCATCAATCACAGCCGTTTTTCTCACATCGTCAATATTGGTCAAGTCAGTGGAAAATCCTGGACACATGGTTCTCACGTTCCAGGTTGCAAGCCGTAGCTTGAGGTTTCTATTTTTATGTTTGTTTGTACCTGGTGCATTGGTTTTACAGCCTGCGATTCAGATTTTGTCCTAGCCCCAAGCACCCATTGAAGCAGGCAGGCTGTGGCGGATCAGCACCCAATTGGCTGGGGGCTGCCCAGCTTGAGGCGGGCGGTAGCTGATCAGTGACACCTATAGGTGTCTCCCACCGTCAGAGGCAACGCGTGGCGCCCCATGTCTACGCCAACTGACAAGGACTTATAACCCGTAACAGTTGCCTCTCGCTTTGATTCCGAGACCAGTTAAGACCAGGGATGGAGTTATTGCCTCTCCATAGCACAAAGCCTGGGCTAAACTATAGAGATCATGTGTTGCCCATGCAGCATGATCCCTCTCTCGGCCTGCCTAGTTTACTCCAGAGGAAAGGTAACACCCCTACATCTGGGACAAGACAAGCTGCAGAAGCTGCCGGATCAGCAAAGCAATGCTCTAACTGTCCGCCTGTCGGAGCTTCGATCCTAGACCAGTCGCCAACCAAGGATTAGGGCCTGGTCTGCCCTGCCATGACATTTTGTCTTTAGCTTGCATTTCCTCGCACCAGGGTAAGGCTTGTACCCTCCCAATTGCGCTCTTCCGCCCAAAGCCGTTGGCACAATGTGGGGTGTCGGGTTTGGTAAGCGCCGCCCAACGTTCAGCGCTAACAGAAACCAGGTAGTACCGTCTACTGTTATACGGTAGCTCAGTCATATCTGACTAAGACCTGACTCACATAATAATGAACTATACAAATGAAGTAACTAGACCAAATGGAGAATAAATATACAGAGCAAATAAACTATACAAATATAGAGTAATTATACAGTTAACAGATGATCAACTAGAGCAAAGATGCCAAAATAAATTTAGTATAAACATACAGTATCATTATAAAAGATCAGACATTAGAGTAACAAGACTTAAACAAATTTAGGTAAGTATACAGTACAACTTTGTCTTCTTTCTTTTCTCGAAGTGTGTCTATATCTATATAGTGTTGTTTCTTGTATGAACTTCATTGTCATTTTTAGCTAACTCAGTGGTCTACAGAGTTTATCTTCCACTGTGGTTTCTCTAGGCCAGAAGATTTTCCTACAAGTTGTGTTTTTCGCAGTCTTGGAGTACATTTCTGCAGCGCCAATCCACATGTGCACATGGTTGAATCGCCAGTCTTGAGTTTTGTATACACATGGTTACGTAATCTATTGTGTCCTGATGTAAGGCGTAGAACAATGATTTGTTCTGGTCTGCCTCCAGTGATAATCGTTTTGAGACAGTACAACAAATCACACATCTAGAATAAGCAGACCAAACAAATGTAGGACAAGTGTAGATTATTACTACAGTTGATCATAAACTACTACTACTACAACAGTTAAACACTGATGACGTAGAGTGAATAATAAAGAGCATATATTGACAGCAAACTGTAGGGATTGTGATTAGCAGTTGTAATATAAAAAGCATATGTTTTTACAGGACATGAAGATATTTAAAAAATATAGCACCTAAGGAAATAAAAAAAAAGGCAGCCATGGCAGTGAAAATATGACAGGTTTGTGACAATGAGAGTAAATATGTTTGTTAAGGTGTAAATATGATGATATTCTTACGGGTAAGCAAGGGAATGACCGTGAATTGAATGGGGAAAAAAGATTAAGAAAACGTTTATATGAAACTAAGCAGGTGATTAAGGAAGACAATATAAAAGTAATAATGAAGATGAATAAGATGAATCTGAGAGGAAATCAGGTGACTATGATGGGAATATCATCAAGAGAGTGGATCCAGATCACCAAAGAACAAGGTCTGTGGAAAGACATGAACGCTTCCGCCAGCTGGCAGGACACATGGTGATAATAATGAGTATTTATAGACCGTTTACAAAAACCAATCTGCTTTATTGGTAAGTACACTGGTAGTTCAGGGATACAATGATCGCACTTAAACAAACCGCCCAGAATTTGTATGTTTCACTAAAGTCGCAGATGGCGGCGGCAATTTCAGTTTTGGAAATTGAAACGGTAGCAGAAGTCAACGACCAGGAACCGGAAATTGTTTCAAGTACCCAGAGTACTCTCCCATCCTCCAGTATGGCTGATCTTCGAGTGCAATCTGAACAGCTTCAGTCCTATTTTTTTTTAAGATAATCTCAGGGCTATCCATACCCGATGCTTATAATCAAACGACCGTAGATAGATAGATGAATCCACAATCCACATAAATAGGCCAGGCGGTGTAGGTGTTTTAATATATACGTTTGTAAGTATCGAACGCCAACCGCGTAGCGGGATGTAGATTGGAGGCTGTCGGAAAGCATCAAACAATCATATTTCCGGTAGCATCCCTGTCCTCTAACGGTACAGATGAACATTATATCATGGGCAATATTGCATGCCCGATTGAAAATCTATGAATGTCATCTCATGATCTTCAACATTGGCTGTCAAGCGTCGTGAGGAGGAATGGTTGTCGTTCCAGTACCCCCATAGTGTTATTCCGTGTGATTGTACAATATCTTTGATGTTCTCAATCCATTTCCTTCTCGGGCGTCCTCTTGTTCTTGTATCAGATCTTCTTTGCTGTAGTTGATGGTGTTGCATTCTAACTAGATGGCTGAACCATTTGATCTTCTAGAATTTAGCATGTTTTATTTCATAACTTAGGTGTTCAGTAACCATTTTCTTTTACTCCCAGCTAGTTCCTTTTCCAACTTAGAACCCACGGAGAACTTGCACGATATATTACGTAAAGACAGTGTGAAGACAGCAAGAAGACAAATTGAAGACAGCGTGAACACTGTGAAGACAGCGTAAAGACATGTGATGATATTCTGAAGATATTGTGAAGACATAATAAAGACAGTGTGAAGACAGAATTAAGACAACGTGAAGACAAAATAAAGACAGGATGAAGACATTGTGAATACAGTGTGAAGACTGTGAAGACAGCTTGAAGACAGTGAATTCAGTGTGAAGAAAGTGTGAAGACAATGTGACGATAGAATAAAACAGCATTAAGATAGAATAAAGGTAGTGTGAAGACAATGTGAAGGCAGAATAAAGACAGCGTGAAGACCTAATAAAGACAGTGTGAAGACAGAAAAAAGACAGTGTGAAGATAGTGATAAGACGACATGAAGACAGAGTGCGATTCAACGGGTTGTAACAGCTCGGCTAGCGAAACTGCCCAGAGATCTGGCCTGTGGCAACTGCCAGGATATGACAGCTCTGAATACATGACAGATGGGTGTGTCTGGCTCTGGTATAAGTCGTTATCTGACATTATGTTGCTGCGGAATGAATTCAAGGACTGTCGTTATTGCTGTGTGAAACTCTCAGTGTGGCATGCGAGTACCGACATGAATAATAAAATAGGTAATATAGGAAAATATATAATATAAAAATATATAAAAAGAAAAAAAGAAAAAAGAAAATATATAAAATAGGAGTAGCGAAATGAGCAATGAAATGGGTAATGAGCAATGAAATGGGTAATTTAGCAATGAAATAGGTAATGAGCAATGCAATTGGTAATGAGCAATGAAATGGGTAATGAAATTGTAATGAGTAGCGAAATGAATAATAAGCAATGACATGATGAACAAGCCATAAAACAGTGCAGATTGTGAGGAACAATTAGTATAATGAGTCACATCACGAAGATTTTGCTAAGAATTATCATGCAAAGAGTTAGGAGGAAAATACAACCTGAAATAGGAGAAGAACAATGTGGATTTGTGGAAGGCAAGGGTATAGTAAATGCTGTGTATATACTGAGAAACATAATCGAACGTTCTATAGAAGTAAACAAAGATCTACACCTTTGCTTTATTGACTACACAAAGGCTTTTGATAAAGTGAGACATGTCAACATGATAAGGATGCTTGAAGATCTACAAATTGATGGAAAAGATCTTAGACTTGTAAAAAACATATATTGGAAACAACAAGCTGCCATAAGAGTTGATAATGAAGTAAGCCAATATCAGCCTATTAAAAGGGGTGTGAGACAGGGATGTGTAATGTCTCCAGATCTGTTTTCCCTGTACAGTGAAAGTATTTTCAGAAATATTGAAGATATGGAAGGAATCAACATTGGGGGACGATGCATCAATAACATTAGATATGCAGATGATACAGTCTTGATTGCAGACAATGAACAGGACCTGCAAAATTTAGTAGATGCGATTGTTACACACAGTGAACAACTAGGGTTAGAATTAAATTGTAAAAAGACACAGATTATGGTCGTCACTAGGAAGGACGAAATACCACATTGTAATATACAAGTAAATGGGAATATTCTTCAACAAGTGAGCAGGTACAATTATCTCGGAACATTAATAACATCTGATGGGAGATGCCTTGAAGAGATTAGAACAAGAATCGCCATGGCAAAAGTAGCCTTTAGCAAGATGAAAAACATATTGACCAATAAAAAGATGTCAATTGAAACGAGAAAAAGAGTGTTGAGATGCTACATTGAACCTGTACTTTTATATGGATGTGAAGCGTGGACAATGAGCAGTCAGGCTGAAAAACATCTGATGGCTGTAGAGATGTGGTTTCTGAGGAAAATGCAAAGAATACCATGGACAGCCAGAAAGACCAATGAACAAGTCCTTCAAGAAACAAATGAAGATCGTAAATTGATTAGAGAAATTAGACGTAGACAGTCAAAATTTTTTGGGCATGTTATGAGAAGAAATGGATTGGAGAATTTGGTGACAACTGGTAAGATCGAGGGGAACAGACCAAGGGGAAGACCTAGAAGCAAGTACCTGGATGGCTTGGCCTTATGGCATGGTCGAGACAGAAACACGGAGCTGATCCAAGACTCTGGTGATCGAGTGAGATGGCAGAACATGACCGCCCACGCTTACCGGCATGGCACATGATGGATGGATGGATTGTGAGGAGAAGCAAACTGAGAATAAAGTGGACGGGAGAACATAGACGGTGAAGTATCGAGAGGTACACGTGTTACAACATCATCCAGAAAACTAACAAACAACAGAGGAATGACAATCGTGTAGCATATGAATACAGCAGAGAAACAGCAATTAGCATTGTATGGGAAATACGAGGCAAGAGAGGCAGAGGCAAACAAAAATAACACACGTCGAAAGCTAAACTTCTAGGCAAAAAATAGTAATATAATTCAGAACAATGCTTGCCCGTAGTGATTTTTAATAACGAAGACACAAACAAGAGATTGCTCGATTTGCTGCCTGCATATTTCGCTGCATCTCGTCGGGTTCATAGTGCAGAAATCACACTCTTGTGGACTGGCATCTGGAGTAGGGTATTTTGTATTGAGCTGGTCACAAACAACAGAGGATGGTTTGAAGCTGTAGCAGACAACATTGGAGAAGCTGATCACAGTGTGGCGGAGTTCTGTGGATGACCTCTTGATCTTCTGTTTAACTGATAAGTACTATGGGATGGCCTGTCTCTCTGGCCGAGGGGTTACACCACTTTTTCTCCGTAATCCCGTTTATCACGCAGAGTCTCGTAGCGGCCGAGGACTGGGAGCGGTTCGACCCCCGCTGGTGACTTGCGGGATAACTGAGCCGGCCGCTAAGAAAGCCATGGGAAACTACTGAGCGTAATCTTGCCAAGAATTCAACAGACAGCTGAAAGATGCTGCTGTTGACAGCGATGTCCTGTAAAGGATATGCGAGAAAAAAAAAAAAAAAACCATGGGATGATTAATCTTCTTACACGACTTCCCTTATCTGGCATAGGCTTATATATCGCCGAAATGTTGACATTCCATTGTAATATAACACATCTGATACCATAGTCTTCATCCCTATGGGATCGTGTGTGAAATGCGGAAGAACAGAGATCGTCACGGCCTGGAGAGAAAGGTGTCACAGGAAATGACGAGAGGCTCTATCCAACATTCAGGACTAAGTAAAGGCCAGACGAACACATAATCAGGCTAATAATCATACCATTAGTATTGGGACTCTTCTCTGGCTGTTGAGATGAGGACAGAGCACGTATAGGAATGCCCGGAGTGCTGTTATGTCGGTTCTTGACGCAACTCAATTCAAGAGAAAGTAATTCATGCTAATGTATAGGCGGATGTATAGGACAGAGAAAAACTACAAGACATTACAGTCAAAGAG
Source organism: Cepaea nemoralis (assembly GCA_014155875.1). NCBI lineage: Eukaryota > Metazoa > Mollusca > Gastropoda > Stylommatophora > Helicidae > Cepaea > Cepaea nemoralis. The sequence goes on from JACEFZ010008531.1 coordinate 170,985, forward strand.
AAATTTACAGATGAAATAAAATGTAATCTTGAAACTTTTCAAAACCCTTTGGAGGAAAGCGTTGACCAAACTTGGTTGAACATCAAGAATACACTTCAATCTACCGCAGAAGAATGTCTCGGTGTGTCAACCACGCATAGAAAGAACAGATGGTTCAATCAAAAATGTGAAGAAGCAGTCACTAAGAAGAAGAATGCCAGACATGTATGGTTAAATGACATCAATAACATCCAAAAGGAAGAGCATTATAGAAATGAATGTAAAGAGGCTACAAAAATAGTCAGACAGCAGAAGCGAGAATATATGAGTAATATAATCAAAGATATGGAAACTAATCACCAGAAAAATGAATCCAGAAAGTTTTTTAAAGTACTGAAGTCAATGAAACGAGGGCACCAACAAAACACATATGGTTTAAAAGACAAAAATGGGAATATGATAAATACCAATGAAGAAATGTGCAACACATGGAAAGAATATTTTATTGAATTACTAAATTGTGAAGCTCCAAGTAACATTTTCCCACAGGAAGAGGTTCTAACATGCGAACCACAAATTGAAGAACCTACATTTGAAGAAATCCTATATGTAATCACACGACTTAAAAACAATAAGGCAACTGGGACTGATGGAATTGCTGCTGAATTTATAAAGGCAGGTGGCCATGCATTACATCTAAAGCTATACGAACTAATAATAAAAATCTGGAGGACAGAAGAATTACCCCATGACTGGAAAGAGTCATTATTGATACCTATCTTTAAGAAAGGAGACAAGTTCCAATGTGGAAATTATAGAGGAATATCACTACTGTCCACAAGCTATAAGATACTATCCGCAGTATTACTAAATAGACTAAAACCATATTCAGAAGACATATTAGGTGACTACCAGGCGGGTTTTAGACAAAACAGATCAACAATAGATCAGATATTTATCTTACGACAAATAGCCGAGAAACATTGGGAATATAAAAGAGATCTCCATAACATTTTTGTGGATTTTAAAAAGGCTTATGATAGTGTCCATAGGAATAGTCTATGGAATGTTATGCAGGAATTTGGAATACCAAGGAAGTTAATTAACATGACCAAACTATGCATGGAAGATACTTATAATATAGTAACATATAAAGGCAGGAAATCAGACCCCTTCCAAATAACATCTGGCTTGAAACAGGGTGATGCACTATCGCCGCTACTCTTCAATCTGGCTCTAGAGAAAGTTGTAAGGAAGGTAAAGGAGGAATGTGATATTGGAGGAACATCCAAGCTGCTTGGTTATGCAGATGATATAGATATTATAGGGCAAAGTGAACAAAAGACATTAGAAATATTGACTCACTTAAAGGAAAAAGCCCAACAGATGGGGCTGGTTATCAACCAAGATAAGACAGAATATATGGTAATTTCAAGAGACGGAATGGCTAAAAACTCTGGCCACATACAAATAGATAATATGACCATTAAAAGAACGGAAACATACAAATACCTGGGTACAATCTTCAACTGCTCCAACATCATAAGGGAAGAAATACAAACTAGAATCAACTCTGGAAATAAGATATACTATGCACTACAACATCTACTAAAATCAAAGGCGCTATCTCGTAACACCAAAATCACAATATACAAAACACTGATCAGACCAGTTGTGCTGTATGGCTCTGAAACCTGGAGTACAACGAAAGGAGACGAAGCCTTGTTACAAACCTTTGAGAACAAAATTTTAAGACGCATCTTTGGACCCATTAGGGATACACAAAGTGGAGAGTGGAAAAGAAGAAGTAACAAAGACATTTATGATTTGTTTAAGTCCCCGCTAATCACTGGTATCATGAAGGCTAATAGACTACAATGGCTGGGGCATATAGAAAGAATGGAAGATAATAGGGAAACAAAACTCGCTTACACTCAGGAAATAAATGACCGTAGACCCCGAGGTAGACCAAGAAGGCGGTGGAGAGATAATATACATACAGACCTACAAGCACTTGGAATCAACGACTGGCAAGAGAAGGTCCACCAGAGAGACGAATGGAGACAGATTGTATTTGCAGCAAAGAACCTCAATGGCTCGGAATGCTGAAGAAGAAGAAGAAGAATGTATAGGCGGATAACCGAGTCGGGTTGTTTACCCTTGTAAAGCTGATGAAACCACGGATTGTTCATGACATGGTCCCTTCCTGTACACATGTTCATGACATGGTCCCTTCCAGTTTACAACACACTTGTTTCCCATACACTTGTCCAGCAGCTCTAGATGTGGGGTTTGTATGCATGGGTACTGATCATTTATCGTCATCATGGAGTGTTTTTGCGCTCATAAAGTGACAATTTGTGCAACTTTTATTTTTTGCTCTCGCTCGATTTGAGCTCAAGCGTATTCCATCAATACTACTTCTAATACTGGACTGAATTTTGCGTGTGGATTAGCTTTCCCTATTACCAGTGTCCCTCGCCATCAGACGAACACACTCCGACTTCAGAAGTCGGTACTTACAGTACTTGTAATTTACGCCCCCAAGTCAAGGACGAGAAGTCAAAATTTTAGTTCACCTAACTGGTGAAGGGGCTGAATCCTCTACCTCAGCATCAGCACACCGGAAGTTTAAGAACGAGCTTTCTTAACCATTCGGCCATGTCGACCTCTGTCTGTGGTACTGCTGGACATCACGTCATCCAAGTGGGAAGAGTGGTGGGTACAACCTGGTGGGGCAGGCTCATGTCGGCTGTCTGGGTACCACACGGAGAGATACAGCAGCTTCTTGACGCGATGATGGATCTTCTCAGGATGTTCCGTGGCTGGAGGGGCTAATGGAAGGATCTTTTCTCAGGTTAATCTATGTCCTCAGGATACTCCATGACGGGAGGGGTATTGGAGGAACCTATTCTCAGGATGTTCCATGACGGGAAGGGTACTGGATTAACCTCTTCTCAGGATGTTCCATGACGGGAGGGGTACTGGATTAACCTCTTCTCAGGATGTTCCATATCCATATGTTGGTTATTTCACCGTGGAATACCCAAACATCTTAATAAACACAAACATCCAGCTTATAGAATGGCTATACGTGGTCCGTTCTAATACATGGTGTGAACTATCCGTTCTATTCCATGGGTGTGGATTGTCCGTTCTACTGTATGGGTGTAAATTGTTCTATCTACTGTATGGGTGTAAATTGTTCTATCTACTGTATGGGTGTAAATTGTTCTATCTACTGTATGGGTGTGAATTGTTCGATCTACAGTATGGGTGTGAATTATCCGTTCTACTACATGGTGTGAATTGTCCGTTGTACAATATGAGTGTGAATGATCCTTTCTGCTGTATGGATGTGAATTGTCCTTTCTAGTTTACGGGTGTGAATTGTCCGTTCTACTGTATGAGTATGAATTGTCCGATGTGCTGTATAGGTGTGAATTGTCCGTTATACGATATGTGTGTGTTTTGTTCGTTCTACTCTATAGGTGTGAATTGTCCGTTGTACTGTATGGGTAACGTTCGTTCATTCGTTCTCTCTCTCTCTCTCTCTCTCTCTCTCTCTCTCTCTCTCTCTCTCTCTCTCTCTCACTCTCTCTCTGTCTCTCTCGCTCGCTCTCTCTCTCTGTCTCTCTCGCTCTCTCTCTCTCTCTCTCTCTCTCTCTGTCTCTCTCGCTCTCTCTCTCTCACTCTCTCAAGAGTCACAGTAGATATCGGTTTCCGGCTACCAGCGGACGTGATTTCACAAGCTCTCCCAATGTTTATATAATTTAACAAAGTTTTGCCTATTTCAATCGAGATGCTGTGTATATCATTGTGTTTTTCTAAAACTGGATCTAATACTAATTAATATATTAAGTTTATGTGACTATTATTTAGTGAAATGCTGATTTCTTTGTGAAATGTAAGGTAAGAACGTTCAGTTTTGAAAACTACCAATTATCGGTTAACGACAACGTGTGATTTAACCATGTGGGACTAGCGCGTGGTTAGTCGCCAAGCACGCGTTACCGAAAGGCGGCGAACTTGTGTGTACTCCCGGCCTGTGGAGCCTCATACATTACTAATATGGCGTCCAACTTACGGAACTCTACTTTATCCAAGCGCCATGAAAATACAAACAAAGACAAGACGGGGAAAAGTTTGACGAGCACGCCACCCAAATGTCGGATTTCTTCAACGCCAACTTCACACGTGTGGTCTAGTGAATCTGCAGACACTGATCCCAAGCTCAAGCTGGACGAACATCACAGTTCAGTAGCCCAATCTGATGAGACTAACACATCATCTTTAGTCACTCTTTCCTCAGCCGAACCACACAACCACAACGCCTGTCGTGAACTCATCCAGGCTTTGGAGGACAGGCTAAAAGACTTTATTTCCAACAACACAACTAATATCATTGCCGTGTTTAAAGAAGAAAACGCTCGCCTTCAAAAAGACATCTGCCTCCTTAAAGAAGAGAAGGAAACCTTTAAAACAACAATCCATGCCTTAAAACTAAAGAGTGCACAGTCATTTGACAAAAGTGCACAAACAGGAAGTATTCATAGTGCTGCAGAGGTGTGTATGAACAGTGGATTTTCGTCGCAAAATGACATACAGTTAGTTTCCACAGGCTGCAACACTACTAAACCTGTAGAACGCGCACCATCCATCTACCCCATTGATGTGCGTGTCAGCAATAGGTCTCAGGCCTCAAGTGTAGACTCTCCAGCAGCAGACGAGAAGTTAAAGAGCTCAGCCACTACCACTACTGAGCATCAAGAACCAGCCCAAACAAGTAACGACTATAATAAACAAGAACGCATGAAAGATGACAGCGATCAGTGGCAAGAAATCAAACGGGCGCGTCAACAGCGTGAAATAACAATGGATGACAGTGCAACTCATGTCGTCATTGGAGACTCTCTGCTCAAGGGAATCTATAGTGACCGTATGTCATCTTCTGACAGCGAAACTACCTCGATCTACCCGCTACCAGGAGCTGACATTGACAGACTGACCTCTACACTGCGGAAATTCAAGGTGAATGATAGAATTAGAAGAACAACAGTCCATATCGGTGTCAACAATATTATGAACAATCACATCATAAGCACCTCACAACTCGCTACATTAGAGGTGTTGTTGCGCAAGAAATTTCCTAAAGCATCTATTTTCTTTTCATCAATCATCCCGCCATGTTATGGATTCCAGCGCCGCACTGCCGATGCTGGCAATCTGACTCTGCATAAATTTTGTCAAGAAACTAACAATGCTTTCATTAATAATACCCCGTATTTCACATCGCCGTCCGGGGCTCCCAAGAAAAAACTATATAAGGATCAACTACATTGTTCAAAACTAGGAACTAGCATACTAGCGAAGAACATAAAATATCCTGAACGTACACAACAATTAGAACCAGTTTCAGTTACAGGAGTAAACCGATCTTCACCTCCGGCTGTAGCCATCTCTCAGTGTTCAGAAAACACTCAACCTCTGCCCACACCACCCTTGCCTATTCCCCAGGAATACAAGGCTGTAAATAGCGACCCAGGCTCCAATCCCAATGTTGCTAACTATGGTGCATTGTTTCCTCCCTTGCCCATAAAACAGTCTCCACCTAGCATGTCAAAGGGGACACCGATAAACAATGTTTCGGTGCCCTCGATGCCTGCTTCCAATGTAGGCACTTCCAGTAGCTCTCATAGCAGTGGTCCCTCATTGGACGGTAATCCACACTCTTATCAGTGGAATTGTCAACTTCAACAGCTAATGCAATACAATCCTGCAGCTCTGCACCAAGCTTTAATGATGTCACTCCATCACAGACATTTTCCTATCCCCTCTAATAGTCGTAACTACCACTAAATAAAGTTTCAAAACCTCTGAAATTTTTCTACCACAAGCGACATCATCTTTTCATTGTGTAATGTTCGCCAATCACGATCAGTGGCTAAACAAAGATGGTCTACATATAGGCCATCTCAACATCTATCATTTGCTCAATAAATTACCTGAGCTTTCAGTAATACTGTGCAAACAGTTCCATGTGTTTGGAATCACAGAAAGTCGTCTCAACGACAAAATAACCGACTCTGAAATCTCTCTTAAGGGGTTTAAAGTAATTCGAAGAGACGCAAATCAAAAATTAGAGACAGGTATTGCTGTATACATGTCAAATTCTCTCAACTGTTCCCGTAGAAGTGATCTCGAGATAGAAGAGATAGAATGTGTTTGGTTAGAGGTGAAGCCAGTCAGCCAGCAACCGTTTCTCATTGGATACCTATATCGAAATCCCTGTGCTGGGTATAGTTGGTATGACTGTTTCACTACAATGATGGATAGGGTGTTTACAGCAGGTAGAGAAGTCATGATATTAGGTGACTTTAACATAGATATTACTAAATCCAACCAGACATGGGAAGATATCATTATATCTTACAATTTCAAACAACTAATAAATCGTCCCACAAGAGTTACAGACACCTCCTCAACTATAATTGATCATATATATGTTACTTGTCCAGTTAATATTACCGAATGTTCTGTTCCTGTTAGTGCAGTTAGTGACCATTACCCAATATGTTGTACATGGTCGAAAATTGGGTTCAAAACTCCTAAAAATAAACATTTAAGCATCAAATTTAGAAACTTTAAAGCTCTCAACCAAAATTTATTTTTAGACGACTTAAAAAATGCAGCCCTTGAACATGTTTACCAACTTCCTGATCCGGATGATGCACTAGCTTACTGGACAAAGGCAGTATACAATGTATTTGATAAACATGTGCCGGTCAAAGAAGTTCGAGTCAAGAATCAACATAAGTCCCCGTGGGTCACTAGCGAAGTTCTCGAAATCATGAGAGAACGAGATACAGCACACAAAAATAAAGATTTTATCAATTACCGCAGACTAAGAAATAAAGTTAAATATGAAATTCGTAGGATAAAGAAAGATCATTTCAAAAATTTAATTGTAGATAAATCAAATAATACAAATATATGGAAGGCTATTAACTCGCTAACCAACAAGAAACACACTTCGGAGTCAGCAATACCAAAATCTATAACATGCGAGGATTTCAGTTACTTCTTTCAATCAGAAATAGAGAATCTAAAGTCCTCAATACCAGACTCAGTATGTAATTTAAGTTCACTGTCATCATTCTGTGAAGGGAAGTGCTCTAGACATATTCCCTCTGAGATTCCCTTGATGTCTGTTGCAGAAGTATATAAATATCTCTCAAATCTCAAAGCAACAAATTCAGAAGGCCTAGATGGTATCAGTAATAGAATTCTTCGGTGTGCTGCACCTATTATTAGTGAGTCCTTAACGTTCATATATAACCAGTGCCTATCCAAAAACTACTTTCCATCTGCCTTTAAAGTTGCTAAAGTGTATCCTCTACTTAAAAATGGCTCAACTGATATTAGCGTCTTGGGTAATTATAGACCTATTTCCTTACTATCGTCGCTATCAAAGCCATTAGAAAAGCACATGCATAAAATAACACTACATCATTTAATTAACAACGATCTAATAATTGACAGTCAATCTGGGTTTCGACCTAAATATTCTTGCCATAGTGCCCTTACAAAAATGACCGATAACTGGCATCTTTGTATCAACAATGGCAACATTTGTGGAGCAGTATTTGTAGACTTTAAAAAGGCCTTTGATATGGTAGATCATGATATTTTAATTAGAAAATTAAAACACATGAAGACTAGCACCAATATGGTGAACCTAATTACGTCATTTTTATCAGACAGACAACAAGTAGTGTCCTTCAATAACTGTCTATCAAGACCCACACAACTTAATTTTGGGGTGCCTCAGGGCTCAATACTAGGTCCGCTGCTTTTTGCAGTGTATATTAACGATCTTCCTTTATACCTCAATACTTCGTGTGATCTATTTGCGGATGACTGCACTATTTACACAAGTCAAGAGAGCCTTTGTGACTTAGAGAGCTCTTTACAAAACGATCTTGACAACCTTAGTAGATGGAGCAATGAAAATCGCATGTTAATTAACATCGACAAAACTAAATCCATGCTAATAACGACCAGACAAAAGCTACAGACGCTAGCCATAACTGGGACACCGCTCGAGCTCCACGTGGACACGTTACCTATAATTAATGTAAATGAACATAAAACATTAGGTCTTTTAATTGACAGACATTTAAACTGGAGCCCTCATGTTCACGCCCTTACCAAGAGAATAGCACAAAAAGTTTACCAACTTGCAAAAATTCAACACTTTTTGGATGAAAGCACACGTAAAATATTCTATGCATCCTATATCCAATCACCTCTCGATTATTGTTCCACAGTCTGGGATGGCTGCCCTAAATCTAATATGAAACGATTGCAGTTCGCTTCAAAACCGCGCTATACGTCTAGTTTCTAGCATAAAGCACGTTGAAAGTAATAAATTATACAGCCATCTAAGACTTCTACCACTTCAAAAGCGATTCCTTTTTAACAAAGCCAAATTAGTGAATAAAATTATATCTGAAAATACGCCAGAGTATCTTCTACCGTTAATTCAATCTAATGCAATGAACAGTAAGCGCTTAAATTTATTACAGCTTCCTAAGCCTAGATTGGACTTATACAAAACTTGTTTCGCATATTCTGGTGCTCACTTGTGGAATAGCCTTCAACCAGAACTGAAAACACCAATGAGTCCCTACACATTCAACCGAAAACTCTTTCAATACTTACTTCATACCGACTATATGCCTCCATAAGTCACCTACTAGTATCATTTTTCCACTATCATTCTTCACTGTATGTGTGTGAACGAGACAGTGGGTGAGAGAGTGAGTGAGAAAGAGTGTGAGTGGAAGAATTAGTATGAGTGAGAGTGAGAGAGTATACATGCGCATGTGCCTGAGTGAGTGTAAAAGTGAGTGAGTGTGTGGACATATGTGTGAGAGATTTAGTTAGAGAATGAGTGAATCTGAGAGAGTGGGTGTGTTGTGTGTCTGCCTGTCTGTGTGATAGAGTGTGAAAGTTAGTGAGTGAGTGTGAGTTAGAGAGTCATCGAGTAAATGAGTGAGTAAGGGAGCGTGAGTGAGTGAGAGAGAATTTGTAGGTATGCGTGTATGTGCGCGAATGAGTGAGTGTGAGAGCGAGTGAGTGTGTAAAAGAGAGAGCGTGGTTGAATGAGAGAGTGCATGAGAACGTGTGATGTATGTGTGTGCATGTCTGGATGTGTGTATGGGTGTATATGTGTGTACATGTGTGCACCTGTGTGTGACTCTGTGTGTATGTCTGTACGTGTGTTAAGGTGTGCGTTCATGTGTTTATATGCGTTTATATGCAATGTGCGTGTGTGTATGTGTGTATGGACGAGTGTGTTTGTGTGTGCTCGTGTATGTATTGTATATCTTTGTATGTGTATGTGTAAGTGTGCATGCATGCAGTGTATGCGAGGGAGTGTATATTCGGGTGTTATGTGAGTACGTGTGAGTAAGTATATGGATGTGTGCAGGTGTGTGTATTGCGTGGGTATGATGTGTGTGTGTGTGTGTTGTATGTACATGTGAGTGAGAGACAAGAGAGAGAGAGAGAGAGAGAGAGAGAGAGAGAGAGAGAGAGAGAGAGAGAGAGAGAGAGAGAGAGTTGAGGGCATGCATGTCATCTAACATGCTGATCCATATGTTTTGTGTATTCTCATTTTTTTTCATATTATCATTTTGATGCACTTGATTTTAACATGCATAAAATGAATTCATGTAAATTACTGTAAAGAAAGTGAGAGAGTTAGTGAGTGTAAGTTAGAGAGAGAGAGAGAGAGTGAATGAGTGTGAGAGTGTGAGTATGTAAAGAGAGAGAGAGAGAGACGAGAGAGAGAGAGAGAGAGAGAGAGAGAGAGAGAGAGAGAGAGAGAGAGAGAGAGAGAGAGAGTTGAGCCAACGCATGTCATGTAACATGCCATTCCATATTTTTCATGTATTCTCATCTTTCATATTACGAGGTATCGTGTAATGCCACCTGATTGTCCTGTAACATGCCATTCCATATTGTTTTCTTTTAATTCTCATCTTATCATTTTGTATGCCACTTGATTTTATCATGTATAATATAACATTACTGTGATGTGAGTGAGAGAGAGAGAGAGAGAGAGAGAGAGAGAGAGAGAGAGAGAGAGAGAGAGAGCAAGAGAGAGAGAGAGAGATAGCGCGTGCAAGAGAGAGAGAGAGAGAGAGAGAGAGAGAGAGAGAGAGAGAGAGAGAGAGAGAGGAGAGAGAAAAAAAAGGAAGAGAGATTTGAATTGCATCACTAATTTTTACGCTACATAATGTATATGTACAATTTTTTCTCCACTTCTTGCAATTGCGAGAATTCTCACGACAATCGTCAGTGTCTAAATTGTGTGTAAAGTGTAGGAGTTTGTTCTTATTAGTTTCAGTAATCATGTGAGGCATCATGTATTTGTCTATATGTGAGGATGTATGTATGGGTGTGTATGTGAGGGATATGTGTGTGTGTGGGGGGGGGGAATGTGTGTGTGCCTATGTAAGAGAGAGAGAGAGAGAGAGAGAGAGAGAGAGAGAGAGAGAGAGAGAGAGAGAGAGAGAGAGAGAGAGAGAGAGAGAGAGAGAGAGAATTCAGTGCTCGCATGTCCTGTAACATGCCATTCCATATTCTTTGTGTATTTTCATCTTTCACATTATCATTTTGTATGTATGACACTTGATTTTATCATGTATAATATAACATTACTGTAATGTGAGTGAGAGCGCTAGTGAGTGAGAGAGAGAGAGAGAGAGAGAGAGAGAGAGAGAGAGAGAGAGAGAGAGAGAGAGAGAGAGAGAGAGAGAGAGAGAGAGAGAGAGAGAGAGAGTTGAATTGCATCACTAATTTTTAAGTTACAAAATGTATATGTACAATTTTTCTCCATTTTCTTTACAATTTTGCGACAATGCTCACGACAATCGTCACTGTATGTGTGTGTAAAGTGTGGGAGTTTGATCATAATAGTAGGTTGGGGGATCGGGGGATGTGTGTGTGGGTGGATTCGTGATGTGTGTGGGTGGGCGGGGTGGGTTTGTGTGGGTGGGTGGGGGATTTGTGTGTAGGTGCGTGCGAGATGTATGGGTGTATGGGGAGATGTGTTGGTGAGTGGGGATGTGTGTTTGTCTAGGTGGTTGTGGGTGAGTGGGTGGAGGAGGATATGTTGGTGGATGATTGATGGTGGGTTATGGGATGGGTGGGGGTATATGTGTGGGTGGGGAGATGTGGGTGTGGGGATATGTGGTGGGTGGGAGATGTGTGCAGGTGGGGTGGTTGTGGGATTGGGGATGTGGGTGTGGGATGTTTGGGTGGATGGGTGGGGAGTGTGTGGGTGAGAGATGTGTGGGTGAATGTGTGTGGGGGATGTGTGTGGGTTGGGGGAGGGATGCGTGATGAGTGTGGGTGATGGATTTGGAGATGTGTGTGTGGGTGGGGGATATGTCTGGCTGGGTGGGGGTGTGTGTGGCTGGATGGAGGATGTATGTGTGGGTAGTGAGGGTGACTGTAGTTGGGGG